>NW_021011512.1:2185902-2377370 GCF_003987935.1 Bombyx mandarina
TTAGTAAGTATCTACAGTCGGCATCGCTGCGCCATTTTGAGAAGGCGGCACGACATGAGAACCCTCTCATCGTAGCCGCTGGAAATTACATACCCGACCCAGTAGACCGAATGGTAAACCGTCGACGTCGCCCAAAGCACGTCATTACGGATCCTCCTGATCCATTAACGGTGCTTTTAGGCACCACAAGCACCGGTCACCGTCCTCGTCGAACCCGTCGCTTGCGACGAAGGGCTCGACGAGCGAACTAACCCATAGACACAGCCCACTGAGTTTCTCGCCGGATCTTCTCAGTGGGTCGCGTTTCCGATCCGGTGGTAGATTCTGCGAAGCACTGCTCTTGCTAGGGTCAGTGTTAGCAACTCTCCGGTTGAGCCCCGCGAGCTCACCTACTAACGTTAGGGTGAAGCTGAAATAGCCTCTCAAGGCTATCAGCATAGGTAGGGAGGAAAAAAAAAAAAAAAAAAAAAGCGATCTCTTCCAGAGAACAGTTTCATTTACAGAAATTCTGGAAAATATAATAACATGGCAGGTATGTTTGGGTATACTATATATTATTATGGAAAATATATACATACAATAAATAAATATATACCGTTTATCAATAATTTGAAAAATATAAGTATATTAAGTAATAATAATAGGTATAATACCTATATAATACGATACAGACAGAGATTAAGAGTCTAATCAAGAGCGTGATGAGGTAGACTAGGCGCATATTTCGTAGTCAATGTATCTCTAAGGTATTCCGCCTGTCTCGTATTGTTAACAGACTATCTAATTTGTGAGCTCCGAATCGACGATATTTGTTTTCATTAAGCTTAGCTCATTTCACTTTATCACCGATTCGCAGAGGCAAGCGTTCTGCCTATACAGAATAAACGAGGATTTGTATACGAAGATCGTAAATCAATTGAAGACATGAGTGGGTGAAGGGGCTAAGTACCATTTTAAGATGTTTGAGGAATGCTCTGAGGAATTATTCGAGATGATCCCCTCATCTCCTTTTTGGGTGGGCCGTATGCTCGTCTGCCTACAAGGGCAATAAAAATAATAATAATCGAATGTTGCATATTTTTTAAAAGAAGAACCACATAGGTTCATTTGAAAAAAGTTTTACTGTAAAATCTCAAACCATGAAGGTTCTATATCAATCCGAAGTACCTGAGAGAAGCCGAAAACCGAAGCAAATGGAAGCTGATGGTACATAGAGCCACGAAGGGCTTTCAGGGTCACGACCTTCAGCAATAAAGTATTCGACTAAGAAGAAGAATTACAAGAAAACGGTAATTTCATACTTTAACCCCTATTAGAAGAGCTATTGTACACGAGCCCATGATTATTATCGTAAATGCCACCTAAGAAAGCTTAGGAGGATCCATTTGATCATTAGAGCCTTCATCACCTACTTTTTCAATAGCATGAGCGATTTAATAGCATCAATGTAAAACGTGAGTATAATCCTTTACAGTTGCTTCCATTTGTTTGCCTTGAAGGAGCAGATTTCTTTATTTTCTATCTGATACTCAGGTCCAGAGTTGATAAACACCACAATATGAAAGTCGTCGCATACCTTGATTGAATCTTAAGACTGAAGGCACAGATGCTATGTGACTCTGCCAACCGCGATAGTTGATTGCGTCGCGATGACTATAGACAAGACAGTCATCGCAATCAGTACCTACGGGCTCATAGCGTAGGCTACGCTATGAGCCCGTAGGTACTGATTGCCATGCCACCACGATTTCAAAATAAGAATCTTAGGGGATTGATGAACTTCACATTACTGCTACTACGGAAGTATTTGAGTGGAAGAGAAACAGTAGCTTAGAAAAGCCACAATTAATACCCGAGTACTATCATGTGCAAAGAGCCATGGAACGGACTATGTTAGGCGTTTCTTTACGAGATAGAATGCGCAATACCGAAATCCGCAGAAGAACTGGTTTGACTGACATAGCCAAAGTGATTGTTCGGAAAAAGTTTACTTATTTTTTGACTACTATTAACAAAATTAATACATATAATTATTTTACTTTAATAGGCAGATATTGTAATTGGTAAAAAACAAAAAATTAATGTTGCAAAGGTGATTAATATTAAAAATATCACATGCTAAAACTTTAAAACACTCTCCTGTAGAATTAGTAAGTTTTGAGATTATACAGTTTTGATGCGAGAAGACGATATGATGTCGCACTGACAACGGTGGGGCACAAAAGTACTGGAGTGGAGACCTCGTACTGGACCTCGTATTGGACCTCGTAACGTGGGCAGACAGCTTACAAGGTGGACCGATGACCTGGTCAAAGTAGTTGGTAGAGACTGGATGAGAAAGGCAAGAGATCGAAGAGAATGGGGTGCATTCGAAGAAACCTACACTCAGCATTGAGTGGACACGGGTTGAAGAAAAGAGACTACCATGTGAGATACTTTGACAATTTATTTACTAACTTTAAACGTCGTCTGCAGTAAAAAACACCAAAACACGCTTTAATGGCAAGCCGAACTAAAAATTCAAAAAAATTCAAGTAACATATTTTATCTTGGTAATTTGTTCAAGATATTAATTAGGTCGATTAAAATTATTGTACAGCTATCGGTCCTCGATATGTGTGCAATTTTTCAATTAATCGTACGTCTTGAAGTTGATGAAATATTCCGTTGCATGTAGTGAAAAAGGTCAAGCTAATGTTAGCATGCAATGATTTAACATTAAAATGTCTGCTTTAGAATTATTATTGTCTAAGGCACCATAGACATCTTCGACGTAAATGCGCCTCCCACCTTGACATATAAGTTCTAAGGTCTCAAATATAGTTACAACGGCTGCCCCACCCTTCAAACCGAAACGCATTACTCCTTCACGGTAGAAATAGGCAGGGTGGTGCTACGTACCCGTGCGGACTCACAAGAGGTCCTACCACCAGTAATTAGGCAAATTATAATTTTGCGCATTTGATTTTTATGACACGATGCTATTCCTTCACCATGGAAGTCAATCGTGAACATTTGTTAAGTACGTATTTCATTAAAAAAATTGGTACCCGCCAGCGGGATTCGAACTCCGATGCATCGCAAGATACGAATGCAGCGAACGTCTTATCCTTTAGGCCACGACGACTTCATGTAGTGAAAAAGATCAAGCTAATGTTAGCATGCAATAATTTAACATTCAAATGTCTGCTTTAGAATTGTCCAAGGCACATTCCCGTCACTCGTCTTATTCGTTCAAGTTCAACAAAACGAGTAAGCACTTTGGCGTGTTTTCACGAAAGCGTACATACAGTTTACATTATTCACAAACACGCCGTGTTTTCTTAACTTAGTTTACGTTTTCGTTATCGATTCGATTCTCTTGCGCAATATTTTATCGGTGCCGCTGATTTTACGTAACGCAAATGCGTAACGTATGTTTGTTTTGTTAGTATACAGAAGAAACAACGAATACGTTCACAGGTCACATTGACCGTACAAATCTTTGATGCACTGCATTTATAATTGTAGTTTTTTTTCGGGCTATAACAATAACCTTCTCATGTTGCTCTAAGTGAGAAGGTCGTTGTTATAGCTTGCGCAATATATATATGTTGTTGTTGAATGAGGAGAGCGACTGGAATAGAGTGATTAATAGGAAGCCAGAGAACGTCGGACTTGTGAATGAGATTAGTATGTATGAAGTTAGAGAAGCAGTAAGAAGTATGAAAAGCGGAAAATCGGAAGGACCAGACGGTATACCAGTGGAAGTATGGAAGATACTGGGAGAAGACGGATATAAGTGGCTGACTTTATTCTTCAATAATTAAGCTGCTGCAAGAAGAAGTGATCTCTACGGAATGGAGCACCAGTACACTGGTACCCATATACAAAAATAAAGGGGATGTGCAAGACTGTGGCAGCTATCGGGGAATAAAGCTTATGTCTTGAAAGTTTGGGAGAAAGTGATAGAAAAGCGATTGCGAGATGAAAGTGAGATCACCCAAAACCAGTTCGGGTTCATGCCTGGACAACGGACGCCATATTTGCACTCCGCCAAGTGTGCGAAAAACATCGCGACGTGCACAGGAATCTGCATATGGTGTTCGTTGATCTGGAAAAAGCGTACGACCGAGCACCTAAAGCAGTTTTGTGGTGGGTATTGAATGAGAAAGGTATACCTGGTAAGTATGTGAGGTTAATCTGTGCCATGTACAGTCGAGCCAGGATGTATGTACGAACCGCCGCCGGGAATTCCGACGAGTTCAGTGTGGCAGTGGGCTTACACCAAGGGTCTGCTCTAAGTCCCTATCTCTTCCTGCTTGTGATGGATGCCTTGATCGGAGATACAGGAAGAGCCCCCTTGGTGTATGCTGTTTGCTGATGACATAGTGCTCGTCGGAGAAAACGGGCTCGAGGTCCAAAACATACTGGAGAAATGGCGATACAAGTTGGAGAGTGCTGGCCTAAAAATCAGCAGATCGAAAACCGAACATCTGTTCTGTGATTTTGGCGGTCTCTCCAATTTTACACCCATTTCCTTCGACGAAACACCTTTGCCAGTATGTTAAGACTTCCGATACCTAGGGTCTGTTATCCAAAGCGACGGTGAACTGGATCGTACTGTGAGGCACAGAATTGACGCAGGATGGATGAAATGGCGGCAGGTCACGGGCACCATATGTGACTCACACATTCCTCTTCCCCTAAAAGGGAAAATATTATATAAGACCTTAATAAGGCCTGCCGTCTTGTATGGATCAGCTTGTTGGACAACAAAAGTGGCGGATGAAAGGCGATTGCATGTAGCAGAGATGCGAATGTTGCGATGGATGTGTAGAGTAACGAGAATGGATAGAATACGGAATGAATATGTTAGAGGAAGTCTGAAAGTGGCACCTGTGACAGAGAAGCTGAGGAATGCGCATTTGGGATGGTATGGACATGTGATGAGACGAAATGAAAATGAGGTTGGTAAGAGAGTGTTAACTATCAATGTGGAAGGATATAGAGGAAGAGGTAGACCTAAGAAGAAATGGATAGATTGTGTGAAAGACGATATGGGTAAGAGGGGAGTGAACGAAGAAATGGTATATGATAGAAGAGTATGGAAGGAGAAAACATGTTGCGCCGGCCCCAGGTGACTGGGAGAAGGGCAGGATAATGATGATGAACAACAATCAGTTTCTATGAATAACAACGTTAACAAGCTTTTTTCTTGTGTGGGTAGGCGAGCAATACACACGCAAATTTTTCGCCCCTGCTAATATTAATTAGATTAAAATTATAAAAAGGATAAAATAGTGATTGTTTAATGCTGTAATTGTGTCTTAATCTTACCTATTCTCGCTGTTTAGTGTTATACAACTTTTAGCAACAATAAAACACACTTGTTTTGGCCGTAAACTTTACTTGCACACNACGTAAATGCGCCACCCACCTTGAGATATAAGTTCTAAGGTCTCAAGTATAGTAACAAGTTAAAGTCCAATGGGTATGTCTTTGATGTTATTTTATGTGCTTAAAATCGATTAAAATCGATTGATTAATGATAATATTTAAAATGATTTATTTATATGTTTTTTTATATACTTAAAATGTTTACTTAATACGTAAAAGGCTTTGAAGTTGGCAATATTTTTCCCGCAAAAATAAAATTCTTGTTTTTTTCAATAGAGTTACTTTTTTTAAACTACTTATTGTAAACTGTAGTGGCGCTTAGTTGGAAGAAAGTAAATGCATATTTATTTATGACAAAATTAATGCACTAAGTATTTTTTCTATAATCTATTGTCCGCTTTGGGCCTAAAATGGGCCATCCCCTTTCGTTAACATTTAAATTAAGAATTACCGAGATTCACCAGTTTACCCATAAAATACTGAAGGATATTCACCAGTTTACCCATTAAATACAGAAGAATCTCCATAGGTTGAATGATGGATTAGTTCTTTACTTACATTTGAGTTCGGCTTTAAGGGCAAACAATCGTTATTATAAAGTATGGTTAAAACTATTTTTACGCTTTTATCTTGCGTTTCTTATTCTCATTATAATATTTCCGACGTTTCGTAAACTTTACAGTTATCGTGTGATCACGAAACTAATGACGACTAAAGTGTTATTATTCGGTTTTAAATGAAACCTTATAAAAATCTAGAAATCGTTTTTAATGGAAAAACAAACGGTAGCTAGCATAATATTTAAATGTCGACGAATAAGACCTTTAATTTTAAAGATGAATTCGCAAAAGTAATATTTAGTAAAAAAAATTCGGTCCAAAAAAAAGGGAATGTCCCACTCTTCAAACCGGAACTGATTATTGCTTCGCGGCTGAAATAGGCAAGGTGGTGATTGGTACCTATCCATACAGGCTCTCAAGACGCCCCACCACTTGGTTTGGAGATAAGAGCGTGAAGACGTCTTGATCTGGGCATTGATCGCTCAAGATGTACATTCCTGCCCTAGCTAGGTCATGAAACTCAAAAAAAATTGTTGTACAAAACAGTAAGCGTCATAAAAACATTTGATGGCCGTTCAATCCAAAAAAAAATCACATCTAAAATTAAAATCATATGATTATAAACATTATAAATAAACGGGTTTTGTTAAATTTAATTAGAGAAGTTAATCGAGATTGATAATGAGGTACGTAGGAACCCGAAGGTTGTAACACGTTATGCAATATCAGTAAAACGTATAAGAACACGCTTTTTAACTCGGTAATTGACGCAGGTCTATACATATATTTTGTCTATATTTTCAGACAAGGTGGATGGTATCATGACACGACTTATTACAACATAGTTCTTTTTATATACCTACGTATATTCTGCCTCATGAATATTCAATGGGGACGATAGTATAACACACAGTATAAATGGTAGGACTAAAAAAGCATTAAAATATATTCCAATAGTTAAGACACAGGATTAGTTTTATGACCAGCTAACCCCGGCCACGTTTTTCTGCTACCTCGTCTGATATTAATATTACGAGAACACAGAACAATTCAGATCGGACGTTGTTCTCAATTTCATGGGTCTAAATTGTTATGATCGGATTTCGATTTCTTTCTCAAAAATAAAATAGTTCAAGTTACTCCTTATAACAGCAATTTACTAGTGAAAGTCCGGTCAAAATCTGTCAAAACGTTTCGTATTTGAGCCGGAACAAAGCTAGAGACAAAATTTAAAATATAAACATAATTGTGATTAAGATAAAGAAGTATATACGAAATTTTATTACCAATGACGTAACTGTTTTACATTTTTGATAAAGAATAGTGACATTATTGTTAAAATAAAGTTGTATTAATATTGTAAAAAATAGTTAAAAAAGTTCGTAAGACGGACATTACACTCACGCATTATTTCGGAGTTAATAGTGGAAGAGTGACCTCTGCCCACTGCGACATACGGAGTATAGTTTTTATTTTTTCCTGCCCATTAGCTGGTAGCCGAAAGGGCTATGCCAGCTTCTCGAGGACGGGTAGGTGAGCTAATGGGCTCAACCTGAGAGAACTTGCTAGTACTAGGCATAACAAGAGCAGTGCTTCGCAGAATCTACCACCGGAGTGTAGTAAAAAGGGATTCGTTTCTCTCAAGTCTGCTGGAAGAGTTTATTTAGGAAATATATAAGTTTAGGACGTATTGGAAGCTCGCACAGATAGGTACCAGCATCAAGTCTAATTCTGCCGAGAAGCAATCGTGCGGTCCGGTTTGAAGGGTGGGTAAGAATTGCATGATTGAGTCTTCGTCTTTTCCAAGTGTGTTCAGTCACCTAGTGATATCGATGGGCTCCGATAGCCACTCAGCACCAGGTGAGCCTTTCATGCAAGTAAAAAAAAAATACCCACGCGGTGTATGTAGAACTTAAAAAAAAGTAATAAACATATTTGAACCTTATCATAAGAATGTAAAAATTTATTTACTTATTAAAAACTGGATACGCTCGAAATTACGTAATATTAT
Source organism: Bombyx mandarina (assembly GCF_003987935.1). The sequence continues at coordinate 2,193,853 of NW_021011512.1, forward strand.
GCATCAATGTGAAAATGCTATTTAGTTCCTTGTAGTGTGTGACGTTGTGTGTAACTCACTGAAGACATCAGTTGAATTCGAGACCGACACTCGGAAACATCGCTCTATATGTGATAATAATATATTTCAATTAAATCGTTCAATATCTGTTCATTATTATTTTTGTAAAATATTACATACAGCACAGCGATGGCGAATTTAGAGAATGGAACGTTCAAGAAACTAGATGTGGTTGTTGTCGGTGGAGGTTTGGTGAGTTTTTTTAAAAGCGTTTGCAAATTAAGGTACTTTAAAAACGTGTATACTATTAAGTTGTATTGGTCGTATTCACAGTGGAGTATGATCGGGTTTACTAGTCTTAAATAAAGGGGTATTTCGTTTTCCTTTTAAGCAAAATCACTAAAGGATGCAATCTTTTATTTGGTGACAGATAAGTACCAGTAAGTAAGTGCCTTATTCGATTATTCTTGTTTAGGATACCGGTATTTTTTAAAACGATTAGACGAGGTCTCTGTTCGTCTAGTTTTATTTGAAACTCATAGATCTTCAAGACATGGGGTTAATTTGGATCATTTATTTTTACTTTAGACCTGTTAATGAACCAAATCGTACTAAGTGGTTACCGGAGACATATAAAAACTTAATTTCATGACATATATTACAACGTGATTGTCCCTACTCATTTTGAGACAACAGCTCGAATCATAATAAGATAAGGAGGACTCTTTCGCCTTTCAAAGCGCGCACGTGGTATCTACGCTTCTATTTCTGCGGACGGCGGTGGTCACTTTCCACCACGGTCACGGCCGCAAGCTTTTCTGGTACTTTGGCAACAAAAAAGCACTATCAATTTCTGGAATAAACACAGTGCTTTATAAACATATCCTGACGTTACTAAAGCAGGAAATCATATGTTTCAAAATAAATAATAGTTAAAAAAAAGTAACAAAATACGCTTTTATAGAAAATCCAACTAAAAAATAGAAAACAAATTTTAATAAATTGATGAATTAAAAATTGTGTAAGAAAAAATGATTTTATTGTAAAAAAGCTTGGTTAGTTGTTAGTTTTTTTTAAACTATTATTTATTTTTAATTTTTTAGTTGAATTTCAATGTTTTAAATTTTTTTTTAAATATTAAATTGTCGTCGGTCCTTAATAAGTATACCAAATTTCGAGTTAACCCGACGTTTTGAAGGGGGTCAAAATCATGTTCAAAGATTCCCTTACAAAATACATACATACGTCTGAAGGTACTAAAAGCGTATTAAAAAGAAGTATTTTGCAAGCAATGGCGTTGGTCCGTACGTCTAAAACTCGACGTGTTAATGTTTTTAGACAATTGAGATCTATGAACGAACCGTAGCTCCACACTTGGTTACGAGATATCGTAATAGAACTGAATGGAAAATACTTTATTATTATATAAGTATTGATTTCCGGTAAGGGAAGTAGCTGACCTTGTCAAGGAACCGCTGTTGTACTCACATGTATATGTTATGCATAATACATAATATAACGTTACATAAAACAAAGTTTATAAATAATTACGTATACTAATAATAAAGCGTGGAATGTGTTTTTATTTATTTTCAATCTATTTATACATTTTCATATGCATATTTTCTATAAAAAATTTTTTTAGAAACATCTTCTCAGTCGTATGCTCTCTTGGCAGAGTGGTCGTGGTTATCACTTCGGTTGGTAGTGCGCTTCACTAGACGTCGCCATTCCTCGCGTACCGCGGCCCTCATTGTGCACTCGTTAACGGGACCGTTTAGAGCTGCCTTTATTTGGTCGGTTCATCGTAACGGTGATCTGCCACGCGGTCTTGTACCCTCTATCATGCCCTGCACCACAAGGCGTTCAACTGAGTCGTCACCCCGCCGCGACACATATTTGAGAAACATATTTAGTTCTATAACATATGTAGTGTGAATTTACGACTTTACCACTACCTAATTCATCGGTATAATATAATATGTATTTGATCGTAATATGTAATATCGTAATATCGATAATATGTATCGATATAATATGTATATGGTACAACCTATTCCAGGTGGGATCACTCGAAGCATTATTTTTGGCGAAGAGAGGACATCGCGTTCGCCTGTACGAATATCGAGAAGGTCGGTTAGATGTCTTTACATTCACCTAATTAGTTCGTTCCTGTATTTTTTATTGAAGATAATTTATTTTGAAAATTACTACGTCACTACTTACTTTATTAATATAAAAGAAAAGAAGTATTGCTTTCGTTTAAATTACACAAATAAAACATGCGCATTCTATTTGAAAGTCTAAATTCACATTTATACGAGACTCTATAAAATATTTGTAATGATTTATAAATTCTCCAAAAAAATTGAAAAAATGAATACCTAATATATGCAATTGAAGCTATGCCAATTTAACGAACATAGAGCCGAGTATTCCTTAGCAGTCATGGACCACTTTTACAGCAATAATGTTTGAATGAGCTAAAGTAGTATTTAGACGTCACTACGAAAACGCCGCCATCTATCTTGAGATATGAATGCTAAGTCTTAATTGTCTAACAGCTAACCTGCGCACCAAACCCTAGTCCGTAAAGCATTATCGCTCTGCGGTACTGTTGTACCTTTTCTTGTGGGTTCTTAAGACCTTTTCTAATTAATGAATAATATTGCCCTTATTCCAGACATAAGAAATACTCCACAGGCCCGAGGTAGATCCATAAACCTGGCTTTGTCTATACGAGGCAGAACGGCGTTGAGAGAAGTCGGTTTAGAAGACCACATGATCAATAATCATGGGATCCCCATGAAAGGACGCAACATTCACCGAATCGATGGTTCCACTTATATTATTCCTTATGATTCTAGAACTAAACAAGTAAGTACTCTTTTAGCAATGGAATATAACAATAGTATAGCATTTGTGTTATGTAATCTGTTTTGGAAGGTAGTACACATTACAAAATGGTCATCAAAGTGAATTATTTTACAATTCGATTTTTTTAGCGGTATCTTTAGCGCCCCTTCGCATCTTTAGGGATGTAATTTCCATAACAAAAAAATACCTCTAGAATGTAACTATACAAGCTCACTCTATATTTTAAATCTCTAGATCAATCGGTTAGGATTTTCCAATTCTTTAAGGCATCTCTTGCCTAATCCAGCGCATTCGACACGTACTGAGAAAGTGAGATAGCCTCAGTGTTTCAATAAAATTTTCTTTTGCTTAACACTTAACACTTTTCATCTTAACAATTTATACTAAGGTCTTGTTTTTCTATTTGAATCTAAAACGCAACCTTTATTTACACATATAAACAATATTGTTGAAACTTATACAATCTATCACTATTGATCAGAATTAATTATTCGTTGAGAAATAAATTAGTGATGTATTTATTCATTCTTATTTCTTGTTTCCAGTGTATTTATTCCGTTGGACGAAATTATTTAAATGGACTATTATTACAAGGTGACTGTTAATTTATACATATGTAACTATTTATCTTCTAGTACTTATTACATAAGTATTTATACTACGATCTTGGTGTGTACAGGATGTAATTTTATCGATACTTAGACCTAATCCGTGAAAATGTATAACCTAAACACAAACAATAAAATTATTTAATTCATATGCCAATGTCTATATAGATGCAATCCAGGTAAATTTTTTGAAGGGACAGCTTAAAGCGAAGAGAGTTTTCGGACAGGCTTCCGTGTTGCGCATAACCTTTGAGCTTGCTTATTTTTAATAAATAATATTCCGCCCGAAGACCGTTTTTTTTTTTTGATTAGTCAGGTTTAGATGTGTCAGGGAATTAATAGACGTAATAGTATATTACACTTCTTGGGAAAGAAAATAAGAAAAGCCTTCGCCTCGGCTAACGATTACATTTGATCTGAGGTTTACTTTGTTACTTTCCAAGGGCTGTATACTATTTTTTTGTCCGACAAAGGTGGAAAGCGGCAACTTTGTTTAGCGCAGCGGGACGAAAGTTGCCACTTTCCGCCCGGAGGGAAAAAACATAGTTTAACGAACTTCACAGCGTTCCACCCACTTTAAGACCCGAAGTCTCAGTCTATATTGTATTTATTGTATGCATATTCGTTGTCGAAATCAAAACGCATGACTGCCTGAGGTTAGAATTATGCGTTCTATGAAAACACACTCTATTTATACTCAAAATAGGCAACCTCTCTTTCGATGACCGGTGATGCGATGATAAAAATATATCCATTTTATTTATAATAGAAGTGCTGTGTACTTAGGAGTTCAGTAACGGTAGCTACTTCACTCAAAACCAAACATACAGACGAAACATGACGTAAAGTAGTACCTCAAAATTTTTTTATTGCTTAGATGGGTGGACGAGCTCCAAGCCCACCTGGTGTTAAGTGGTTACTGGAGCCCACAGACATCTACGATGTAAATGCGCCACCCACCTTGAGATATAAGTTCTAAGGTCTCAAGTTTTTTTATTTATTTTTTATTGCTCTTGTAGGCAGACGAGTATACGGCTCACCTGATGGTGAGTGGTTACCGTCGCCCATGGACTTCAGCTATGCCAGGGGCAGAGCTAAGCCGCTGCCTACCGCTTAATACTCAAGTATAGTTACATTATATAGAAGTATAGTCAATTGAAAAATTCAGCTTGCCTTGAACCTTTGACAATACGACTGATACTTGGGTCAGCAAAATCGTTTCAATTTTTAATAGTTCCATTACTTTTTACAGAATCTGAAAAGTATGAAAACGTGGAGAGATTTTTTAATCACAAACTGATAGCATCAAATTTGAGAAAAGGTTTTTTATCTTTTCAGAAGTAAGTAAATTAATAATTTTACATAAAATAATAAAAATCTTTTGCAATAATTATGTACTATATCGACAGAAAACACGAGATAACCAATTTATTGATTTATTATTTTAATTTTTTTGTTTTCTACTATTCTAACAGAATACCTTTAAATTTTAGGACTGACACCAAAGAAATAGTTGAAGTCAATGCAGACCTAATCATAGGGGCCGACGGTGCATTTTCAGCTGTACGCAAAGAAATTATGAAACAACCACTTTTTGACTACAATCAGAAATATATTGAACATGGATATTTGGAATTATGCATACCCCCTGATAGCAATGGCGGAGTACGTTTTACATTCCTTTGACTCTGTCCTTTCCACTTCTTCGACAGGGCATTCTTATTTCGACTATGAAACAGATGATGGACAGAAAAGATCCAAGTATCAGAATTAGAAAATGAATCCTTAAGTCCATCAACTGAATCCTCTTGATTTTTTTCTTATGGCGATGTTTCACAGAATGATCGTGTTGTCGAATAAGGTTTAATTGACTTAGCAATAAACCGTTTTCAACCATTCTTCTTACGTACTTCTGAATTAAATCTCGTAGTGGGAATCCTCGCGATGCAAAAAAAGATATGACGTTTTTATTCGAAAATTCAGACGAATCCAGTTTCACATGCCCGTCCTCACCAATATATCGGTGCTCGTGCAGTAAATAAGAATGTTCTATTTCGATTGCATACATATCTCTTCGGTTTGAAACTAATTTTAGTGACGTATCTGTAAACCTACACTGCGGATTATCTTGTCCCATTGGCAGTTGTTCGTTGTAGGCGAACTCGAAGAACATTCGAGTCGAATTGCTGATGCAGGGCTTATACGGCAAGCTATCGAGATTTTCAAAGTTCAAGTGTCGAGGTACGTTGACCCTGCTTGTAGTCATTGTATATAAACCAGAAAAGTAGAAATTAGTCACAAAAAATGTAAACCAAATCCAAAATAACACGACTAATCTGATGTTTCTCTTCTTTGATAACTTCTTACTTATTTCACCAATAAAGAAAAATCTCCACATTATTTTATAAACATTAACAATTCGGTGGCTTTTTTTTACACTTTTTTCTTGAATTACTCCAAAAAGAATTGAAAATAAAATGTAGGACACACTTATCAAAATCCAGATGGGTATATCGAATACTTTGTAGACATCTTTCCAAACAAGTTTCTCTAAAGTTGGTGTAAAAACTTTGAATGAAGCAAAGTTAAGTCCCCACATAAAGTCAAACATCTCAATTCTATTATTCGTCAAAATGAATCCGCCACCAACAATATCTGCTTCGTTAGTTTCTAGAAATTGTAGCAAACCTGTCGAGGTACCATTTGGTAAAACAAATCCGTACTTATATCTTGATGTTTTGGGAGTGTATTCCATTTGAAAGCCTTCTTTAGTTTCTATGATTCCAAGTACGAATTGTTCTATACCCAAGACACTCTTACCGTGAACTTTAAAATTGCTGGTTCTAAAAATAAAATTAGGAACGTCTTCACTCGCAGTCATTCTGACAGTGCAGTTTGTATATGTTTTTGGTGTTTTGATGGTGAATATATTAGTTTCTTGTCTCAAGTGTTTGCAATCGGTAAATTTATTAATTGTTGTAGCGTCATCACCGCAATTTCCTTGTTCGAATGGATCGTAGGAATAAATTTCAGAATAATTTCCATTTGGAAAGTTCAATAGTATGACGTTATATATTTTAAAATTTCTGAATGTACCGAATGCCTCATCAACATCTTCGTACTCAAGGCGAAGTAGTATCACAATGATTTTTGCTCTTGGATTCCACATGACATCTCTTCTAAGATGAATAAGGCCATTCTGAAATTCTATAATATCTTCAGCCGTAATAACGTATGCATCTGTGGTTTTTAGCCATTTTTGTGTTTGAAATGACTTTACAATCAAGCTATGACAGTTTCGATCGGTGATAGCTTTTATTAATTGCTGAGCATGAAAAATTGGATTTACAAGGGTCACGACACTCCTACAAGGAAAGTAATTTCCTATGATGCTACTAAAACATGCAATAGCCACATTGTCTCTGATGAACACGTTATGATCTACAATTTGTTCACCGGATGAAACTTTAAATCCCAAAAAAATCAGAGCAAAGAGACTTGATAAGTACATTCTGCTTGAGAATCTGTTTCTGTTTGTTTCAATGGAAAACTAAACAGCAGGATAGTATTTAAGACAGTTTATATCGCATCATTAATCATAACTGTATAAACATTTTCGAGAAAATTACATTAATTTTCTTTGATCAATAGTAGTGTACTAGTGTTTAATGAATATTAAATGCTTGTTTTACGGTTAATATTGGTCTATTGAATATCAATCTTTAGATTTTGGTCATGAGTAAGTGATGACCAAAGATTAATCAAAGTACAACGTAAATTAATGTTTATGAACAAGAAAAATCGATATGTCTCAGAAATCCTTAACAAAAAGCATAAATAATGAATATTTGAAATATCTGTTGTCTATATTGATATAAATAGATAAATACAAAACAGTTCAGTACCCTGTTCTCCTTTATTTTTCAAAGGATTATAATTTGTATAAAAAAGTCTTTTAGTGGTGTAATTTATTTTTTCAATGGTATTTTTTAAATTTTTTCAACAAAATAGTAAAACATACATCAAATGAATCTAAATTTTGAGGTATCAGTTATTTATATCAATCATTGCGCAAACACTGGTAATTTTAAATAGTGTATATTTTAGTTTCAGATGCCACCGAACTATCTGCATATCTGGCCTAGGGGTGAATTTATGATGATCGCCCTCCCAAATCAGGACTGCTCTTGGACTGTGACACTTTTCATGCCGTTCACACACTTCAAAAGTTTAGATAGCGAAGATAAATTATTGAAGTTTTTCGAAAAATATTTCCCAGATTCGATTCCGCTAATAGGAAAACAAAAGTTAATAGCCGACTATTTTGCCGGATCAGCTTCGCCTTTGATTGCGATTAAGGTGAGAAGTCTTATAATTAACGCAATTTCAATAGAACGCTTAAAAAAATTTCAAGCCTTTTCATTGACTGGAGTACCATTAGAAAGTTTGGCATATTTCCATCTAATGCGGTAATTGTTTCGGATTTGTGATGTATTTCTTGGGTCGAGTTTCGATAATAGCTTTCAAAATATGTTTCGAAACAGCAAAGAATTAAGAATTTAAATTAATAGATTGTATGGAGAAACATGGTAATATGGCTTTATTAAATTACAATAATTATAAAAGGAACAATACAAACAAAGGAACAATTCAGAAGTCGTCGTGGCCTAACGGATAAGACGTCCGGCGCATTCGTGTTGAGCGATGTACCGGTGTTCGAATCCCGCAGGCGGGTACCAATTTTTCTAATGAAATACGTACTCGACAAATGTTCACGATTGACTTCCACGGTGAAGGAATAACATCGTGTAATAAAAATCAAAACCCGCAAAATTATAATTTGCGTAATTACTTGTGGTAGGACCTCTTGTGAGTCCGCGCGGGTGGGTACCACCACCCTGCCTATTTCTGCCGTGAAGCAGTAATGCGTTTCGGTTTGAAGGGTGGGGCAGCCATTGTAACTATACTTGAGACCTTAGAACTTCTATCTCAAGGTGGGTGGCGCATTTACGTTGTGGATGTCTATGGGCTCCAGTAACCACTTAACACCAGGTGGGCTGTGAGCTCGTCCACTCATCTAAGCAATAAAAAATTAAATTAAAAAAAAAACATGCAGGATAATACTATTATAGTAAATATTTCTGAAAAGACCTTTGATTATTTTCCAAAGTTTTTATAATCGACAGAAATTCTATGAAATCAGTTTATCCATATGATTTTGTTATGTTGGAAAGTAAATCTTTATGACTGTGTTTTTTACGTTTTTAGTGTCGACCTTACAATGTAGAAGACAAAGCTCTGATCATTGGTGACGCAGCTCACGCTGTGGTTCCATTTTACGGCCAAGGTATGAACGCTGGCTTCGAAGATTGCACGATCCTCAATCAATTATTCCAGAAGCACCATGATGATCTGGCTAAAATACTGAAAGAATTCTCTGACACTAGATGGGAGGATACTTTTGCAATTAGTGATCTGGCTATGTACAATTATATTGAGGTACATATTTTGAATATTATTTTTGAACAATAGAGGGGTGATTAGGAGTGTCTCTGTTCGTTTGTTTGTTTACGTTATTGTTTATTACTAGTGGTAGGACCTCTTGTAAGTCCGCGCGGGTAGGTACCACCGCCCTGCCTATTTCTGCCGTGAAGCAGTAATGCGTTTCGGTTTGAAGGGTAGGGCACTGTTGTTAACTATGCTGAGATCTTAAAACTTATATCTCAAGGTGGGTGGCGCATTTACGTTGTAAATGTCTATGGGCTCCAGTAACCACTTAACACCAGGTGGGCTGTGAGCTCATCCACCTATCTAAGCAATAAATAAAAAAAAGTAAACGAAGAAAAAAATTTAGGCATAAAGTTTTTGAATTGTTTATACTTTTATGGAACACTGCACTGCCATTGTTCAACTTGTACTTGCTCGGCTATTTCGTTCTGGTTTTTCATTTAATTTTAAATTTAGCAATTAAAGTAGTTTCATTTTATATATTTTTTTATAGTATTGGCTGAATAAATGTAATAATAAAACGCTAGTTTAATTATTACGTTCGAAAACAAGTTACCGTGACATCAATATCCGACGTTCAATCTTCAGGCCGTAAATAAAAATCTATGCAGTTTTAATGACTTTATCAGTAACTACTGATTATCAGCCTATACAATAGCCCAGCTACCAGCAAATAGGCAGGGAAAAAATATTGTATGCAGCAGCCGTTACCGCACTTTTAGTGCCGGTCAGTTTTTTTTTTTTTTTTTTTTTCCACAGGAGAAAATCGCCGGATCCCCACCCGCGCGGCAGGTGGGGTATGTGGGAGTTGAACCTCACTAAAAACTCCTGCCGCTCACAACCGGCGCCCTACCTCGGACCGGGCCGGAGTCCAGTCGGGGCTATTGAAACGGCGGGACAGGGTTGACGCAGAGCACATTACATCCATCCCACCGTCCCACGGACGCCGGACCGGTGGCCGCCAGCGAAACGACCACCGGTTCCCTCGTTCAGCGGGCCGAGAGCCCGCTTTGATGGCGCCGCGTTACACCTTCCCCCAGAGCGGTCGGGGGAACGCGGTCTACCATCACCCNCACTTTTAGTGCCGGTCAGTTGGATGATTATTGACTATGTATTATTCCAGATGCGAGATCTTGTAACACGACCATCCTATCTCCTGCGAAAAGCTATTGATGACGTCATTTTTTGGTTGATGCCCAAAGTTTGGATTCCTCTCTACAACTCTGTGACATTCTCCACGATCCCATACACTCAATGTATCAAAAATCGTCAATGGCAGGATAAGGTAAAAGTCGATTATCATTTATTGTGTATGTTTAATTAAGGCCAAGGTTGTGCAAAATCTCTTCATCAAAAATACCGCAACAAAACCACCCGGTTTTTTAAATGGTTGCTGGAGTCCATAGATATCAACAATTTACATGCCGTCACCCACATCGACACCATGAGTTCGTCTTAGCTCTACACAGTACAACGGTTTTTTTGAGAAAGGTGCTGAGCCTTGTGAGATATGAGGTTTCCGCACCTAGGGGGCGCTCGGGGTATCTGGGTCTTGACGCTCTGCAGATTTTGGGAACGAACCGCGGCCCCAAAGATATTTTTAGGGTTCTAGGGTCTTACCCACCAAACAACTCCCCTTACACTCTCACCCGATGTCCGATCTCCGTCCTGGGTCAGAACACAGGCAGAGTAGAGGTTTTCCGCGGCTAATACCAAAACCAGACTCACGGCGCCATTCCCAGGAAACCCGACCAACAAGCCGTCGTGGCGTTCTTCGGTGACCAACGATGTCGGTCTCCGTGGGTGGTACGTCCGTGTCGGTGGTACGTCCGGCCGACCGGGCGGTGTCGCCGGTGTTCCAGGATACCCCGTTACCTATAACCAGAAACAGCGGCTGCCCCATCTTTCAAATCGGAACACATCACTGCTTTGCGATAGAAATAGGTTAGGAATGGATGCTCATCCGGGCGGCCTCACAAGACGCCTTACCGTGAGCAATTGGTCATTTTACAAAAGTGCTGCTTGTTATATTGGCGGTAAAAGAGTCTTTTGTGGCCTCACGGGTAGGCTAGACACCTCAACTTTTCTTATCTTTGCCGCGAAGCAGTAATGCATTCCATTGTGAAGGCTTGGACAGCTGTTATATGATACATTAAAGACATAGAGCTCATGATTGAACGTAGATGGTGATATTTGCGTAGTGATTTTTAGTGGCTGCGCAGAGTATCTAACTATTAGTATGTTATAGTATATATTATTATATTATAGTAATTATTATTAATTATAAATTATTACTATAATATTAGTAATTATAAAATATATTATATTATATTATAGTAACGAATTGAATTATGAGGATTTTATATGTTTTTTTTTTGTTAACAGGTTTTAAATCGGTCACTTTTGTTCCTTGGTACCGTCACGAGTGCTGTAGGAGCGTTCTACGTTTATAAAAAATTTGTAGGCTTAAGCTAATTGAAAAAGGATTAGTTTTGTACACATTCATTGCATTAGCATTTACTTTAAAAATAATAAGTATTAGTGTGTGTTTTATGTTACTTCACTCACTTCGATTTTTAAGATCTTTTGTGTCGTTATTTAAGCGAACTAACTAATTAAATAAATTTTAATGCAAAATGGGATATTTGTAAAGTTTTAGACGTCATATCCATAATTTTAGTGTCCATAATTTTTCGGAAAAATATACTTTCCTACTTTGTGTTAATTGGTTATCTAACCTTGTAGAATTAACGTGAGGTCAAAATCTTAGTTCTATACAACTAGGCCCTTCAACACAAAGGCAACGACCCTTCAAAGGCAGACTGGTGGAATTAATACTAAGCAGTTCAGAATATATCCTACCGATAGGTAATAAAGTGAAACTACTTTTTTATTTTTATTTTTTATTACCGGATGGTACGTGGCAAAAAAGACCTCTGGAAACGCACTGTGGATGACCGCAGTCGCTCCAGGTAGTATGGATGAACTCTACTCCGGTGGCGGGCGGTGCGATGGTAAAAACGAGATGCTGGTATCATCTCGAACAATTCCTCAGAGCACTACATTACTTACTTACTACTACACTACATTAAATACTTTATTATCTTTACTTATTTATCTTCACTACCAAATGTTATAATAACCTTATTATCAACACGTCCCATTACATTAAATTAAAACAGTGTTAAAGTTAATAGGCGTCCATTATCAGTCAACCGTCTCTGTCTTTCAGAACTCGATAAATTATGCACCGAAATTAGCGGTTCTAGAGATTTATGTCTTTGCGCGACGTTCAGAAAATTTATGAATTAACATAATGAATACAACAAAAGTACCTACTTATTTTAACCTTTTCGTTTGTGGTTTGTATAGTATACAATTATATCGTATTCTTCACAATATCAGAAATTAAGATAACTATTTCATTTGAAAGTTTTTATTTATTTAACAAAATATGTATATCTTACGTATATCTTTTATTACTGATGGTAGGACCGCTTGTGAGTCCGCACGGGTAGGTACCACCACCCTGCCTATCTCAGCCGTGAAGCGTAATGCGTTTCGGTTTGAAGGGTGGGGGCGGCCGTTGTAACTATATTTGAGACCTTTGAACTTACATCTCGAGGTGGGTGGCGCATTTACGTTGTAGATGTCTATGGGCTCCAGTAACCACTTAACACCAGGTGGGCTGTGAGTTCGTCCACCCGTTTAAGCAATAAAAAAATCCCTTATTAGTAGTAGCATTTAGATAAGCCGCTTCTCCAGATACTAGAATTATTCCTTATTCCGTATTTCACAATAACTTGAGTCGTCTAAGTTTGAATGGTAGATCCCAATTTTGAATTCAAAATGACTTATGTCCTTCACGCGCGCTATCCATAGTGCATTTATGGAAATTTTAGAATGGCAAAAAACTTTTCCGATGTACCAAGAATAGCTTTACCAAGTTCGAGTTAACGGCATAAACCATGTGCATAGGTTTAGAAAAAAGAATACAACATATATTTTCCTTTTAAAAAATCTATACCGAAATTATCAATCCATCATGTAAAAATGTCTAACGGATTTGGATGAAATTTGTCAAAAAAATATTTACAACCTGGATTAACCATATTATATTATTTCTCTCTCTCTCTCTCTCTCTCTCTCTCTCTCTCTCTCTCTCTCTCTCTCTCTCTCTCTCTCACTGTTACATTATCCCAACTTTTTAACCCGATAAAATGCAACGTGTTTGTGTTATGATTTACATCTGAATTACAAATAACGCGGGAGACGCCGCGGGGCACTTCTAGTAAGTAAATAAAGGATGTCCCTTAAATTATATGAACTGAAAAAAAAAATACGCAGGTACAGTATGATTTTTGTTATTGTATGGTAATGTACATAGGATTCGTTGAACGCTAAATATTTAGCTTCTACTACACTTTAAACCAGTGCTTCTTAACCTTTTTTCCTTCTCTTAATAAAACTTTTCATTTATGAACAGCTCTCCCCTGATAACTCCATACTGACTAATAAAAGCGTGTCTCATTTCTCTTAGCAACCATAAGCTTACACGGGTGGTATACAACCGAATGTACTGTATTTTACCAAACCAATGCTCACGATCTAGCACATTAGTAATTTTATTACTTACTAGCGACCCGCCCTCGCTTCGCTTCGGAAATATTAAAACACACATGAAACAAAAAAAAAACATAAAAAAAAATTAAAAAAAGTAGCCTATGTTCATCAGGGACAATGTCGGCTTCTAATGGAAAAAGAATTTTTCAAATCGGTCCAGTAGTTTCGGAGCCTATTCGAAACAAACAAACAAACAAATCTTTCCTCTTTATAATATTAGTATAGAGTATAGATCAGGTACCTTGTAAACAACATATTAAAGACAATACATTACAATAATATTTATATATTAACTGTTTTTAATTCTCAGTATTTCCGCCACTATCACGATAATTTTCACGTATAACCAATGCGACTTAATGCGGCGTACCGCAGTTTGGGAATCGCTGCCATAGGTGGTCAGTTTGTGGATTCGAAACTTTGATATTAGCTAGCACGGAACAGGTGCTCTCAACCTTAGTTTGGACTCCTCCACAATTAACGCATGCATAATTTTGCTCTATTAGGACTTTGTTGAGAACACATTAACCGTCTAAAACTTTAGCATTCGGAGTACCGGTTGAATTTAAATTTGTTGGTTTCATTATATTAATTTCATGCATTTCTATGCGGAATGCATACGATGTTCCTGCAGCATTAGTGATGTCCACGAGCAACTACTTTTTTATTTTTTATTGTATAGATGGGTGGACGAGTTCATAGCCTACCTGGTGTTAAGTGGTTACTGGAGTCCATAGACATCCTACAACGTAAATGCCGCCACCCAACTTGAGATGTTTCACCAGCGCAAGTGGTGGAAGGTGGAATTTACTAACAGCCATCCAGGCCCATCCGGAGGAGACCTAACAGCTCAAGGATTACAGAACTGAGACTTCGATATCATGTATTAAAGAGGATGGCGGATTTCACGTTTTGATGTCTATGGACTTCAGATTAACCGTGTACTAAATGCGGCCTCTAATTACTCAAGGACTCCACGAACTACTTAAAAAGTCCCTCTGCTTAATTCATACTTTAAACAACTGGTTAAAAATTAATAATTAAAATGCATACTACCAAATCAGCTGTCTAATTAAGTAAATTAGGTAGAACTACAAGACATTCCAGGTGCTTTCCAAAAAACGCAACTTTCACGGCATGTGTGATATTAAGTTGTTGCCAAAATATATTGACGATTATGTGAAGGTCGTCACCCACCTTGATTTATACTTGAGGTTTCAGTACTCTTCAATCGATCCCTCGTTGCTGGGAATCGCGACTCCGTCCGATTCTGTCAACCAGCTGTCTCCATCGATCCCGCTCTGTAGCTTGGTGGAGTGCGTCGCTAACAGGTACCCTCAGTTCCTCCGCTATTTGGTTCGACCCTCGTTTGGGACCACTACCCCTAGGCCTTTTTCCCTCGATTTTACCGGTCACCACAAGGCGTTCCAAATTGCTGGTGTTCCTGCGTGCAACATGACCAAAATTCCGGAATATTCTTTGTAGGCAAGTTGTAGATAGACGTTGAGTCTTTTCTATTTTTAGCTGCTTGAGTGAATAGAGATGTTGGTGCGGCGGGCCGTCCATGATATTCGTAGCATAAGTCGCCAGCACCACATCTCAAAAGCGTATACACCCACAACAAATAGAAAAACCAAGTTTGGAACCTTTTGTGCAAAGCAAATTCATATTTCCTTTTTAAAGCAAATTCATATTTGACGCAGACTTCTTATCTTCACATAGTGATTGATTTACTCCGTTAGTTATGTATGAAATCTTAGCACAGAAACGACAGCGATTCCAATAAAATCAAACTGCCGAAGTGGGGACGGGGCGTTCCCAGGTCTCGAACAGCATTCCGGGATTTGGCGACGAATCGAAATTGTTCCGGCAAAATTAATTGGACTCCGATTTGACACGAAAAAAGGAAAGTGCGAACTACAAGTATGTATGCTGACTTTAATGAAAATTTATTGTCTTCGTAAAAAAAAAAAACGTAACGGGATTAGAAGTTTTGCGGAATGACGTGTAGTGATTACACAATTAAAAAATCAATTTTTTTTTGAAATGATACTGCGATTTATTTCGTTTCATTTATTGTTATTGAAAGGTAGTGCTTAATTAATTGGCGTTGACGGAATATAAATAGTAGTTGGTTACTATAAAATTATTTTAAATTATTGTAACAGAAAGTAAAGTTTGAATTTTAATAATATAATAGCTATCGAGCTCTCTGAATATCAGAGTTAATAATAGCTAAATAAACGTACTTATATCACAACTCAACGAAACAGTTACTTATTCAGTTCGCTGTAGTAAGTAAAATGCGAATTGATCAGTAACTTGCAAAACTAAATGTTGTTATAATTAAAACTTCGTAACGTCCGGGCACTTACAAANTCGCGATTCCGATCCGGTAGTAGATTCATTCGCGAAGCAATTGCTCTTGAGTTGTTAGGTCTCCTTCGGAGGCGCTCGGGCAGCTGTTAGCAAATCCCACCCCTCCTGGCTGAGCCTTTGCTCGCCCACCTGTCCTGGTGAAACTGGAAAGGCCTTCGGGCCACCAGTAATCTCTCAATCATAAAAAAAAAAAAAAAAATTTACAAGCACTTATCGAACGCCCTCAAAATGTTTATATATACTTTTCTATATTAGAAATAGGCAGGGTGGTGGTACCTAGTCGTCCGGACTCATAAGACGTCTTAACGCTAGTAAAAACTACCACCAGATATGTCTGATACTAACTAAGTCTATACTAATTGAATTTGCTTTATTTGTCTTACTAAATTAATAATATTAAAATAATATTAATAATATAAAATAATAAATAATAAAAATAATAATTTAATAACTAATATATATTATTAAAAGGAGTCCCTTTAGGCAAGGTTCCGAAGATACTGGCAGCGTTCCCCCTTTGAATAGCTAGACTAATTCTTTGTCCAAGGTAGCTGCCAGCTCTTCGGTCTCCTGTGGTGTCGACTAACCTTTTTGCTATTTCCTTAAAAAGCCTTATAGCTTGTCTTACTTACTTTTATTAAAGATAAGAAGTCATAGAGAAAAACTGATTAAAGTTTTAATTCTATACAAGATGAGAGGTGAAATTATTCAGTGTGTCCATTACCTCTTTCGATTTTAATATGACAAGTTTTGACGTCGTTATCCCATTGGAGAAGGCTTTTGTATCTCAATGTCTGTACTTTAATTGTGGAAATTGGATTTAAAAAGATAATTATCAGTTAAGATTTATTAATGAATTCTCGAGGTGAAAAAATACTAAAACATTTTTTTAAATTTCGAAATTATTAGTTTAATCTTTTCGATAATTTTAGTATTTCGGAGTTGTACGAAAACAGAGATAGTTGAATTATGTCCACGAGTGGCGATAATCGAAATAATATATTTTATTTCGTATTTTACATATTGAGTGTACCTACTCGTATTGCTTGTATTGTTTTATACATTAAAATTATTTTCAAATTTGTATTGTTTATAAATTTGCTGTGTTTCTTTATAGAATTTACTTATAATATAATATATATATATATATATACTTTAATATACTTTATAATAATATATTTTATTTTAATATAATAATATATTTTATTTATTTTAATATACTTTATAGCATTTACTTATTCTATATATTTTTTGTAGAAACTAATGTGTCCAAGTTCCAAGTAAGCTTAAGTGAATCAGGTCGCCTTTTGTCTACTGGTAAAAAATTCTACGAGCTAATGAGACCTGACGCTTTGTTCGTTTTGTGATCAGTCGTGGGAGGGTTGTTGGGTAGAGGTATTTTAATTGGCGGTCTGATCAAAGCCGCATTGGTCAGCGGATGTTCGACATAACTGCTCGGTCTAGATATATTATGTAGGTAAATTTATAACACATATGTGCATAGATTGCCACGGCAAGGTTGTCGTGAGTTATCTATCATGATGCATAGGGAAAAACAAGTTTTTTGGAAAGCATCTGGAATGTCTTGTATTTCTACCTAATTTACTTAATTAGACAGCTGATTTGGGAGTATGCATTTTAATTATTATTTTTTAACGAGTTGTTTAAAGTATGAATTAAGCAGAGGGACTTTTTAAGTAGTTAGTGGAGTCCTTGAGTAATTAGAGGCCGCGTTAAGTACATGGTTAATCTGAAGTCCATAGACATCAAAACGTGAAATCCGCCATCCTCTTTAATACCTACATGATGTCGAAGTCTCAGTTCTGTAATCCTTGACCTGTTAAGTCTCCTCCGGATGGGCCTGGATGGCTGTTAGTAAATTCCACCTTCCACCACTTGCCCTGGTGACTCTGGAAAACCTCTGGGCCACCAGCATCCTCTCACTCAATCAAAAAATTTAATACGGAAGATTAGGTAAAGAATACACAGAAATACAGTCGTAACCTAAACGTTGCAAATGTCCGTTAAAGTCAGCATTATCTGTAATGGACCGGAACGGACCGGATGGCTCTCTTTTGCATTGTCTCAAATGACGGCCCTTCTTCTCTACAAAGTAATAGATAAAGTGTATCAAAAACTGATCGGGACCGGGATTATTAACATTCTTAAGCGACGGTAATAACTCACCATCAGTTGGGCCGTAAGTTAATTTACCCAGGGACGAAAAGAAAACCAGAAGTTCATTTTCGTAAATTTACTAATTTCTAATTTGTCTCTCTTAAATAGACATGCCGCTACGTAATTATAAGAAGGATCCAGCTACAATTAATTTATGTACCACAAAGATATTTTGCTCTGAAAATAAAATCAGGCGGAGAACTATAGGAAATTATAAAGCGTTCCAAAGAACCGCGAAATTATAATATCGTTTAATAATTTCTTTCAAAACTATACATCTTTTTCATTTACACGATGAACCAAACTACGCAGTAGCAGCGCTAACTTTAATCTGACTGACCTCAGATAAGATTAAATGTCTAATTTGGTGCTATTGCCATTTAGTGCCAGTTAGTACGTATTTAACTACGAACTGTTTCAGCTCGGCACAAGCAATTAGTGTCAGGGAACGACCTCGAAATATTTCTTGCAGATCCAAGGATTTTCTTTTAAGTTCACACAGTATTGAGGATTTAATTTATAACTTTACATAATACGTCAACGGGCACTTGTTAGTTTTACTGCAGTTTTTTAACCGACTTCAAAAAAACGAGGCGGTTCTCAATATCACGCCAACCGATTTCGATGATTATTGTTTTTAGTGTATAATAATTTGTTTTGGAATATTATTATTTTTCTATTTGAAGTCGCTTTTTGTTAAAGCATGTCTATTTACAATTATTCTTTGTTATGAATATATTCTGTTACGCGTTCGTGTCAAATTTGTACCACCAAGTAAATTTTTAGCAGACCAATGGTCGATACCATGTGTCCAGTCTAGGGCGGATCCAGCTTTGGCGCCAGGAGGGGGTCACAGTCAAATTTTCGATGCGTTCGTTCCCAAACGTTTGCCATCATACAAAGTTATTATATTAAATTAAATTAATTAAATATTGAAGGTATGTAGTTACATAAAATCTGTTTGGTAACTAAATATACAAATAAAATCATTACGTTCAATTAGTGGTCCACCTAAGTCCTGGAACCAGCTCTGGGGGGGAGGGGGTATGACCCCCATGACCCCCCCTGGATCCGCCGTTGTGTCCTGTTAACATATTATTATAGAATGAAAACAATATAAATATCAATTTGAAAATAATTTTGGCACGGTTTCCATTTTGATTAGACAGAAAGAAGAAAGAAATCATTTATTCGCTAAGCATAGTAAAAATGAGTTATTACAGAAGTTAAAAGCAGCGTGTATGCTTTGTCATTATTTGACATGCGAATTTTAGTGCAGTGCAAGATATGACGAGTATGATATTACCTATATAATTTACCATTCATTCCTCCATAATTCAACTAATAATTAAAAAATCAATTTATATTCAATGTCGTCCCTAAGAAAATCATTTATGTTTTCAGACAAACAATTTTATAACGTTAAGTGTATATTTGTAACGAGAATTCAGCGCGTATTCTTCAAGACTTGAATGTGACAAGAGAATTAACAGATAGAGTTTATTATTGACGTTTAATTTTTAAATCCCAATATTTTAACTCCTTTAGTGTTCTAAAGCTGTATACCCACTCTGTCTTTAAATCATTTCTTTAAAATTTCAATCTACTTATACAATATGCTTCAGTAGAATTATCAATGGTTTTTTTAGTAGTGTGTTAAAAGTCCAATTAAGTATAGTGATCGTGCTATCGATGCCACAAACAGATTATATTCTCATTGCCGTGTGTAGGTACTTGCTCTTTAAATTATTTCTTTAAATCTGTTAGCTTATCACGAACAAGTTTTTCTTACTTAATAACAGTTCCACAATTAAAAATCGAATTATGTTGCTTCTTTGTTTTTTTATTTATGTAAAGTTAATTAATTTTATTAATATTCGAATTTTATTGATAAATTGTTGGTTGAAAGGTTTCTGGTTCCGTGGTGTTAAACGACTACAGTAGTACGTAATCATCATCATCATCACCATCATCATCATCTCAGTCTGTCCACTGTCTACTGCTGAACATAGGCCTCTCCGACTGATGTCCAGTGCGGCCGGTCCGTTGCCACGTGTATCCAGTGTGAACCAGTGATTTTCAATACGTCGCCGGACCATCTAGTATGTGACCGTTCCACGCTGCGTAATAATAATATCATATTACGAGTATATCCTATTATGTACTAGGTGTAAGGCGATGACACTGATTCGTGTAGGCTTAGACAGCATTAGTTACAAATCTGCGAAGCACGACTCTTGCTAGGGTTCGTGTTAGCAACAACGTCAGGTTTGAGCCCCGTGAGCTCACCTACTCGTCCGGTGACGCTGATATGGTCTCTCAAGACTATCAGCTTAGGTAGGAAAATTTACAAACATATTACATAAATATTATGTTACGCTTCATATTTTCCTCATTGAATTTTACTGCGTGGTGTTAATTTTCTCAAACCATTATTTCAAGGATTAAAATTCTAATATTTTCATTGGTTTTCGTGAATCGTATGTACCTATAACTAAAATTCCTTTTACGGTTTGATCCCGCCTTTTTTATCTAATAATACATGTCCACGAAAATTTTATTTTGCACATGAGGTAATAAGTCGAAATGTCGGAAATAATAATAATGATAAGGGCCTAATAAAGGAGGCAATTATCCTCAATACTGCGCGTATTATGAGAAGGTTTCTCACTCTGGAGTCCTAACCACTGGTGGCTTGTGTCGTAGACACCGCCATCATCGTCAATCTATTTTTATACATATAATGTTTTTTAAAAATTTTATTATTAATATCTTTTAAAAAAAATAATGTATAATTATTAAGATTTTAAATAAATGTAGACTATAATAATGATAATAAAAAAATAGTTTTAATTAGATTAAATTCTATTTGATTTTAGTTTTGTCTTATTATATAGTATTCTGTGCATCAAAACGACACTAACCATGGTCATTATAATAATGATGTTTTCAATACGAAACGAGCTTCGTTCCCAGACGTTGTTACAGGAATAATGGAGCCATATGTTTTGTCAGTCTCTGTATGTTCCCTACGTACAAACAATCCGGGCACATGTGGCCTTGCCTCACACGCCTTGACATTGATAGAACAGAGCTTCTCTGATTTGATTTGACCGAATGAATTGTAGGATGTTCATTATTTACAATAATGTGACTTGCTATGTGATTAATTATGAATATAATCAGTGCTTTATTAGACAATGGTTTTTCGAAACTAAATAATTGGTGACTAAAAGTAGATCGCGACCACAAAAACTTCTTCGAAAGTTCAGAAATGATATAATCTATATATTAATACGTGAAGCAGAAACTTTGTATCCCTTTTTACGAAAATTGTGCGGACGGAAGAGTATGAAATTTTCTACACTTATGGAGAATATAGAGAAGAGGTGCACAATGCTAATATTCTTTTTAAATAATGCATAAAACATCCATTAAATCAATAAAGAAAACATTACACACACTAAATACCATCTATTTGACGCACACACGCATGCATACTATTTATTGTCAAACTTTTGTTCTTGACGTCTGTGGTCAAATTGAAACTAGATTGGCGAAATTTGTGATTATAGAAGTATACAATACAATCATAATAGTGTACAAACTATCAATTCCAATTAATTATAGTCGAATTTCGACTACTGCGGGGCCTCTAGTGACAATAAAAACGCGAGATTAAGTCGTAAAAATAGTTTCTAACAATAATCACGTCTATACCTGGCGAATACCGAAGAAATGAAATAATATATTATTTAAAATAAAAGTAATTTGTTTTATATTATTATACATAGTATCGTTTTATTATGATCATCGTATGTCGTATCCCGTTATAACCCATAGGAGTCAAAGTGGTCGCCATGGCCGAAATCGGTCGGATGAAATCATCATCATCATCATGTCGTATCCTTCTTGTCAGAGCCGTCGTGGTCGTAAGTCAGCGTCATTGCTGTGGGCAGATGTTATGCGCCTCACGAGCAATCGCTATGTCTCCCGATTTGTGGTGAGCATGGTACACTCATTATTATTAGTATTATATTTTTTTTTTTTTTTTTTTTTTTTTTGGTTTTNCAGGTCGTTTCTGAACTCCGTAAAGAGAACTGCAACCGCCGCATCATCCTCCATCACGACAATGCGAGTTCTCACACCGCGCACAGAACAAAAGAGTTTTTAGAGCAAGAAAACATAGAATTATTAGACCATCCGCCGTACAGCCCCGTCCTAAGCCCTAATGATTTCTATACTTTCCCTAAAATAAAGAATAAATTGCGTGGACAGAGATTTTCATCACCTGAAGAAGCTGTGGACGCCTACAAAACGGGTATTTTGGAGACCCCAACTTCCGAATGGAATGGTTGCTTCAATGATTGGTTCCATCGTATGGAAAAATGTGTCAAATTTCGCGGAGAATACTTCGAAAAGCAATAAATACATTTTTAAATAGTAATGTTGTGTCACTTCGTTAATTTCCGAAATTTTCAGTGCCGCCTATGTAATGATAATAAAAAAATATATAGTTTTAATTAGATTAAATTCTATTTGATTTTAGTTTCGTCTTATTGTGTATAGTATTCTGTGCATCAAAACGAAACTAACTATGATCATTATAATAAAATGTTTTCAATAAGAAACGAGCTTCGTTCCCAGACGTTGTTACAGGAATAATGGAGCCATATGTTTTGTCAGTCTCTGTATGTTCCCTACGTACAAACAATCCGGGCACATGTGGCCTTGCCTCACACGCCTTGACATTGATAGAACAGAGCTTCTCTGATTTGATTTGACCGAATGAATTGTAGGATGTTCATTATTTACAATAATGTGACTTGCTATGTGATTATTATGAATATAATCAGTGCTTTATTAGACAATGTTTTTTCGAAACTAAAGAATTGGTGACTAAAAGTAGATCGCGACCACAAAAACTTCTTCGAAACTTCAGAAATGATATAATGACAATAAAAACGCGAGATTAAGTCGTAAAAATAGTTTCTAACAATAATCACGTACATACCTGGCGAATACCGAAGAAATTAAATTATATATATTAAATAAAAGTAATTTGTTTTATATTATAATATATAGTATCGTTTTATTATGATCATTGTATGTCGTATCCTTCTTGTCAGGGCCGTCGTGGTCGTAAGTCAGCGTCATTGATGTGGGCAGATGTTATGCGCCTCACGAGCAATCGTTGTCTCCCGATTTGTGGTGAGCCTGGTACACTCATGCAAATAACCGTTAACTGCCGATTTGACTTGGTCGCTTCATCGCATGAGTAAATTTGGTACTGGTGCCTCGTGGTCTGGTGCCTTCTTGTTTGCCCATGGAGTCATTTTCTCGCATACATAAAAAATAAAAAGCCGCATTATTTCTATTTTGGATGTTTTAAATATTCTCCAAGCGCATTTTAAATTTTTAAACACAAATTCATAGTTTTTGACGAATAAAACAAGAAGTAAGATTCAGGGGCTTTTGAAGCAGTCCCCGAATAGGTATGATAGGCGGTAGGCAGCGGCTTACCTCTGCCCCTGGCATTGCTGAAGTCCATGGGCGCCGGTAACCACTCACCATCAGGTGGGCCATATGCTCGTCTGCCTATATGGGCAAAAAAAAACTGAATTACAGTAAAATGATCTTTAAACAACGAGGCGAACATGAGAGGCAGGGGCCGCCAAAGTTCACAAGTTTTTACCATTATGTTAATTAATGCAACGGTTAGCTTCCGTACCGATATGCGATACTATGAGTGTGGGAATATCTGGGGCTCGCATCAGATTTTATCGTGCTACCGTGAATCGAATGTACGGTTTTGTAATATTACTGTTTTTCGTATTGGTATGGAGATTCGCAGTATCATGAAGTGGTAAAATTCGTTAGGCGATGTCAAAAAACGAATATGCGAAACTGTATTCTGTTCGGGCTAATTTAGCGTGGGATAACAGCTTATCTGTCGCTGTCAAACCAAAATCTGCTATGTGCAAAAACTCTATTTTGAATTAACTAACTACACTAACACTTTTGTGGCATTGAAGATTGTGCTTACGATTTCAAAAACGGTGCTTTTGATCCCAATTCTTCCTCGTGTTGAAACTGCATTCTGAATTAATAAGCTCGTGGTAATTTGAGAGCCACCTGTATTAGTACGCACTTGATATTGTAATTATTGTTAAAAAATAACCTTCAAAAAGAAACCTCTTAGGGGTATCAGCATAGGTAGGAAAAAAAAAGAAAGAAATATCACTGTAATGATTGAAAATCATAGCACAGTGTATTACTACTAATATAGATTTTGCAACGTTTTAATTTTTTTAATTGCATAACAATACTGTCCAAAAACTCAAGTAAACCTTATGTCGTGGCACTAATTTATTATTAAGTACCTACCTGTATGTTTTAGTGAAGGATGTTTTAATATCTGCGATGGAAACTATCCGCCGCGGGCGTTCGTGCGGATTTAATTAAAATGGAACTTAATTATGAAATGTGACGTCAGCTCTGCGATAATACGAGATACGGGAATGAAATGTGAATTAATTAAGTGATATGTGTAAAGTGTGTTATTTTTTTCATTATTACCGAAATGATGGATGATAATATTATATTAAATTTTTGTAATTTTAAAATTTAAAATTTGGTGGATTTCAATCTATTGGTTATATGTACATCTATGCAACAATTTTAGGATAAGAATTAATTAAGAAATTTATCTAAGAGTTATGGACGAGAGGTTAAAATGCCAAGACAAAAAAAAATACACCCAAAACACCAAAAAGTATATTACCCGTTTGGGTAAATTAAAAGTCATCAATTTTTTTTTGGGGTAAACGTTCTTCAACACTAGTGAAGTGAAAATAATTTCGGTCGTAAAAATATATCTTGGAACTTGCTGCTTTCAAATACGATATTATATACAGACCGGGGAAAGAGAACTAGGCTGTTGATGCACTATCCCGAGTTTATGCCACTGTAGAAACACGTACTGCAAAATTTTTCATCAGACTTGTCCAGAATTTGTAAGCCACGATGGAACAGAAGTGTCGTTAGAAGATATGACCTAATAAAACGTAAACTATACGGTGACTCGGTGGTGCAGTAATTAACGCGCCTAACTATTGCGCCGGGGGTTCGATTCTCACGTCGGGAAAAGATTCATGTGATGAACTGGTTTGTTTGCTCTTTGTCTCGGAGGTCACTATCTATATATGTATATAATGATATGGAATATTATGGATATGGAATAATATAATGGAATATGGAAATGGTTGAACAATAATAAAAAACTTAATTGCGTTTTCTGTATAATATTAAGAAAACAACATTTAAAGCTTTTATTTTCCACAAATTATTATTTTACATATTATTATATTGAATTAAGTAAAACTGAACTCCTCTTTTTTCTTAAAGAGAGAGAGTTCAGTCAATCAATACAAGATTATTTTTTTTTAAACTAAAAAGTTTCAAAGGTTTTACATAAAAATTAAATAAAAAAGGTTTTTCTTTACACGGTATATATTTAAACGTATTTAAGTATGTGTGTAAGTCTCTGGTACCCATAACAAAGATAATCTTAATTTAGGGAAGGTGCGTGAATTGTTTAAAAACAAAACTATCAAATGTGAAAGTGTGCTAAAGTAATAATATGTATGTGCAAAAGGGCATTCATTATCTGTCCTTTTTCACCAGATCAGCAATAGTAAGAGTAATCTTGTATGCTTATCAAACGTGTATTTTATAGGGTCCCTCTGACCCGTTTTGACTGAGAAAGAAAAATAATAAACGTGTTATTCTGTTAGAGAAGCATCGTGTGACCATCATTTGTTAATTTTTTTTAGATTATAAATAGAATTTTAAAAAGTTCAAGTTGAAGGGAAAGGTCTGTTATCCGGCAATCGAGCTTGTCAGAATCCAGGCTTCTGACAACCAGCGGTCCGGAGTCCCGTGGGGCGAAGCATTTGCGCAAGTCATTTGTTTCACCTTTTTGACCTGAAACTGTCAGTTCCTTTTGTGTTTCATCTTAGCAAACACAGAATATAGAGTTACTGTGATTTTCATTTCCAGAACTTTCTATTAACCAGCTGAATATTGCATTTTTAAACCAACATCGGATATGATTAGTTTTTAAGATTAATATTTTATTCACATTAAAGTGAGATCTGTGAATATTTTAATAACAACGGTATAATCTATATATATAAAAATTAATTGCTGTTCGTTAGTCTCGTTAAAACTCGAGAACGGCTGGACTGATTTGGCTAATGTTGAACGAATTATTTGCGGAAGTGTTCCAGAGAAGTTTTAAAAGGTAGATAAATATGAAAATGCTCGGAATTAAATAAAAATAACAATTTTGTTTTTGCTTTGATGTGTCCCCCGTCGGACGGATTCCTTTTGTTTGTTTTAAGTTTATTTTATACAGAAGCTTAGGTCTTTTATTTATCGATTGAGGCACTACGAAGTCTGCCGGGTCAGCTAGTAATGAATATATTTATTTCTTCAAGTACTAAATAAACTCACATGAAAATGTGTTCACTTTGGGAATAGAAGTGTGGTATTAGAATGGACGGCGCGTGCCGTTGTCAAGTGGGGTGCCGCCGGCGTGCGGACATTTCCCATAGGAAACTGTGTGACTACGACCCAGCGAGGGCACGGGATTGTTTCTGCTGCAAATCAAAATTTTATTTCACATGTAACCTAATTTATCTTTTTGACAATCGTGGGAAGATTGTGTCATTCTATTTGTACACAGAGAAGACAAAAGATGGGTAGTATTTCATTTCATTAAAATTTTACTTATCTAATAACGTAAGTAATGACTACTTCTGGGTTTTGGAAAAAATATTTACATTATCTATACTAATATGTAAACCTACAGTGGTTTTTACGGATGTTCCGTTATAACTACTGATCCATGCATCCGACTGACTTGAAACTTGGTATCCATGTAGAAAATACATGTAATTAATGGATAGGCTAATATTTATATGAGTGTTGGACTCCGTAATAATATTGACAATAAATAATAATGTTAATTTTAAATGCCTACCGAAGCGGGCGAGTACGGCTAGTGTTATATAAAATTAAATTAAGTGCGTGAACAGTAATTTTTTTTAACGTGGATTACGTTCGTGAGCACTTTAGGTACGCAATTAAGTTAACCCGATATAATAATAGAGATTCATGATTTCGATTAATTTAATTAATAATAATATTTATTCGCGAAAACCCTGCAAATGTAGCATAACCAATGCGCATAACATTTCAAAATCAATTTTTATTTTCTACAAAAAATTGCTCGATTCATCGCTTCAAGTACGTAATAATAATAATTGAAATAATATTTCATAGTGAATAATAGTCTTCCTAGAGCAATCCGCATCCTATTATTGGCAGACGTTTGATGAGAAGCAATAAGTACAACTGTCCATTGAAAGATTCCTACTCTGGGACTTTTGGATTCGCCATACGAATGTCGTTTTTTTTTAAATAATAAACATTAANTTGCTCGATTCATCGCTTCAAGTACGTAATAATAATAATTGAAATAATATTTCATAGTGAATAATAGTCTTCCTAGAGCAATCCGCATCCTATTATTGGCAGACGTTTGATGAGAAGCAATAAGTACAACTGTCCATTGAAAGATTCCTACTCTGGGACTTTTGGATTCGCCATACGAATGTCGTTTTTTTTTAAATAATAAACATTAACCAACGTAGACCTAAAAATGTTTTATGCGCATTGTCTAGTCACTTGATTTTGAATTAAGATTGTAAAGGTTATCTATTAACCTTTTCCAAGAGTCACACAATGTACATTAAGAGGCATTGTGGGGAGGCTTCAATAAAATAAATCATAGCTACAAAACTAAAAAATACAATAAATATAATTCAAATTTATTTTCCATATTTTAGTTGAATTTAAATGTTTCCAATTTTTTTCTTAAATATTGAATTGTCATCGGTCCTTAATAAGCATGCCAAATTTCGAGTTAATCCGACGTTTTGAAGGGGGTCAAAAGCATGTTCAAAGATTCCGTTACATACTAACATACATACGTCTGAAGCTAATAAAAGCGTATTAAAAAAAAGAAATACTTTTACTACTTTTCACTACTTTGAGTAGGCATCAGTAGGCAATGGCTTGGCTCTGCCCAAAGCATTGCTGACGTCTATGAGCGACGGCAACTACTCATCATCAAGTAAGCCGTATGGTCGTATTATCTACCTCGCTCTTACCGGGGTTAGTGTTAGTAAATTCTCTCAGGTTGAGCCCGTGAGCCATCCCTCCGCGCGTTGCTGGCATAACCCCTTAGGCTACCAGTGAATAGATAGGAGAAAAAAAACAGTCGTTCGTGACTAACTATAGATATATGATATATATATAACTGTATTCGACGCGTTGGAAATAATTTAACGACCTTAAAGAAACCCGAGGCTAAACCTTAAACGTACTTTTAATTATAAAATAGTTTGGAATTGTAAAATGATTATTTTCCTCAAAATAATTTATTTAGGGAATCGAAAGAAATTACTCGAACTAGGTATCAATAATTTTTATTGGAACGAATTCCTTATGGGACGATGCGGAGGGGTACCCTAACCGGGAAAAAGCGTCCGTAGCGTAAGATTTTTATTAGTAATGCACACAGTGTACGACTTAACTTTATAATAACGTACAAAAATAACATATTTTTTTATTATATATGTTTTATAAATCATTGTGAATAAAATAAAGTTGATAACTTTGTAAAGTAGTTTTTTATTAGGAACTCCGTTCTTATCTGGTGTCCTACGACACCACACATCTTTTTTGTTTGATAGCTTAATACGAAACATCTTTGGAATGACGATGGATAGCTAGACTTAGATTGATTGCAATGCCCAGAGCTGGCTCCGTTCTAAGACCTGCAAACTAACGATATGGAGCGTTCCTAGTGGCCAACGTATTGTCTTTGAGATTCAATTCGTCTTTATGACTTTATGGTAATATAGATGATGAAATGGGAGCTATATTGATTAATCAAAGCCATTCAACAAATCAATCAGCCATTAGCATATGAAGATTACACATTCTACATTGTAATACGGTCTGGCAACCTTCACGATATATAATAGATAGTTTTTGAATTACTACTTACTTTATTATGTAAAATTAATTAAATGTTTTTTTCCAGCAAATACGCACTTCACAAAGTGGATTCAAATGTTACATCAATTCAAGAATTGTAGTAGGTCGTTCCATGTAGTTGATGGGTAAAGTATTTTTAAAGTTTAGTTTCTAGCTTCGACTCTATTGTGCATCTACATATATCTATAGTATATATATATATATATATATAAATGAATTGCTGTTCATTAGTCTCGCTAAAACTCGAGAACGGCTGGACCGATTTGGCTAATTTTGATCTTGAATTGTTTGTGGAAGTCCATAGAAGGTTTAAAAGGTAAATAAATATGAAAATGCTCGGAATGAAATAAAAATAACAATTTTGTTTTTCATTTGATGTGTCCCCCGTCGCACGGATTCCTTTTTTTTGTTTTAAGTTTATTTTATACGAATGTTTAGGTCTTTTATTTATCGATTGAGGCACTACGAATTCTGCCGGGTCAGCTAGTTTATAATAAAGGCAACGGAAACAAACAATGTTTTCGGTTATGAAGAAAATGTACGTCTTATGAATAAGTTCTCGGTAAACTCGGTCGGGAGGCAGAGCACGTGTCCAACGTCACGACACTGGGTTGTGCTTATTGCAAATGCAGCTCTGTTGTTCTAGACAATAAATCTATGAACTTCTACAATAAAGATTAAATCATTGAATTCATGATGTAATACTATTAGCTACACGTATACTTTACATTTAGTAAGAAATTATAATAAAACAATCTTTTATGGTATAATCTCGCGTTTTTTATTGTATATTTTATATACAATATAAATGTAAGTATATAGGTTTTTATATTTTTCGGATGACGCCATTTTTTTTTCTTCTAACTATTCTCGTAGCCTCAGAGGGCTATGCCAGCGTTACCGAACGAGAGATGACGATGACGATTGTAATATATTCGAAACTATATAATGCTCTAACTATATAGTAACTACATAAAATAAATCTTATTAGTTAGTATCATAAGTTATATATTTGAAACAGTTTGCAAATAAATGCATGAATTTATGAAGAGAGAATGATGAGTGGTGATGAATGATGATCATGAGAAATTACGTAATTTATTTAGTAATATTGCTATTGCGATTGTAATCAGTCGAGTACACCGCCTTCCTATTGATGAGTAACCAATTCCTACAAACTTTAATTGAATATTGTTGTATTTGGAGAAAAATACAAAAAAAACGAAGTTCTACTACACTTTCATAAAAAAAAAAAACTGTCATCCATTTTGCGCTGTAAAGTAATTAACGGAACCTGTCCCAAGCTCTTTGTACTTTTGAATATTCACCGCAGACACACCCCTTCATTAGTACGCAACTTCAAGACGACCACACTTGGGACATTTTCGTATTTTCATTTGGCCGTTGTAACGACATCCACTTCATCTAGATCTTCGAATTCCTTCTTTTGGTCATTGAGTTGGAGATGGAGAAGGTCTTCTTAAAATGGATATTTGAACTATTAATATCGGTAAAAGACAGCAGCTATTTTTTATGGACCAGTTGTCTGCCATCTTGATTATTAGTTGAGGTCACCTTCTTAATGCAAATTTAGTTTAATGAAAAATTTGCCTTTTGGCCGATACACAGCCTTGAATCGTTTTAGTAATACGATTCTTAATGCCAACCTTTTTCAAAAATTCTTCATAGATTCATTAAATGAATTAAATCAAAATTGCTTAATATTTATGATCACGATAAATTACTAAGTTTTTTTGTCTATCTCCCTTATGAATCTTGTGTTTTCTCTTGGAAGAACTTCTATATATTTGGGAAATGCTTATACATAATAATTCGAAATGAATAGTTGGATTACGTTAAGTATATACACAGAAAAATCTTGGCCGAAATTATTGGGCTGACTCTGGTCGTACCCGCTGACTGAGCAAGTTACAATTCGTTTTTTATTACCATAAGTTCCTACGTTTCGGCTGTGGCTATTTGCCGCGTGTGGTACCAGGTACAAGCGAATACATGAAATACGAAATTGTCTAATAAGGAAGTCCGTAGACAATGCAGACTATGCTAGATTTCTTTCCCTTTGCCACAGACGAACAGTGATACTGATTGTGAAATCTACAATAACCAAACATCAGAATATGAATTGATTATGGTATTCGATAAAAACAGCTTTAACTGTTAGTCTCTTTTAGATTTGTAGAATAAGACTAAGATAAGAGGAGAGAACATAGTATATAATTTATACTAAAACCTAATTTAATTAAAACAGTTTAGTTAAATATTGTATCCTCTATTACAATATTTTTCGAAACGATATTGATTCATGGTCACGATCTTAAGTAAGCCCATAATATGATACACAAAACATCTAGATTTATACATAAGCCAATATATTAATACTGCTTATATAAATAGCCCAAGATAAAACCACGCTTACGCTAACTAGTCGCTGGCTCACTAGTCGCTGGCTCGCCCTTTAAATAGGGAAATACTGACTGCCTCGTGGCAGAAATAGGCAGGATGGCCCTTGCCTGTGCGGGCATACCGCTCCACTACCAGTAAAAATATACGTAAATGCATACCTATTTACATGTATGGAAGATTGGTAAGAACGGAACGTATGAAAAGAATGTGGAATGGAGCGTTAAGATACAAGTGAGAGAAAACGGTAAGAAAGGGAAATGAGGATGACAAACAAACTGACAGAAAAAGAGGAAGATGGCAAAGACGGTTGCATGAATGAAGAAGATGTCAGATAATTTTTAATTATAATATAATAACAGAAGATGTTGGAACAGTCGAATAGTTTTATTGTCTGCGGCACGATCCCAATTCTACATATACGGAAATATTTATGTACATACATACACTTAAATATTTCTAATCAATCTCGGCTCGCTTTTGCCTTGTTCCACAACCGATCCCGTGTTGTTGTATTCAATTGTTTGGAACAGTTTAGTTCCTATGGCGAGTTAATATTAGTGCATTGTGTTTTGTTTGTGTTCATTGTTTTATAGCTTTGGTTTTTTGTTTACTGTTAACATGTGTATTGTATTGATGTTAATTGTGTTCGGAAAACATTATATTTTTAGATTATTTTTGTTATTTGATACTTGAAGTACTTTTAAATGTCTTTGTGTGGTGGTGATTACCGGAGTCCACAGACATCAACAACATAAATACCACCACCAACTTTGTGACATAAGTTCTCAGTCTCAGTTTTATAATAAAACAATTGCACCATTCTTAAAATCGAAACGCATTACTGCTTCACGGCNGTTCGGAAAACATTATATTTTTAGATTATTTTTGTTATTTGATACTTGAAGTACTTTTAAATGTCTTTGTGTGGTGGTGATTACCGGAGTCCACAGACATCAACAACATAAATACCACCACCAACTTTGTGACATAAGTTCTCAGTCTCAGTTTTATAATAAAACAATTGCACCATTCTTAAAATCGAAACGCATTACTGCTTCACGGTAGAAATAGGTAAGGTTGTGGTACCTACTACAAGGTTCTAAGGAATCTAATATTTAGTAGACGAAACTATTTCTTCCTACTGTCAGGGTTAATATCTTATCATCTTCAATATCGGTTCCTGCTATTAGGTTTATTTGTAGGATCAATGCAGGGTTCATTGAAATCATTTGCCGAGATCAAAGTAGAAGAGATCATCCTATGACAAAAATACTAAGTACGAAGTCCGTTCTTAAAACCGTAGCTACAATTTCTTTTTTGCTTTCAACGCAATGCAGCTGTTACGCATAGCTACACCTATACATTCGAGAGTGCCTAGTGGCTGGTTTCTAGCTGTGTTCGAATTGAGTCGTCTATTATCAAAGGTGGCAATCTGTGCATTTGGACAAAAAAATGTTATTGATATGTCAATACAGATTGATTTGAATATAATCGTCTCCTTCAAAGAATACGGTTCAAAACCTGCATTAAATAAAGGTTAATACTTAACCTGTTATTTATCTAAGATGTCTTTCAGAAGAGTTTTGTGACTGCCAATGGAATACAAAGTCAATAATTCGTTTTTCTGATTTACCAATAATTGTCCAAAAGTCACATTGCCGGCTTTGATAATAGTCGACTCAACTACATTGCGGCGTTCCGGTCACCGTCCTCGTCGAACCCGTCGCTTGCGATGAAGGCCTCGACGAGTGAATTAGCCCATAGATACAGCCCACTGAGTTTCTCGCCGGATCCTCTCAGGGGGTCGCGTTTCCGATCCGGTGGTAGATTCCGCGAAGCACTGCTCTTGCTAGGGCCACTGTTAGAAACACTCCCGGTTTGAGCCCCGTGAGCTCACGTAGACGTCAAGGATAAGCTAAAATAGCCTCTCAAGATCAATGAGAGAGAACAATGTGCTGCGTTCAAATTATAATACATTAGCAGTTTCTAACCCATACGGCATCGGAAACAGTCTCTTGACATGCTTATATAGGTAGTCTATTTTGAATATCAAAGTTTTAAACCTTCTTACGATTTAAGACAAAAACCATTATAATAAACACCTATGTATGTGCACAAATGTGTTCTAAACGTGTTAACGTTTAGACGTGTTATGTAATTTAATGTTATAATTTAAACATGTAAACGTGTTAACGTGTTAAAAGCTAGTTTTCGATCGATTGAAACCTGATTTAAATAAGTGTACATTTATATAAATTCTCATTTCTATGTATGACTAGCGACCCGCCCTCGCTTCGCTTTGGAAGCATTAAATTTTATTATTGATAGCTGAGTCCCGCGATGTTACCCGCTGTTATTGTCGTACCGCGGGTGAAGCTGAGGGGCGAAGCTAGTCTAAAAAAAATAGCTTAAGCTACTCCTTATATCATCAGCTACCTATCATTCATTGAAAGTCCCGTCAAAATCGGTCCAGCCGTTCCAGAGGTTAGCCGGAACAAACAGACAGACAGACAAAAATTGTAAAAAATGTTATTTTGGTGTATGTACCGTATATATTCATATGAATTTAGTAAAAAGAGGCTATTTCAATATTACAAACAGACACTCAAATTTTATTTATATGTATAGATATTCCTATTCTATTATGTGATATGGTCGTACATCTATAACTATACATTTGTCAGAAAGTCTGATCATAAGTACTGTTATAAAAAATAAATAACTAGGTATAACATTTGAATATGGAATCTGTCATTCAAAT
The DNA here is from genome assembly GCF_003987935.1 of Bombyx mandarina. Next base: position 2,228,341 of record NW_021011512.1, read on the forward strand.
TGAGCTGTTTTGCTCAAATATAATTTTCAATTAATAAGAACTGACTGGACTTGAACCTTCAATGCTAAATTTTAGTGGCAAAGCTAGTGCTCGCCTCGGAAACAGTTGTCGTTTAGACTAAGTTTGCGTTAAACGAAAGGAAATAGGGTTAATTAATGATCATCGTAATTTTTACTTCGACTACAAGACTTCGACAAGACACCATAATCATAATTGTATGTTCTCACTTTACGCTCTAATGAATGAATGAATGAATGATGAATGATTTATTTTATTTCAGACAACAATAAGTCCATATGTGTGCATAGTATCATTGAAACATACTTAAAATTAACAAAGCCAATCAAATAAAAAATATACATTTATTAAAAGTAGTTATCAGTGGAATACCTTTCAAATATTCCATACCACTGATACCTACTTCGAACCAACCATTATTATTATTATTATTATTATTATTATTGTTTAGTCCGCAAGTGAACCATGGTACAATGGTTCAAGTACCGACAGTCAACTGTCTGGTGCACTTTAGAAAAAGAGAAGTCATCAGTGCACACCGAACTTAAAAACTGAGGCCATATTTGATAACAATATAATAAATAAATAAATAAATAAATAAATTTTTACTAACAATCACGCCACGTTAACTGGTCCCGTGATAAGTTCGTAATGAACTTGTGTTACAGGTACCACATAACGGAAATAAATGTAAGATTTTTATTATACACATACATATATTTAATATACATCCATAACCCTGGAAAAGACATTTATATTTATCATACAAATATCTTCCCTTGGCGGGATTCGAACCCGCGGCCCCCTTGTGTAGTGACCATGTCACTTACCACTACACCAGACGGCCGTTATATGTCATTGTTGGACTACGAACGCGTCGAGTTTAAGCCCGATGACTTCAATTACATTCGAATCAAATTATAGAACGCTACACAGACGTACAAATTATTTAAACGGTCGTTTAATAACATCACGTCTCGAATACCGAGTGTCATAAGGTTTGAAACTTATTGCGCCTGAGGGTTTAATTAAATTTGAATGCTCAAATGTTTTAAATATAGGAGATGCGATTCGCTCGCGGCTTTATTCTACGAACTGTAATAATGGATATGTTCAACTATTAATGCCTACGAAGATACAATAATTATGTGCTTGTATATATATTTTAATTGAATTTTCTAAAAAAAGTTTTTTTGTCATTTGATTTTAGTAGTGCATTTGTAAATTGTTTTTTTCCCCTATCTATTTGCTGGTAGCCTAAGGGGCTTAACCTGAGAAAATTTGCTAACACTGACCCTAGCAAGAGCAGTGCTTCGCAGAATCTACTGTTTGCCATTCGGTCTACAAGATCGGGTATGTACCTATATTACCTGCAGTCAAACTACGTGAGCAGTTTTGCGGGGCATGGTTTAAATGAAAGTGTAACTTTTTATGAATAAATAAATTACATACAATACAATACAATATTATGGTAATTATGAATGAATATATGAGAAATAGAAGTACTGGCCTGAGTTGATAAGTTTGCATTCCTGTACTTTTAAAATAGTCGGACTGATTATTATTAACTCAATATTTGAATTAAGCTCCTTTTTGTGATACTTAAGAAAACATTATTATGATGTTAATATTATTATATTCATTTTGAGCTAGAAAACACGGCTCACCAATAGCTAGCAAGATATATAAACGTCTCTGGGTTATGTTTCTACGAGTAATTCGCCCAAAACACGTCATTACGGATCCTCCCGAACCATTAACGGTGCTTTTAGGTACCTCAAGCACCGGTCACCTCGTCGAACCCGTCGCTTGCGACGAAGGGCTCGACGAGTAAATTAACCCACAGACACAGCCCACTGAGTTTCACGCCGGATCTTCTCAGTGGATCGCGTTTCCGATCCGATGGTAGATTCTGCTCAGGCTTAGCTTAGGTAGGAAAAAAAGTTTCTAATTCAGGAGTACTTTACTAATATCATTCTAAATTATCTTCAACTAGCGACCCGCCCTCGCTTCGCTTCGGAAACATTAAAACATACATGAAACAAAAAAATCAAAATAAAAAAAGAATAACAAAAGTAGCCTATGTTCATCAGGGACAATGTCGGCTTCTAATGGAAAAAGAATTTTTCAAATCGGTCCAGTAGTTTCGGAGCCTATTCGAAACAAACAAACAAACAAATCTTTCCTCTTTATAATATTAGTATAGATATACATACTTACTACCTATGATACAGCTACAAAAACTGTACATGCACAAACAAAACAAGTTGCGTGAATAGGATTCGCAGATAGTGATCGGTAGTCGAGTTGTGTTGCTAATGTAGTTAATTGCTCTTTTATCTGAGTGATCTGAAAGTTGGTACAGGCTTAATATCTTACTTTCACCATCTTTATTCTTTGTTCTGATACGTTTCACTTTGTCGATCATAAACATTCAAATATTCACTTTGTAACATATATTGGAGTCATGGGGTAGTGCCGACCTGTGACCATACGCTCCATCAGAGTCGAGCGCAATATGAAACAGCGTTAAACGTGGTTATCTCATCATATAAATAATGAGGTTAGAGGAAGATGGGTTAAAATAAAATTATTAGGAAATTTACCATTAAAATTATTAAGTATGCTTTTTCTAACAATAAAATAAACATTTATTTCTTACAAATATAGAAATATAATAAACGAATATAAAAATAAATATAAAAAATAATCTGAGTCAGTATGCTTACATTTTAGATTATTTAGTCTCTTCTGAAAAATTTTCTTGTAATTTTCTGCGTTGAGAATAATGTTGACGTGGCTAAATGCAAAACGTAGCAATGCAGCGCCAATTTGGGATTGACAATTAGCAATATTTATTCTAATCACTTGCATTTTAGTTTCTGGTGAAATGCTTTTTCTTGTAACTTTATATTCGTGTTTTTGTTGTCACTCATGATAAAAACTAAAAATCATAATATTTGTGGTTATAACATCGCAGGAAAGAAGAAACCACTTCGGATATCAAGAAGGCTAACGCTGCACACAATTTCGGGGAATGCCAAAATTTGAATAAAAGAGCATTAAATCGAAACAGCGTTAGTAATATACATTGTTATTTCTTCGTCGCGGAGGTCATCCGTGAAGACAAGCCGGTACGTACCTTTTTCTTAAATGAAATCTGTTCGCGGGTCGATCCACGACATGTGCTTAAGGATACGAGTAAATCGGGCGCCTCATCTATTTAGGCCACGGACATTTCAATGTGTCATATCGAAAGGGTTATCGATTCCCAGAGCCAGAGAAAGGATAATGACACTTACTACTTAAGTATTAAAAGCTATCAATATACCAGCTGTAAAACACACAAACAATACATTGTAAACGAAAGAATTTACGATCACGAAAAGTGATCCAGTTATTTAAAAATAAGGGATTTTTTTTATATTTGAATATCAAATGCTATATATTTACTATATAATATACTCATAAATCTAATTATTTTTTGGCTACCTATGCAAGTAGCCTCAAGAGGTTATAGTAGCTTCACCGAGCGTATAGGTGAGCTAATGAGGCTCAGCCTGGTGCATAGGCTAACAATAGCCGTAGCAAGTGTAGTGCTTCGCTGAATCTACCACCAGATGTGAATCGCAACCCACTGAGAAGATCCGGCAAAAAACTCAGTGGGCTATGTGAACTCAGTGAGTTAAACATCTAGTAAACTATTCTCTAATCTTATTCCCAATTAGCTTAGAATATTGAACAATCATGGTCTCCTAATAAGAAAATGGTGGGATTGAAGGGCATTTTCGGATTCGTCAAATTATTGTATCACTACAATTTTTTTAGTAACAGTAAGTAGACAGGTTGCTGTCTCGACGATGACTCTTAACAGAATGAACCTTTGCCGTAACCAACTTAAAATGCTGCCATGGTAATGATCTTCAACAAGTCACACCAAAATGAATAAAATTTGAAACTGATTAACACAATAGTATTCTGTCTTCAATACGTATGGGAAATATTGATTATAGGTACAAAATATTGCGAGTTGCCCAATTAGGAGTTTTCGTGAACACATATTTACCTTTATCAGACCCGTGACAGGCACGCATCATAACTATTGCTTGGGGTAAGAATGCATACTATGTTTTGAGTATTGGTGTTAACAATGAGGTGTTTAAAAAGAAACAAAAAAAAAATGCTGCAATATATATTTATAATTCATTTCACACTATATAATTGAACTCAATCGAATCCATGTTTCATGCTCTTTCAATTTGTTTAATCCGATAAACTCTCTGATTGTTTTAGTAGACTACGTAAGTTGGTTCTGTTGCGATACCGCAGTTGTTGTTACGGGATGAAATCAGCAAGTATCCTTCGACTCCCCAGTCGGGGCCCCAGGAGTTTTTGATGATCCAGTAGGTGTCGCCGTCGCGTTCGCCGTAGCCGACTAACGCCATCTCATGGTTCAGGCGTTTAGTTGTGCTGTTATGATAAATGGTCGCTGTGGTTATTGTAGCAGTAGCAGCGGTTTTTGTTGTGTGGACAAAGTTCGTTGGCAAATAGGAATGTACAAATATTTTATTTTTAATTGCTTAGATTGGTGGTCGAGCTCACAGCCCACCTGGTGTTAAGTGGTTACTGGAGCCCATAGATATCTCCAACGTAAATGCACCACCCACTTTGAGACATAAGTTCAAAAGGTTTCTAAGGCAGAAATAGGCAGGGCGGTGGTACCTAACCGTGCGGACTCACAAGAGGTTATACCACCAGTAATTACGCAGATTATAATTTAGCGGGTTTGATTTTTATTACACAATGTTATTCCTTCACCGTGGAAGTCAATCATGAACATCTGTTCGGACATCTGTTAGGACGAAACTGAAATAGCCTCTCAAGGCTATCAGCATAGGTAGAAACAAAAAAAGAATAGCACTAGCAGCGGTGTTTGTTGTGAGGACAGAGTTCGTTGGCGAATTGGAATGTACAAATATGATCGTGCATGTGAAGAATATTTGATTTCTTTGGTCACGTAGCTCGTTAAGTCCGGCGACAATCTTCAAGATCTGATCGTCACCGGATATTTAGAAAGGAAGAGGCCGAGCGCAATGTGTACAAAGCACCGGTTAGACCAGATTCACACTCGGCTATGCAACATCTGCCCTGATACATCGCGAGGCGTCATCATCATCGCGGTCATATGTAAAGTGAAAATGAAAATTTTCTAACCACTTACTAGCATTTTTTGCATTATTATTGGATATAGGGCAAATTTTCCATATGCTTTTATTTAATGCTCTACTATATTTTAAGGATAATAATAAGATAATGGTAAAATTAACGAATTAAAAGTATCAAACATTTGTTTTCTCGTATTTTTTTCGTATTTTCTTGCACTGTCTGATTCAGAGATATAAAATTTCAGAATTTCAATTTTCTATGGCCAATAAGGAAATTCGTGTAAAATTAGTAATAAAACACCGCCCGGGCAGATATACTAAAAGACGTATAAAGACGATATACTAAGTGACGGCGTCGTGGCCTAAAGGATAAGACGTCCGGTGCATTTCGTATCTAGCGATGCAACAGTGTTCGAATCCCGCAGGCGCGTACCAAATTTTTCTAATGAAATACGAACTTAACAAATGTTTACGATTGACTTCCACGGTGAAGAAATAACATCGTGTAATAAAAATCAAACCCGCAAAACTATAATTTACGTAATTACTGCTTATTCATGACGCGAAGCAGTAATGTGTTTCGGTTTGAAGGGTGGGGCAGCTTGTTGTAGAGGGCAGTTGTAACTATACTTGACACCTTAGAACTTATACCTCAAGGTGGGTGGCGCATTTGGGTTGTAGATGTCTATGGGCTCCAGTAATCACTTAATAGCAGGTGTGAGGTCGTCCACCATCTAAGCAATAAAAAAAAATAAAAAAAGACGGGTTATTAAAAATGTGGAGCGTAAAATATCACTTACCAGGTGGTGTCATAGAATATGCCACCGGTGTAGAGCGAAAATTTATCAGTAGCATCAATCGATACTGAAAGCGGACCATGGTTCACGGCAGCTACCTGTAAATTAACAAAAAAATATCCAGTAAACTTATAACCAAGTTATATGAGTAGAGTAAATTTGCAATTGCTGCGATACTATCGTGAGCTTGGGTCAATGGGTCATTAACTAATTAAACTAGTATTTTATTAATGGTGTATATCGGAGACGAGCTTACAGCTCACCTGGTATTAAATGGTACAGAAGAAACTTCGACTAAAATTATTGACCCATCGGTTTTAAGGGTCAGACATTTTCCACTCTTCAAAAAACAACTCGATGTTTGTTTCGGTACAGCAATACACAGCAGGACGTTATCTATACACGACGTTATTGACTCATCGTGAAAATAGTTTGCGGATACACGTTAATATGTATTTATTTTAAAATATGTAGTCGCATCACACATACACATTTACTGGTGGTTGGAACCACCACCCTGCCTATTTCTGCCGTGAAGTAGTATTGCGTTTCGGTTTGAAGGGTGGGGCAGCCGTTGTAACTTGAGACCTTAGAACTTATATCTCAAGGTGGGTGGCGCACTTACGTTATACATGTCTATGGGCTCCAGTAATCACTTAACATCATGTGGGCTGTGAACTGGTCCACCCATCTAAGCAATAAAAAAAATAAAAAAAACATCGATATGAATACGTAGCCATTAAAACAAGCGTTTCTAAGACAGACGTTTCATGAATTCAATAAATGATTTACAAAGATAATGAAGTCCTTACCTTCAAAGCCTCAACGTTAAGTGGCGTGACGTCAGTCCAACCGCGAATCGGGTAAATGGTGCTCATATTTTTAATATTGCAGATACCGTCCTGTAATGTAATTTTAACGATTAAACATATTCTCAAATATAAGTAACTAGCTTTTGCCCGCGACTCTGTCCGTGAAATAGTTACTTTGGCATAACGCTAAATTTTACCCCCCACTTCATTTACGTAGAAAGTGAAAATACATTTGAAACATTCTTTATCGGTGCTCCACTTGTATTGGGCTTACCGTGATCTTATATAGACTTCCTCAATAAGCCTTAATAAATGGGCTATCTAACACTGAAAGAATTTTTCAAATCGGACTAGTAGTTCCTGAGTTTAGCGCGTTAAAACAAACTCTTCAGCTTTATAATATTAAGTATAGATACTAGGTAATATTTTGCGACAAGTTAAATGGGATAGATCTTTGATCGCTTGGTTGATAAAGTGGTCAGCGAGTACTTTATAAAAGAGTCGAGTTCGATTTCCGGTTTGGGTTGTTTTTGGTTGAAGATACGCGTGTCTCGTGTCAGAGTCAGCAGCACACAGGATAGCACAGGAGAATATTCTAGTTTGGATGTGAAACGTTTAGCTTTGTTCGCTTGTAGAACTCTTTGGTCATAATCGACGATTACGACCAAGAGTTCTCTTGGCCTTTTGGTTGAACTAGCTCATTTGAGCCTATTGAGTGAGTCAGCCCATTGTGTGTTTCGCTGGAACTTCTCAGAGTGTCGCGATTCCGATTCGTTGGTAGATTGTGCAAAGCTCTGCTCTTGCTAGGGCCATTGTTAGTATATTCTCTCAGGTTCAGTTCCGTCTGCTCTTCTATCTGTCACAGTGTAGCTAGAATAGCCATTCAGGCTACCAGGTAGTCATGTAAAACGTCATAGAAAATAAACTGCTAAACTACATTTAAATATATACCCTCTAACTTCTAATTCTAATCTAAATTCTTTAATTATATTTTACTTAATTAATTAAGGTTCTTTGTTCTCAGTCTGTGTGTTATAATTGCACTTTTACCGCATTTGTGTAAGATCCATATTCTTCTTCGGTTGGTAAACCGAATTTCATCATCCAATCATACGCTGCATTGTCGGATCCACCCTCGCACCCACTGCCGCCGTAACTGTGAAAGCAATGCATAAGGTGCATACAGGGCAAGAAGCTTTTAGGTTTATTCTGCTTTAGTTTATACAGGATAATCTTTGGATTTAATTTTGTTTGCTGAACACATTTTTGAAGTGAAACTTCTATAGGCGCGTTGAGAGTAAAAAACTCGCTACAGATTCGTTACGGCTAGAAAGAAAAGATACAATATAGGAACAGCTAGAGTGACGAAATAGACAGAGCATCTCGCGAACCACTCGACTCAGTGGAGAGAGGAAAAGGACAAAGCGAGCTATGTCTTTTCTGTTATACACAGCGTTCCCTCTTACAAGACAAATTGAATTAAGGATGAAAAATGAACAAAACTACAATATCAAAGTTTCACTTCTTTCACGTGCATCAAGTTGCACGCGCTGCATTTTTTTTTATTGTGTGAAATTTCATTGCGAGAATACTGTTCAAATTCAAATTCAAATTCAAAATCATTTATTTCAACTTGGAGGTCATCAAAAACACACTTGTTGAATGTCAAAATGTAAAAGAAAATGTTAACTCTACCACCGGCTCCAAAAAAAGCCACAGTCCTGAGAAGAAACGGCGAAACAAACTAGGCGGGCTTTTTTTGTTTTGGATTTTATCAAATATTTTCTTTTTTTTTTTAAATAAGAAAACATATTTACATTATACGAAAAAACAAGTCAAAAAAATACAATTCAAATAAATAAAAATAATAATGAAAAATGAAAAGGCCAGGAGCGATCGCCTCATTCCCACGTAGTGCCATCTAGTAAAAAATCCTTAACTTCATAATATGCCTTGTTGCACAAACGTTCCTTGACAGTTTTCTTAAATCTATGAACAGGTAGTAGTTGAACGTTTTGTGGGATCTTGTTGAAAAGATAATATGTAACATATTACATGTGCTTCGACGGCGATTTAATTATTTAATTAGCTTGGTGTTTTAATTATTATTAGAGATCTTACGGCCAGGCGCAGTCCAGGATTGCTTGGTTAGATAGACTCAACAGTCTTCCTCCGTTGATTCGAGCAAGGGCTCCTTCAGCAGCTGCAGTGGTACCGAATGTCCAGCAGGATCCACAATCTTCTTGATCTTTCATAGGCAAATATCAATATGAGTCAGAAACCATAATCTCCTTTTAAATGTACCTTATAAGTTGATTTAACTTACTTTTGACTTTAGAAACGTAGCCCAAGATTCTCAAATCGTATTCTGAGGGAAGGTCTTCGGCCATATCCCGTATTTTGTGTTCAGGATATGGGAAGGGAATATTTCCGACCTTTCCCTCGGGACGTGTACGCAGGCCCTTGTGTCTTTGCATTTCTTCGGGAGTGCGGTCCGCAAACTGAGTGACCCCTAGTGTGTAACCGAGTTTTTGACGGTTTGTTTCCGTGATTAATCTGTGTTACATTATTGAAAAAAATATGTTGAATTATGAAATTATTAGGAAAATTGCAAATTTTTTTTAAATATAGTTATAGGATCACCTCATGTTCTTCCTGAAAATGTTTCTTCTAGTTTCGTGTTCATTGTTATCAACGTAGTTTCTGACGAATTTGTTTTTGAAACTAAAACAATTAAGGTGCAAATTTGATGAAACATATCCAGTTACATATTGCATACATGATTTTAGTTCGCAGTTTTGTAATTAACTATGTTAAAAAAAATCCGATAACTGTTTTTAACTGTATATAAACTGTTTTAAACTGTATAATTTTGCGTTAGGCAATCATGAGCTGCGGTTCCATAGATAATGTGCCTATTATTTTCTAACGAAACCGAATTTAAGTTCCGCATGTGTAGATACATCATCAAAAATATTTTAATAGACTACTCCTATATTTAATAAAAAAAAATCCTTGATTACCCTGATAACCCAATAATTAGATTGAAAGGAAAGGATACTGATTGAAGAAGAATTTATTTACTGAATTCTAATTTTTTCATTATAATATTTTGATTAATAGTCAGTTAGTATTATAATGTACTATTTTCTGATCTAACATGTTTATATACCTGTTAAATACATGATTAACATGTTTATCATTTTCGGGATCCATGAACATGAGAAATTTAGTTACAGTTTCACTCTGTAATGTATGCTCCTCAACATTTTCGTCGTCGCAGTCATCTGAAAATGTTGGAATTGCAAACAAATCAAGATTCACTTCTAGAATGCCATTAAAAATTAGCCCATCCTGAGTTTTTGGTTTTGCTAAACCTAAATTGACTAGGCCAGGCCTCAAATTTCAAACCAGAAATATTGTGAGAGCAGCACATACTCCTATAGAGATCGGACCTTGTAAACCTATTGGCTGGATGGAAATAGCTCCGTGCTCTATCGAGAATTCCCAGAAATTTCCAATGCCGTGAAATTAGCTTCTGAATCAAACTTCGTTTGAAGTGTCTACCATACTAAGAAATAGTCCAATATTACAGGTATCCGGTACTTTAATTGTACTTTGTTATGTGTCATATACACGCATCTAACTCAGAGTTTTCTAATTCTGGTTGATTTGTGGTACATTAATAATACATTGATTGCACACTTACACTGGCTGACGTCGAAAGCTGATTTGTCAAATCCGGTGTTGAAATTAAAGTAATCCCAAATTTCGTGTTTCTCTAAAAGTCCTAATAGTTCATTGTAGTTTTTGACTTCATATCTGCAACGACATTATTTTTAGAATAGTGAATTGTTTTGAAGATACATAATATTTTCGGACCTTGAATATCGTTATATTCTGATATAAATGTTTGTTATAGAAGTTATGGCTCGATTGGCTATATTTTAATTATGATAATGAGTAGATACTGTTGCATCCTTACATGATTAATATAATATCCAAGTTGTTAAATCATTTAACACTTGGTAGATCTTCATTAGCTTTTATCTAAAAAGATCAAGGTCGTCATCTTGACCCTAGGATGTCCGTTAGATAATTGTATACTTTTTATAACAGAAATAATTTCATTTTTAGATTTTTTGTCGTGTCTATTTATACTGTTGTCAATTGATTATAGCAGTAGATGAGTGAGATGTGTGATGTATGCACTAGATCGGGATAAGAGCTTTAATACTGCTACTTATATTGAAGTCGAAGTCTCAAGGTGATGAAATAAAAGAGTCAACGAATGGATTATTTTCTGTACATTTTTTGTCCCTTAATCTTAGGGTAAATGGACTAACGAGTGGTATACAGCATCATCCTTCTTCATTCTACCGTGAAGTAAACATGTGTGTTTGCTACATTGAAATTAGTTGAAATGAAATGAAAAATTCAATCAACCACACATTGAAATCAATTTTAGTTGTTTGGTTGATTGAATCCTTCTAAACGTTTCTACATTAAAGCGTATTTTGTTTTTATTTGTTATTTTAGAAAAATTCTAGTATACCTGACTGGATGCCAGTTATTGTTTTTCTCGTCGTAGGTAGCCCAAATAGTCTTTATTGTCTTAGTCTCCAAATCGCTATCTTCAGCGACGAACTTGATAGTGTTTTCAACGGTTTGTGAATCAGGTCCTGTTAAGAAGTTGTAGGTTAAGTAATTATACCATCACACAAAAAAATTCACTTGACTACACAGAGAAACTATAATATTTATTCCAATATTTCTGTAGTGCTGTAACAAAGTTCATAACAGAAACATCGACAACAGTCGCAGAATGAACTCGGAATCAGAGATCACGCCAAGAGTTCGTTAAATCAGACATGTCCATCACAAAATGACATCACAAGGTGGTGGTAAATGCACTATATTGAGAACTAAAACTTAAACACGAAATGTAGCGTTCAGATGGAATATGAACATTAAATAAACGACTTTAGATTAATTGTTGTCGATTAGTTAGTTAATATATTCAAGAAAAAGTATTGAGTTTTGCGCTGTTATTTAATAGCTTCTTTGAGATAGTACAGATAACGAATGCTATGTTTTCTTGCTAACACAAAATTACCATTGTTGATTCGACATAAACAAAAATGCGTACTAAATTAAAAGTTTTAAAGATTAAAGCGGGCACCATTTTTAGAATGTCAAATATATATTATTGTAGAAAATGACTAACAATGAAAGTACATAGCATATTTATATATGTAATGGGCTCCTTTTTTTTCAGGCAGGGGCCGACTCTTGTATTTGGGACTTAACGGTCTGCAGACGTTGGGAACAGATCGCGGGCTTAAGGATATTTTTAGGGCTCTACCTCTACCGCACCAAACTACTCCCTTTGCACTATCACCCCGACCTCCAATTCAATTCGATTCGTTCCGACCCGGGGTCAGAAAACAGTCAGAGTAGGGGGATTCGCGCGGTCAACACCACAACCAGACTCGCGGCGCCACACCTAGGATGCCCGACCGTTGGGTCGTCGAGGAAATCGTCGGCGACCAACAACACCGGTCTCCGCGGTAATTGTAATTGGCTCCTACCCCAATCAATATGGAAAGAGGCAAAAAGCGAAACTTACCGACGTATTCAAAGTTGTCGGTTTCTGGCAAGATAACCTTTAAGTCGAACATATTATCTTCAGATCCAAGCAATACATTACACTTGAAAATTGGATCTTCACCATCGTCAGTTTCTGGGTGGATCTGTTAGTAAATTTTTAATTACTATATCAATTACATAAAACAATTATATAACGACGTATCAATACAATTAAAAAAAACATACAAGGTTAGTTTGTATTACAAATATTGCTGGATTTTTCGGACGCGGTAAAAACCCAAGTGGCCTGAATTCTGACAGCATGTGGGCCGACCGACATTTCAAGGATAAATAGCAGTTCTTCAAATTATTTTTCCAAATCTTTCGTATTGTAGTTTTTACAAATGTAGATTTCATAAAGCTAAGTAGATGAATATTAGCGTACCTCATATGAAACTCCGTATCTGTATTTTTCGTTTTCATCTACGATAATACTTTTTACGGCTCCTTTGTTGTAGTCGACGCGTGACGAATGATTTGTTTTCCTTGAATGTAAAATTGATATTTGGATCACGACATTTTATTAACTTCGTAGGTAGACAAGCCTGCACTGTTGTTAGGGGGTCTTGTGATCCAGCGTAAGTACCCTGTCTATTCTTGAAGCAGTTTTGGCTTGGGGCAGCCGTTGTACTTTAAAACTAAGGCTTAGAATTCTTGTCTTTTTTTCTTAGATTGGTAGGTGAGTTAAACCATTGTCATAGACCATTCATATAAAAAACCTAACCTACCCACCTCGAGATATGTGATCTTATTGAGCGAAGGAATCCTTACCATACCGAGTAGTCTTGTACGTTGCCGGCACTAATTGACATCCTGACGGCTTCGAAATGATATGTTCCAGGCCAATCTAGAGGTTCGTCTTTCAAGTCTATAAAAAAACGTCTTGAAATAATTCACTTTGAATTAAAAATCTTTATAGATAACATTATAGATTAAAAGGGCTTTTGTAATTCAGTTTGGATGATGTTTAACGATTTTCCATCAAATTAAAAAAAAGGATATAATATAAACAATTGGAGTTATATGTTAATAGTAGATTTGCAGTGCTTATTAATTTATGATCACTATTTTTCACGATAAAATATCAAGTGGTTATTAATTTATGATCACTATTTTCCACGGTAAAATATCAAGTATCAATCATTTCTAGTGTTTTACGCACTTCCTATTTACAGTATATAATGAACAATAAAGTTTTTAAAGACTAATTATTTTTATTAATTTAAATAACAGAAACAGCAAAACAATTAATAGCTTAGGAAAAAAAACTTATTGAACTATGTACTTTTTCCTTTGAAGTTATAACGAATCTTTTTACTAATGTAACAGAAAAATAGTATTTGAAAAATCATACCTATTGTCGCTGCCGCCACGAAGGGCAGGCCGAATATTAACAACCAAAACCGATTCATTTTCCCGAAATCCGGTCCCAATGTGACAAATACAGCCGTCATTTACTTTTATACAGTCTCCAAATCAACACTAATTAATTAACTTCATTTTCCCTATTAGTTAGCCCACTGTCGAAAATATGGATATTACCATTACTATTTTCATTATGTGTATTATTGCATATTCTTTTTAGTTGGGCCGGCTATTTTAAAAGAAATGGAATGTTATTACGGTATTATTCTGTGTCGTCCATCTAAGCAAGAGAGTAAAAACCAACAAACGACCCTGTATTCACGCCAACGTGTTACGTTTATCTCATCCGCCAGGCTAACTCTGCTAAATAGTGTAAACTAAACTGTCTACTTTAAGATGTGGTCCGCTATCATAAAAACTAGCTTAATATTCACGTTAAATTAAATTAAGGAATTGTTTGGATTTTTTTGTTAAAGAATTCAAGCATGTCCACATTTATACTCACCTTATTTTTCCATCACGAAAACTCATATCTGCTTAATTATGAAAAAAATATTTTATAAATAATTAATCTGTGCCCTAAAAACGCGGGGATAGATATCGCCTTACTATAAAAAATAATTGGAAACAACCTATTCATTATAGCTATTGACAAAGCGGGCATGTTGATTCTGTAAAATCATAATAGCTACACCTGATTGGTATAGCTCTACCACATTTTGGTGTCAATATCGCGCAGTAGTTTGTATTACATTCCTTTTTTAGGTTACTGCCATGCTATTGCGTATTGACAGCGATGGCTTAAGTGCCATCACCACTGAAGTGCGAAATGCATTTCTTACGAATCAGAAGAAAGAGAGCATAGCTACAAGCAATAATATTATCCTATATCATACAATTATATATCTTAAAGGAGTTGAGACTTTAATCATAATTCATTGCGGCATTGATGTGAACTTGAGCACTAGGTGGGTCGTGAGGTTGTTTATAGTCGCAGTAAAAAATAAGTCATTAGAACAGACATAAATCAAACAACATTTTGCAAAACAAAAATATACAATCTTTTAATATTTTTATCAAGAGTTGTCGTGTTTGGCTTTTGTATTCAGAGAGCGTCGATCCACTACGTGAGGAACTGCCGTGCCAAGGTGATGTCAAGCCGTGTGCCCGGGATACGGACCTTAGGCAGAAAAGTATAAAGTCCATAATAAAATAACAGGTGTTTATTATGAAAGGTTGGAACTTAAGCTAAAGTCAATTTATATGACGCGACCATTATTTTCAAAAAAATTCACATTTATGCATCGAACGTTCTCTCTACGGCCCTAAAGTTAATAGTTATTTATGTTATGTATTTTATTTATTTTTACTTTCATATAAAAAAAAAAAAACGTTACGTACAAAAAGTTTTCACCATTTCTTTCATTGTTATTATTTAGTAGCCACTGTTCATGTAAATAAATTTGAGCTGGCGTTACATTTATTGATTAAAAATCATACCAGTCGAAATGTGCGGAAAACTTTCATTTATGTAGGATTCTTGTAAATTTAGTACGCACAGTATTATTAACTGTAAACCATTCAATTTATGAAACATCTAATCTAGCGAAATAAACTACAAATATCTCTGTTCTTGCTTAAAAAAGGGACAAACAAACAAATGTATCTATATTTCGGTCTTTTAATATTGTTGGATTGGAATTAGAATATTCGAAGTTTTATTACATAAGTAATGTTATTCTTTTATCTTTGTGACATTTCCTCTTTTAACGAGATCCTGTCTTGACCAGTACTAAGTTGTTCTCAAATTATGTCTTTAAATCTCATTCAATGCGACCACCAAAGAGGTAATTTTGAGACGAAATCCCGCCCACGAAGTACCTCTCGCATTACAGTTAAAAGCTCGTTTTGTGCATTTAAAGTGACTTTAATAAGCTTTTTTAAGGTTAGGAAGATAATAATTGTAAAATGTTAACATACTCCCCATGATATAGTAATAAATCGAAGTATTAAAAGTCACGGGGTTCCTAAATATCATGTTCGTATTCAGTACAATTTTGTACTTAAATCTTTGTGTATTTTTTCGATGCGAGACAACAACTACATAAGCTTGATAAATCATATAAGTGTGTCTATAAATTAAAAATACTAATAAACAAATAAAATATGTAATTAATAAATTATATATATCTATTATATATATTGTTAAAAAACAAAATAACGTCATGCCAACGGAGCATGGAAAGAAATTTACTGAAAATTAGAAAAATTCAAAAAATTAACAACAGAAGTAATAGATGCACTAAGCTATGCTGTGAGATTAAAATGGCCACGTGGCAAGAATGAGTGACGATAGATGGACCTCTCGGCTGACGTCATGGCCAGGCCCTAGAGGAAACAGAAAAAGAGGAAGACCTAGAAGCAGATGGGCTGACGATATCGAAGGGACGGCTGGTAAACTGTGGATGGAAAAGGCCACAGATAGAGAATATTGGGCATCTTTGGAGGAGGCCTTTACCCTCAAACAGAGGGGTTCACGCTAATCTTAACTAAAAACAAATCTACTTAGTTAAAGTTAGTTAAATAAAAATTAATAAAATAGTAATAATTAAATAATAAAAAAAAAACAAGTTATGTATAATGTAATAGTTACGTTGTTTATGGGTGAAATAAAAGGCTTTTATTTATTAATTTATTTATTTATATATCTATAAAGATGATATTTAGAAAAAATATAAGATTTAATCCTATTTTTTATGTTTTTAATTCTTTAGTTTTCATTTAACAACAATACAACAAATCTAATCGTCATCAAAACGAAACAAGAATTACCATACCAATACCAATGGTTCATTTCGTAATAATATTACAGAGCATTATGTATATACATAGTCAGTCACATAAAATATAATATAATACATATATTATCTAATAGGTATTTATATGATAATAAGTTATGATAATATAAATTATATTAAAATAATAATAATAAAAGTTTGAATATAATATGAGTTAAATGATATGCAAAAGAAAACAAATGACAATGACAACAAGCTTTTTTTTTTTTTTTTTTCCACAGGAGAAAATCGCCGGATCCCCACCCGCGCGGCAGGTGGGATATGTGGGAGTTGAACCCACTAAAAACTCCTGCCGCTCACAACCGGCGCCCTACCTCGGACCGGGCCGGAGCCCAGTCGGGGCTATTGAAACGGCGGGACAGGGTTGACGCAGAGCACATTACATCCATCCCACCGTCCCACGGACGNTTTTTTTTTTTTTTTCCACAGGAGAAAATCGCCGGATCCCCACCCGCGCGGCAGGTGGGATATGTGGGAGTTGAACCCACTAAAAACTCCTGCCGCTCACAACCGGCGCCCTACCTCGGACCGGGCCGGAGCCCAGTCGGGGCTATTGAAACGGCGGGACAGGGTTGACGCAGAGCACATTACATCCATCCCACCGTCCCACGGACGCCGGACCGGTGGCCGCCAGCGACACGACCACCGGTTCCCTCGTTCAATGACAACAAGCTTAGATTGCTTTCAATTGAATTTACATCTATGTTGTTAGTCTTAATTAATAATAATTTGTGTTATGGCTGATTAAAAAAAAAAAAAGAATAGCACTTGCACTAACCATGAGCTATATATTGTTTTCTAACGTAAAGGTAAATATTGCAGTTGGGAAAAGGTAATCATGCCTATGTTGCTGGAAAGCCAGGCGATGTTTTAAAAAAATATTCAGGTCTTGTTAATCGAGCAATTTGATATGGCATTGCCGTAATTATGTCTTCATTAGGGGCTATCAATATAACTGGAAGTAGCTTTGTCCTACTATAAAAGGGTTTAATTACATAGCAAGCATTCAACATGAAAACCTCCAATACAGATAATACCTATTCGAATCTATAAAAAAACTATAAATCTTCATTAATGTCAGGATATTTCGAGTATTTTATTTTTGTCCCTCGTCAAAATCAGCAACAGTTAATTTAATTAAAGCATTCCCTTCGAAGCACCCATGAGAATGGTAAATCCGAAAACATTTTTAAAATATTTGAATTTTTACTGTTTTGTTTTAACCAATATTGCGAACGGAATTTTAATTAAACACAAATTAATGAGCATTCGCGTTCATTTTGGATATTCCGACAGCAACGATAAGCTATTACTGTGTTTCCGATAAGAATTAATTTGGTTGTAGTTAATTGCTCAGATCTGACATTAAGATAATATGGTGTTGTTATGAGTAGCCACTAGTGACACATTGAAATATTTTGTCGATGTGTCACATTCACATTGTATCTACGAAACAACATAGCAAATTGTGCCTAAAAGCTTATTTTGTAAACTGGCTTTACTGGTACAGAGTTAACGCATGGGTTTTTGTTAAATAAGTATTTTATGTAAGTTTTTAAATTTCTGTTTTAAGTGTTTTATCATCAAACCTACCAAGAAGTACTAATGTAATAACCCCTAAAAATTTTTTTTTTTTTTATTGCCTTTGTAGGCATTTGTAGACGAGCATACGGCCCACCAGATGGTGAGTGGTTACCGTCGCCCATGGACTTCAGCAATGCCAGGGGCAGAGCCAAGCCGCTGCCTACCGCTTAATACTCTCCACAAGCCTCGTGAAATTTATAGTAACACAAAAATGAAATTTATAGTAAAATTTAAGCTATTTAATCGCGTTATTCGATTACTTTGATCCCTCATCTTTGTCGACAGCCACCGGGAAGTAATGTGGAGAAGCTATTCTAGGACCGTTGTTGATACAGTTGTCTGTGAGCTCGTCCACCCGTCTAAGCAATGAAAAAAAGGCCGATGCAATTTGGATATGGATGGTGAGCTCACCTGGAGTTCAACCTGGAAGGTCTTTCTAACACTAACCCTAATAAGATTCGCTTAATCTACCACCGGATCGGAATCGCGACCCACTGAGAAAATCCGGCGAAAAAATCAATGTCTTGAGTTACTTCTAACGATTTTTTTTTTTAATGCTTAGATGAGTGGACGAGCTCATAGCCCACCTGGTGTTAAGTGGTTACTGGAGCCCATAGACATCTACAACGTAAATGCGCCACCCACCTTGAGATATAAGTTCTAAGGTCTCAATTATAGTTACAACGGCTGCCCCACCCTTCAAACCGAAATGCATTACTGCTTCACGGCAGAAATAGGCAGGGTGGTGGTACCTACCCGTGCGGACTCACAAGAGGTCCTACCACCAGTAATTACGCAAATTATAATTTTGCAGGGTTTCATTATAACAATCATAAGCCGCTAATTTTTCTTTGACTCTTAATTTTTTTTCGTAATATATAATTCCGTTGAGCGGTTTAAGCGTCTGCTGTTTCGAGATCTTAAATACTCGCAAGCCTTATAAGGTTTAACACGACGATTTTAGGTGTAGTTATAGAAACCTGCGACACCGGTTGAGGACTCGATCTCGAGCTGATAAAAAAGAACACACGACGATTCGGCCTAGACACAGAAATAAAAATTGTAAATTATAAAGTGTCTTTCGCATTGGCCTTCGTATATAAAGTAGCTGACTTTTGTATTTTCGTTGGAGATAGCTCGATTCAGGTGACCGTCACTTATGAATATATTACAGAGACACAGTCAGGTTTCTCCCATACATAGATCAAAGAAATATATCTTTTAATTGAAAGTAAAAATTTAAGACATTTTCATTTACATATTTCTATAAAATGTCCTATTTGTTAATAATGTCAATGTTGCCAATAATGCCTATAATGCATCTGGAGATTACACAATTTTTTATTGGCTAAAGGAGTGAACGAGCTCATTGCCCGTCAGGCGTTAAGGGTTCTCGGAGTCTGATGACATCACAATGTCAATGCCGCCATACACCTTAAGACATGAGGTCTTAATCACTATTTTACATTTGCTCAAGAAGCGCTCTTACCTGCAGTTTACGATTCTTTCTAATTCTAAATAAACAAAAAGAAAATTGAAAGTAGAAAAAATAAAATTACTGTTTATTGGACTGCAGAGACTGTATCTAGTGTGGAGTAAGAGTGTGTGTGATTCCTTTTTTTCCCACCTAATCGCTGATTGCTTCGAGGGACTAATTCAGCTTCTCAAGACTGGTAGGCCAGCTCATGGGACTCAACCTGAGAGATTTTGCTAACACTTTCCCTAGCAAGAGTGGTGATTCGCTGAGTTTAGCATCGGTACGGAATGATCCACTCAAAAGATTCGGTGAAAAACTCAGTGGGTGTGCTTAACTAAGCGATCAATTTTCAAGAATAACCCGTTTAGCTGCATAAAGAATTGTTTGTGCGTTCAAGTCAACACGTGTAAGTATCATAATTTTGATCTGGAAAAATATTTATACCATATTTATACACTTGACTTTTAAACTCGGTTAAAATAATACATGAGAGATAAACTAAAACATACATCCATGTTTCAGTACAATGGAGCTTATTATAACCACTGTCGACATCTGGTCCGGCTGAACATAAAGCTTAGGTTATGTTTCGAGCGTCGAACTGCGTTTGGGTGTAGAGATTCTACCAGAATTGAGGCGATACAGATTTATATTACTAATGCTATTAAAACTACTTTAAATGAAATGCTTAAAATCCTCTGATCTTGATAATGCAAAAAGCAAGTCACTTTCAATAATTACTAGACGGAAATTAGTGCAATTTTCAGTTGAAACATTATGCAAATAAAACCGTAGAGCACTTATTCGAAATGTGGCAAATTGTATATCAATATATTCACAGCGAGATTAAACGATAAAACTACTCTCAATCACGGACATTCACTTTATTTATCGAACAGTTGTTTACACGCCGACATATTATCAGTGGAAATCGAGAAAGTTCTCCGCTATCTTCATGCCACACTCTTCGCTGCTAACTGGGCCTAAACTTCGTTCGAGATGAAGACGTCCAAAGCAGAACTCTTCCCACGGCCATCACTGTTATCTTTTCTTCGACGGTACCCTTTTAGTTTCAAGAACCATTACGCTCACAACTGTATTGGTCCAATTTTCAAGTAGGTTGCTGTATAAATGTATTTTATCAGAAACGTAATGTGGAATGCTTGTTTACACTCAAAAACTTAATAGGAGTTTTCGTCCCATGTTATTCAGCACCCAACATTCAGAACCTTAGGTGAGCATGGGCCTTAGTAAGGTTTTATATAGAATAAGTTTACCTTTCTTGAAAGAAATTTCGAACGAAAGTATCTTAGCGGGCCGAGTAGCAATTGTTAGGGACTTTTATTCTCCAGCTAAATTCTGAAGATTATTTGTTCTTAATCGGTTACTAAGGAATACAAATTCATTGCCACAAGCAAAGCTATGATTGCCAGTGATGGTTATTTGTGGTAGAGCTTCCTGGTCTTTTGAAATTTTCAGGTATTTTGTTTTGGCCATATTCATTTGGACACCAGCTTCGGTAGCCGATTTTTCAAGAAGAAGGTATGTTCACTCCATTGTTGGGACCATCCATTGTCGACAATGATCTTCCCCGATCGAGTCGAGGTCGTCCGTATACTTAAGAATTTAACAAATTTAATCTGATACCCCAGTCTATAATCTATTTAGAAGAACACAATATGGAATTTTGAACATCTGTAATCTGTGAACAGAAATGTGACGGAACATTAAATGTTTACATCCGTTCACCCTTAAAAGCATTAATAGGCAAATTAAGGTTTATCAATTTAATGGTTGGGCTCATTTAAGCTTCTGTTTGTCCCTCTTTATGGGCCAGCGTCAGGACAAATCCACAGAATTCTGTATTATACATACTTGCGTAAACTCAGGCACGTGCGTGTACATTCGTGTGTAGAACTGACGCAAAACAGAAGGGTCACAGGAAGGATGAGAAACGTTTCAGTGCATCGTAGCATAAGCAACTTGTATTATTTCTTAAGTTTCAATTTAATAAAATAACGAAATGTCATTTATACGCGTTTTTCTTGACACAGTGCAAAATAGTGAACTACGTCTATGGAAGTCGTTCCAAAAAACAAAAAAAAACTGGTATGTTGGTGATTACTGGTATGAACACACTAAGAATTTCGCATAAGAATTGGTTTTCTCATTACAAATAACACTTCACCATAGGGAATGAAATGTAATTAAATTTTAGCGAACAGTATCCACGCTTTTCGAGGAAGATTTATGGTAAAATTCACGTTACATCTCGTATTTTCACTGATTGAAAAAAATTTGATGGAAATGATAATGTATTTGTGCTTAATGTAGTACGAGTATAATAATGCTACATTTGGATAGTAACTATTTGATGTTTGGGCTTCGTCAATTATTTTAAGTTCTTTTGCGAGTCATATAACATTCATGCGTTCATTTATGCACTGCGGCTTTTGAGTTTCTCGCCGGATCTTCTCAGTGGGTCGCGTTTCCGATCCGGTGGTAGATTCTGCGAAGCACGGCTCTTGTTAGGGTTCGTGTTAATAACATCGTCAAGTTTGAGCCCCGTGAGCTCACCTACTAACCCGGCCACGCTAACATGGTGTTTCTAGACCAGGGGTGGCCAGCCGGTAGATCGCGATCGACCGGTCGACCGTGGCTATTAGTTCAGTCGATCGTGGCAAGGCAAAAATATAGATACATAGAACTGACTGCGCCACATAATCACTAATCATCATCATGCACGCATCATCTTCATCTTGTATCATTTGTTAATGACCATTACGTCACATCGTTTATGCTCTCTTCTACACAATAGTTCTCTTTTATTATATAATTTCAGGTTTATTTTATTATAATACATTTAGTAAAAGAAAATATACTACCTACTTATTTGTATACTACTTGTTGTGGTTGAACTACATTGTTTCATTAAATTTCGAGAAATGTCATTGGTAGATCGTAGAGTTTCATCAGTAGACAGTAGATATTGGTTCGAATCAAGTTGGCCACCCCTGCTCTAGACCATCAACTTAGGTAGGAACAAAAAAATAGAAGAGCTGTTGCATAACACAATATAAAAAAGGCACGGGAAAAAAGGACAGTGGAAGCGACACACGCTCTACCGGTAATTGCAAATTTCTTTTCACTTTGTTGATTTTATTACACAACAAAGGTCATTCGTGAATAAATATTGAAATGATGATTCAAAACACAACACAGTCGTATCACTCAGTGTGTACTTTACGTGTGTACAGTTTGTACCTTTACTGGTGGTAGGACGTCTTGAGTCCGCGCGGGTGGGTACCACCACCCTGCCTATTTCTGCCGTGAAGCAGTAATACGTTTCGGTTTGAAGGGTGGGGCAGCCGTTGTAACTATACTTGAGACCTTAGAACATATATCTCAAGGTGGGTGGCGCATTTACGTTGTGGATGTCTATGGGCTCCAGTAATCACTTAACACCCGGTGGGCTGTGAGCTCGTCCACCCATCTAAGCTACAAAAAATAAGAAACTTGAATTTGTTGACTCATCTTCTACCAATTCTTTTCGATGTTGACCATCTGTATTTCACATCTGTGATTTCACTAATCTGTGTAACGCATTCGCACACACGCACGCACACCTCGACGCACGTTATCTCTGAATTTCGATGACCGACAAAACAATCCCTGCCGCTTTCTACATTTGCATATTCCGAACTGAGACAATCAAATGGGGGGAGATATTTGGGTCATTTGATGAAAATAATTATTTCACTGGTTACCTTACCTTTAAATAGGTTTGTATTGTAGATTCATGTCTTATTCATTTGATCTTGTGACTGAGACCACTATACCCAGTTCGATCGATAGTGACTATGAAAGATACATTTGATGTTCCGGGTCTTCGTGTACTTGTTTCTATTTCATTTGTATTTCTCATGCTACATGACAAAATTCTATGTTAAGGTCCTTTTATATATACCTATATGTACACATGATTATTTTATATCCAGTTCGAATTTCGTATGTGTTTTACCATCGAAAGCAGAGGCCAATCTGGTGGTAATTGGTTGATGTCATTTACGGCCATCAGGAATCGGCTAATCTAGAAAGCGGCTTAGTCAATTTTGACGGGAGCTAGATGGTGTTGTCAGAATTATAATAATAATAATAATAATGTTTTTATTGAAAGTAACCATGACTCATATAAATTGTTAATAAGACTTAGACCTATGTTAGTAGTTATATTTACATCACAATGAATTACTGTCGTAACATCCCATGGGAGATGACACCACAGCGACCCATGTATACACAGTCCAGCCTGCTTGCGATCATGCTCAGGATACTGTTGGAGCTGGCCCTCACTCTGCTTATCAGAGATGCACACCTCTTACGCATGGTAGCGTAAAAACAATCTATGTGCGCGTCTGCAAACATCCCTGATGCGCTACAAAAGCGGGGCAGCACCACCAGCATCCTAAACGCGTTATTATATTGAACACGGAGAGCGTTGTACGATCTTTGAGTATATCCAGCCCATATATATTAGCATACTTTTAATTAAGTAAAATAATTAGGGTTCCGCACAAACAAATTAAGAGCCAATTGCTATTCAAATAGAGAAGTAATATAAGGAACAGAAAAATATACAGCAAAGGGTGACGAGGCTTAGCTCACCAATAAAAAGTAAGATGGAATATAATGAAGGTGAAATAGACTATACCAATTTTATCAATTCGGTAGTTTCATTAAAACTGGCGCTACCAAAATTAAATAATATCACACAAAATCGAAACACAAGCTTGAAAAACCGCTTTGCATTATCTGGGATGCTTCAATGTTACATTTATAATAAATAGTATGTTACTAATCTGTAGTCGTAATGTTGTAATGTTTATTTTTTTAAAGTTGGCACAGGAAATCGTACAACGGGGCCTGTTAAAGTGATTGATACCATCTAGTTTTTATGCAACATCCTGTTAATGTTCTGTAGGTAGGTACACGAACATTCAATTAATTATGAATCAAACGGGAATACATTTTAATGTTTCTGTCAAACAATTATGAACTTTAAAGTTTTTATAAAGTTTAAAACTAGTTTTAATTTTGTTCATTTTCATCAAGATTAAAACCATAAGAGCAATTTTAATACTATTATAAGTTTCCGCCTAGAACTTTATTCTCTTGGAATACACTTTATATGGCGTGATCACCCGTACTCTACAATACCATGGCGAAAGAGATAGATGGGGGCGTAGTCTTATACATCTGATCTAATACATTAATAAATTCCGACGTAACTATCTCCCGGAAAGTCAAATATACTGGTTTGCGGCTCAAAAACCTTCCTTAAAAGGAAGATCCCAGAGTCTGGTATTCTACCTCCTGGTAGCACCGCAAGCTTCGTAATAACGAGCAATACGAAAACGAGAGAGAATTTTAAATACTTACAGAAGTTGAGGGAATCAGCCCATCATAAAGGTTAAAGTAGACAAAAACAAACAAACTAGTTAGGCTGCAAACTGTTGCGAGCTAGATGTCCAGGAACATTCGAGAAGCGGTAAAAAACAACAATTTCAATCGACACACATGACAGCAAGTCATTGGAACGAACACTGTTCCTGTCATTGTCTACGCCACAATACCGTGAAAAGTCTTGTGCGAGCCGTGAGTCGACAACATTGGTTCCCACGGTAGAAATAAGGGGAAAATTACAGGAAAATGGTAATGTATAAGAAACTAGTGTTAGGTCGAGCACGCAGTCACGGAACATTCATTTAAAAAAGTTTACGATTAACTGGTTTTGATTTTATTTAATACTGAATGGCCCATTTTATCCGACCAAATAAGACTTCTGTGTGTATTTTCATTTTTATTGCACAGATGAGTGAAAGAGCTTACGCTATCCGAAAAGCATGACTGTTACAGAAGAAATGCCTGTACCTATGGGTACCCTTTTTTTGATTAGAGATGAAGAGATAGCTTGCTCAAGATCTTTAGGCTTCGCGACGTATGTGGGCGAGCATGGGCTCAGCTAGCAAGGGGATTTGCGTTAGCGTTAGCTCTCTCAACGACAGTGGCATCTACTTCTGGATCATGAGTACGGTGACCTGTGTTAGGGCTGCTCTAGCGTTAAGACTAGAAGCATCCAATAGCACGGGAAGTCAATAGGAGAGTCCCTCTGTACATGTCTAGGGCGTCGAGTTAAAGACAATCGGTATTGACGATATGAACGAAATAACATTGACGTCGACAATGCGAAAGGTATTGAGCAGTCTAAAGTCATGTACCAAAACAATTTCAATACATTGAAAAACTTTAAAACGTATTCTGTTGCAAATAAATTTGTGTACAAACCAAATTGTGTTTTGTATTTAAATTAAAACAAGGGAAGGTCTGTTTCGATTTCAATATAAATTTGTTTTCAATGAAGCGTTGTTCTGGTTTCATTTGGAAAATTGAATTATTACTTACATGTTCCATATTTTTTATATATCCTTTCTATGTGCTTGGTATAAATACACATGTACATGCCATAGTAAAGTGTAGAACAAGCAACTTCCATGATTTCTTATAGCATTTCGTCAGTTCATTCTTATATCAAATTTTTTGATTTTTTTTTTTTTTTTTTATTATATTCATTCTTTTGAGGGTTTGGTTATTGTATTCTTGTGTTCTTGGAATCCGGCAAACAGCTGATTTTTTAATCACTCTTGTAGCCCGTATTTGCCGTTGCTTATGGACATCAGCAAAACCAGGGCATCGGTTTAAGCGTTCATTAACTAACACTTACAAATCACTAACCAGGAAGTGTATTAAATATAAAAAAACACATATTTTTTGTACAAGTTTAAATTAATTATAATTTATTCAGAAAATCGTAACTTACGCCTTACTTAATGATTCCGAAAAAAGTTATATTTAGGCATGTCCAAAAATAAAACAAGGTAGCAAAACTTTATAAATAAAGTAAAAAAATTTGCGTTTTCATTGCGTCATTACATTTAAATTCAATTGGGTGAGCATGAATAGCGTAGAACCATTTGTCTCTCTAAAGTTTATTAAAGATACTAACTTGTGCAGTCACGATAAGACTTATTTTAGTTAAACCAAAATGTTCCCTATTGTGTGCCTAAATGATGATTTTATTTCTTTACTTGAACTAGAACGTATAACCTTCTATTTAAAGGCTGTTTTTGCATGTTTCTACTTAACAAGACAAAAATATAAGTGTAAAGCGTTACAACCAAGACAGTGCAGTAGTTATTTTAGACTTTATAGTCATTTTTATAGCTTTAGGTGGGTGTACAATTTCACAGCCCACCTGACATTAATATGCCATCGACGCCCATAGACACCAATCACAACGAGAATGCTACTAACCTTTTCAGACATACGATCAATTGTGATGGATAACGATTGTCCCATGCTTCAAAGTAAAAACAAGATTCCTCCGCGGCAGAAATAGGAGTGATATCTCCGGTGTGGGCTTACTGTACCCTTCATTATCAACACGTGACAGTTGAGGGTCACAGTATTCTAGTACACACCAGTTCTCCAGTGAGTTTTTTGTCACCTTCACAAAGAGATGGGGTGGGGCAATTGTAAGGCCACAGAGTTTATAACCGATTCCACAAAGCTTAAGATTTCCATGTTTTCCGACGTTACTTTGGCTCGTTTATTGTTAGAATAGGAGACCTTTGCAGTGTTATTGAGATTGCCCGGGGACTTTGGGACTGGGATAAGCGCATTGCTTCCGAGTTTCCTGAATCAAATAGTAAATGGATATGTTTGCGATTTGATTAAGTTCGCGGGTAAAGATTTTATTTACAGAATCCTTCATTATTATTGATAATAACAATAAAATCAAAAAATATACGCTGAGCAAAATAAGTTTTCATTATAATTTTAGTCGTTTCTTAACAAAACATTATGTACACTTACATATGTGTATGAGTAGTACCTAATGTTAACTTAGTATGCCACAGTATACCGCGGAGACCGACGTCGTTGGTCGTCGACTATCGCCTCGACGACCCGTCGGTCGGGCGTCCTCGGGGTGGCGCCGCGTGTCTGGTTGTAGTGTTGACCGCGGGAACCCCCCTACTCTGAACGGGTTCTGACCCCGGACGGAGATCGGACGTCGGGTGTAAGAGTGCAGGGGAGTCGTTTAGTGGGTGGGCCCTAAAATCCTNCGCGCAAAAGGGGCGCGCGGGGTATGTGAGACTCAACGGTCTGCATGGTGTTGTGAGCAGACCGCGGGCCCAAGGATTTTAGGGCCCACCCACTAAACGACTCCCCTGCACTCTTACACCCGACGTCCGATCCCCTCCGAGGTCAGAACCCGGATGAGGTAGGGGGGCTACCGCGGTCAACACTACAACCAGACGGCGCGGCTCACCCCAAGGACGCCCAGCCGACGGAGCCTTCGAGGCGAATCGAAGGCTCTGAAACTTCGACCGTCTCGGTACGGCAGCCCGTCGGGCCGCCCAGACGGTGCTGCTGGTGTCCCGGAATACCCCGCTGGACCAGAACCAGCCTGCTGGGTCGGGACGCGATACACCGTCGACCGTTCGCTCTATTTACTCCACGGCAGCGCGCTAGAGTGCTGGTAGCGCGCCGCGCGGCCTCACCCCCTCAGGTCGCCCCTTGACCTTCACCGGGGGAAATGCCTGTACCTATGGGTACCCTTTTTTTGATTAGAGATGAAGAGTTAGCTTATTCGAGATCTTTAGGCTTCGCGACGTATGTGGGCGAGCATGGGCTTAGCTAGCAAGGGGATTTGCGTTAGCGTTAGCTCTCTAGAGCTAACAGCTCAACGACAGTGGCATCTACTACTGGATCATGAGTACGGTGACCTGTGTTAGGGCTGCTCTAGCGTTAAGACTAGAATAGTCCAATAGCACTGGAAGTTAATAGGAGAGTCCTTCTGTACATGTCTAGGGCGTCGAGTTAAAGACAATCGGTAATGACGGTATGTACGAAATAACATTAATGTCGACAATGCGAAACTTATTATCAGTCTAAAGTCATGTACCAAAACAAAATTAAATACATTGTAAAACTTTAAAACGAATTCTGTTGTAAATAAATTTTTGTACGAACCAAATTGTGTTTTGTATTTAAATCAAAACAAGGAAAGGTCTGTTTCGATTTCAATATAAATCTGTTTTCAATGAAGCGTTTTTCTGGTTTCATTTGGAAAATTTAATTATTAATTATATGTTCCATATTTTTTATATTACTTTTGTATGTGCTTGGTATAAATGCACATGTACATGTCATAGTAAAGTGTAGAACAAGCAACGTCCAATATTTCTAATAACATTTCGTCAGTTTATTCTTATATGTATTATAAAAAAAATTAAAGTGGGATCCACGAAAATTGTTCGTTATATTCATTCATTTGAGGGTTTGGTTATTGTATTCTTGTAACCGGCAAATATGTGATTTTTTTAATCACCCTTGTAGCCGATGACCATATGGCCTATCTGATGATGAGTATTCGTCGTCGCTCATGGACGTTAGCAAAGCCAGGGCAATGGCTTAAGCGTTCAATAACTAACACTTACAAATCACTAACCAGGAAATGTATTAAATATAATAAAACACATATTTTTTGTACAAGTTTAAATTAATTATAATTTATTCAGAAAATCTTAACTTACGCCTTACTTAATGATTCCGAAAAAAGTAATATTTAGGCATGTCCAAAAATAAAACAAGGTAGCAAAACCTTATAAATAAAGTAAAAATTTTTGCGTTTTCATTGCGTCATTACATTTAAATTCAATTGGGTGAGCATGAATAGCGTAGAACCATTTGTCTCTCTAAAGTTTATTAAAGATACTAACTTGTGCAGTCACGATAAGACTTATTTTAGCTAAACCAAAATGTTCCCTATTGTGTGCCTAAATGATGATTTTATTTCTTTACTTGAACTAGAACGTATAACCTTCTATTTAAAGGCTGTTTTTGCATGTTTCTACTTATCAACACAAAAATATAAGTGTAAAGCGTTACAGCCAAGACAGTGCAGTAGTTATTTTAGACTTTATAGTCATTTATTATAGCTTTAGGTGGGTGTACAATTTCACAGCCCACCTGACATTAATATGCCATCGACGCCCATAGACACCAATCACAACGAGAATGCTACTAACCTTGTCAGACATACGATCAATTGTGATGGATAACGATTGTCCCATGCTTCAAAGTAAAAACAAGATTCCTCCGCGGCAGAAATAGGAGTGATATCTCCGGTGTGGGCTTACTGTACCCTTCATTATCAGCACGTGACAGTTGAGGGTCACAGTATTCTGGTACACACCAGTTCTCCAGTGAGTTTTTTGTCACCTTCACAAAGAGATGGGGTGGGGCAATTGTAAGGCCACAGAGTTTATAACTGATTCCACAAAGCTTAAGATATCCATGTTTTCCGACGTTACTTT
Organism: Bombyx mandarina; assembly: GCF_003987935.1. Next base: position 2,258,505 of record NW_021011512.1, read on the forward strand.
GGCTCGTTTATTGTTAGAATAGGAGACCTTTGCAGTGTTATTGAGATTGCCCGGGGACTTTGGGACTGGGATAAGCGTATTGCTTCCGAGTTTCCTGAATCAAATAGTAAATGGATATGTTTGCGATTTGATTAAGTTCACGGGTAAAGATTTTATTTACAGAATCCTTCATTATTATTGATAATAACAATAAAATCAAAAAATATACGCTGACCAAAATAAGTTTTCATTATATAGGTAATTTTAGTAGTTTCTTAACAAAACATTATGTACACTTACATATGTGTATGAGTAGTACCTAATGTTAACTTAGCATGCCACAGTAGAATTAACGTTTGATTGTAACTATAAAAGCAAATAGAAGGATAATTCTATTAATTATAATCACTACATAGTATAAAACAAAGTCGCTTTCTCTGTCCCTATATCTGTCTGTCCCTATGTATGATTAAATCTTTAAAACTACGCAACGGATTTTGATGCGGTTTTTTTTAATAGATAGAGTAATTGAAGAGGAAGGTTTATATGTATAATAACATCCATTAAATAGTGGAGAAATCAATAATAAATTACAGTTTTCGAAGCGAAGCGAGGGCGAGTCGCTAGTATATTATATATGAATTAGAAACCGGGATAAGTCTGGTAATTGGTAAATTTATGGTGATGATGATTTGTTGCAGCTTCTTACATTATTATTTGAAGAATATACAAACGTCTTTTCAAATACCCGTTCTTCTCTTTCGACGAGTAAATGTACAAATTAGCATAAGTTAATAAAAAAATGTTTCTTTTTACAAAATTTAAAGTTTCGATAGATAAAAACAATATAGAATTTTGTGGAAAAGTTTAAAAATAATTTAATATAATTTCGACCTCAGGTTTCGATGTGGGTGGAGCAATTCATATTGTACATTTGTCTGTTCCAGTAACAATATAAGACAGGCCCACAGTCAGCTATACTCACCGCAATACAACAAAAATCTTCCTAAATTACGAAAAGCATACCTATCTCGTCCTTGTTTGAAAACGCACTAATGCAATTGTATTCTTTTGTTTACCCGTTAGTCACGGTAGAATTATAAATTATCTTCCTTCAATCACGTACCAAGAATGCTACCATGCCTTTAGTTTTTTTTTGTTTATATTAAATGAAAATTTCAACTAGTTCCAGAACATTAAACAACATTGATGCGGTCACGGGACATCGTGTCAAATCGGCTACGCTAATGTCGCTCACGATTCAAATTTTTATAGTCGAATAATAAAGCTTTCTTGTTATATTTTATATCAACTTTTAAGTTCACGTTGGTGATGGATTATGCTTCTTTCCAGTCTCACACATCGATATGTATTATCGATATAATATGTAATGACATCGTTACGATTAACGGTATTGTTAATTAAACTTGGTTCGATAATGTAATTGATATCTTTCAAGGGTCATATTTGTAGTGTTGATTTTTATTTACGTAGTGCGTATTCCGTTCCGCTTAGGGCCTGTTTTGTTTTAAGTGATTACGGGAGCCAATGGACATGAGGTGAAAGTGTCGATTGTTTTGTCCAATGCGCCAAACTAAAACGAATTACTTCTTTGAAGCAGAAATTGGCTGGATTATACAAATAATAAAAAAAATTGTAATAATAATAAATAAATAAATAAATAAATATTTACTAACAATCACGCCACGTTAACTGGTCCCGTGATAAGTTCGTAAAGAACTTGTGTTACAGGTACCAGATAACGGAAATAAATGTATGATTTTTATTATACACATACATATATTTAATATACATCCATAACCCTGGATAAGACATTTATATTTATCATACAAATATCTTCTCTTGGCGGGATTCGAACCCGCGACCCCTTTATGTAGTGACCATGTCACTTACCACTACACCAGATGGCCGTAATGGCTTTCGGCTACGTGAACTGCGAAATTCTCTGTTTAAAACAAAAACAAAATAACCTTTTTTTCCAATTGAGTTTCAACAAAGAGCAACTGCTATTTCTTATACAGCTATTTTAAATTTAATAATACCATCTACGTTAAGTTTTTCACGAATAATGGATAATTATAATACATTTGCGATTGAATGTAATGATGCCTAACGCAAAAAGTTACTTACCTACTCAATAATTATTCTTAATTGATCAAGATGGCGTCGTTCTAAATGTTTTAGTAAGTTATCGTGAGAAAGGCTTTTCGTTTTTAATGTCAGTTAGCTGTAATGTTATTTTCATTGTTTTATTTTTTACGAAAGCCGTGTAATGTTATGTGATTCATAAACTAGAAATATCTTGGTTTTGTCTTCAAGAATACGTGCCAAGCACTGATATTGTATTTAGATATTTTTGCCCCGAACATAAAAACATTCTTAAGCTTTTTGTAAAGAATTCTAAATGGTACTACTACCTTGTGCATTGTCCGCTGGAAAAACTTAAAAGCCAGCAATCCTGAGTACAAATATATAGAATTTATATTTTTGATTATACCCGCTTTTCATGAATTACGAATGAGAATTCAGATTGAAATTCACAATAAAAATACATATAAAAATGTTGGAGTACAAGGATTTTGTGTGCACTTTTACACATTTTTCATTCTAACTATAAATCGCATCTCTTTGATTATAGGAAATACAATTAAGTTTATCTCCACATACATCATTGATAAATTAACCCGAATAATGTGATCATATTTAACGACCACAACAAAGTCCTAGTAGGGTTATCAACGTATTATTAATTAATAAAAACCCATTAAACAGACAAGCATCGAACCTTCAAAGGGTAATATAACGTGCATCGCTATTTATAAATGTTTCGTTTAACTTTTTTTATTATGTTTTTTTTTTTTTTTATCTGTCTTGTCGAGTGCAGCGGTGCTCGCGCGCACCTGCCACCGTTCCCGAGGCTGATTGGCCGGCTTACAAGTCAATAACATCTCAAGAGGCCACCCTTGTACATGTTACCTAGCCCCTGTATTGGATTGAGATGTAATTTTAACTCTTTTTTTTTGTCTTCACAGTTTTTAGTCTTTGACGACGAGACTTTTCAGCCTCTATTACTATTCGTGCCGATTTATGTTTTGGAAATATGTAGATATATTTACCTATGCACTTTTAAATTAAATTAACGTAAAATAATATCGTTAAAACCGATTTTGGATTCTTTTAATGTAAAGCGTCTTTAAGTAACTTCATAAACAAGACAAAGCTTAAAAAACTACAAAACAATCATATTATTAACTTAAAGACAACCATGGCACACATAAAGCTCTACCAAACAAAAATAAATAATAATTTGTGTGTGTATCGTCTCCAGAAAATCCGAGAGATATGAAAGTCACTTGAGAACATAAGTTGAGTTTGATATTAGAAGCGAATTATGAGGCATATGATCTATCTCAACATCATAGTACTCGTACTAGAAGTCAAAATAATGTGACAAAATTAAAACTAATAAAAAGAAAAAGGGATATTTTTTTAAATGCAATTGTATATCCAGCTACCTTAGGACGTAAGTATCAAAGAACCGACACTTCAAAATGTTTTAGAGAATGCATTAGTCAAGTCAATAATATCATTTGATCTCTCAGTCAAAATTTTGAGAGCATAAGCGGAATGGAAACTATGACGACTACTCGAGAGGCACCCGGTAGATTGATAAATACTGATAACATTTCGCTGCTACTCGTCTAGAGAGGAGCCATTAAACAAATGGACAACCGTATGAAAGCAAATTGATTGTTGTGATAAGTCACTTTGACTGGAACAACTACCAAAATAAAAGGCATTCGAAAAATGAAGGCTGTTATTGTTCTTGAGGAATTAAGACGTTTAATCATGCGGCTTATTGCAATGTACACGATTAATTAAATATAATAATGTTTTTTTTTTCTCCACCTTATGCCACTAGGTGGGGTCGGCACAGCAAATTTTTCTCTTCCATTCTCTTCTATCAGCCGTCATCTCAACACTCACTCCTCTCTCTCTCATATCGTCATTCACACACTCCATCCATGTCTTCTTCGGTCGACCTCTTCCCCCTCTACCTTGCACTACCATACTACATAATTATGTTTATTTTACATTACATTACAATTTTTGTGTTCGTTGTGCCAGACGTCAAAATACTCCCAGTTACTTTTAGTCTGTGTTTATGTGTATAAAAATAAATATGAAGATTTTTTAATCGAAAAGTTGACGATAGTTAGCACTCGCTGTATTCAAATGTCGACAAATAACTCCTAGTTAGTCAACCTTGACCATGAAATCTGTAAATTATCCGTAATGCCGCAAATAATTAAATGAAGATAATAAAAGCGAAATGAAACCGTAGAAGTAGCTTTAAGTGTACCTACGACTCATTAAAATTTAATGAAAGAACTTAATATTTTGAAATTAATATATCCACGACGTAACATTTAATTTCTAATGTAAGATGAGGACTTGGAAGCCCTAAGGGATAAAATATGGTTGCAACTGGAAACTATACTAAGGTGAACGCAAAATCGTGTGCTAATGAAATAATCTCGCGGCTCTGAAATAGCTTTAAAATTTGTTTTAAAAATAACTAGTCTTGTTACAAGGCATCAGTTTCCCCTTTGTGACTTTTGACTTTTTTACGTACTTAGCTCGTTATAGTACCAACATACCAAGACGAAAAAAGTCCAATCTCTCGAGAGTATAATGAAATATATTTTTTTAAACCTATCAATAAAATTTGTTTTTTGTTTTTAATAGATTAGTAGATAGAGTTAGTTTTATGAGAAAATTAGATACATATCTATCAGTAAAATCACAATATGTGTTAACATTTGGTACCAAAAAACATTCTTGGCTTTGTCGGTGACNTACCAACATACCAAGACGAAAAAAGTCCAATCTCTCGAGAGTATAATGAAATATATTTTTTTAAACCTATCAATAAAATTTGTTTTTTGTTTTTAATAGATTAGTAGATAGAGTTAGTTTTATGAGAAAATTAGATACATATCTATCAGTAAAATCACAATATGTGTTAACATTTGGTACCAAAAAACATTCTTGGCTTTGTCGGTGACTTTGTCAAACACTGATTATATCAGAGGTGGGCGCAGGCTACCGTTGCGTCAGTTAGGAGGTTCAAAACTAATAAAATACCAATCAAGTTCCATTATAAGTATTCAAAGTATTACGAAGGTCGCTAAAGCGGTAGTAAAAAAACGGCGTTTGGCATTAATTGTCAAAAAAAATACGGAGCAGTTGTTATAGTAATTTCTAAATTAAATCTACATTCGATAGAGAATAAATTTACATTGGATTTTATTCTTTTCAATAAAAGCTTAAAACTGAAAATGCTCTAAAACTATTAATTTCTTAAATCAGTAAATTAAAATAGAGGTGTGATTTTAATGTACAATGTTTCTTCTCTTGATATTGAAGTCGTGCGCATATATTATGTCTCTTGTGAATTGTATCGCGCATTTCTGTTTGGTTCAAAATAAAACTATGGGATGGCTATTTTTTCTCTCCCACGACACAAAAAATCCATAGACATATAACGCTAATTCAAACTAGACGCAAAACTATGTTAATGTAGATACGATCAAACAAATAGTAGTAGTATTTACTATCTAGCCAGTGCTCGATTTATATTATTAGTAATCTTCTTCAAAGTTTGAAAATACTTGTTTGTTTGTTCATGCTCTTTGCCCAAGATGTGGTCGTTTTTATCTGATCTTGAACCTTTGAGCAGTAGTTTTTGGTATTTAAAATAAGTTCTTTTAATCAAAAATTTAACATGATATTGTTAGTTCTTCGTGGAAAAAAATGCTTTGTCACAAATAGTTGTTCAGAAAAGTCCAGTGATGGTGTAGACGGAAGACTCATTGAAATATTGTACTATACGAGACTTGTTCCCCATTAAGCCTTCAAGTACTCTATATAAAATTGCGTTACTAATAAAGTTTTTAGATTCATTTTCTCAATATGAAGGACTTTTAATCAATAAAGAAAAGGAACATCGTAGTACAGAAGACAATAAAACAGTCTTCGTTATAAGGGTATATGAAATTTCTGTCGGCGGCGCGGCCGTTAGCATTCATAAATATTATTTGGGCTGGTGCCCTTTGTCCTTTATTCAGACCAGAGAAAGGGAATCTCACATAAAGTTCCTTTGATTTGTGATCTTGGAAGATTTATCTGTGGCCGAACCATGAACCGTTCAATCAAATTATCAATACCAGCCAGTGTCGATTCAGTTCACTTAATTGATAAGTAGATGATGACCGAGCTTTGCTCGTTTTTTTATTTTGATAACGCCATCTTGTTGTGTGTTTAAAGCGGTTAGTTGCCCTCAATTAAGAAAAATAGTATTATTATTCGCCAATAGATGTCGGGAAGAGTTGATTATTGAAAACACGAATAAAACAACATTTTCTGAAAATAAATCGTAGCTAGATCGATTTATCGCCCTCGAAATCCCCTGTATACTAAATTTTATGAAAATCGTTGGAGCCGTTTCCGAAATTCAGATTACATATATACATATATATATATATATATAATATACAAGAATTGCTCGTTTAAAGGTATAAGATATTACTGCTTACCAAAAAAAGAATCGGCATTTGTATATAGAATTGTGGTTTAATTTGGTGATATCTTTAATATCATAATATATAATACATATACCTATAATATAATTTATAGAATAATCTAGATGAATAGGAAGTATGCACTTGTACTTGTTGGACGAGAGCTTACTTTAATTAATCATTTATAGGGCAATTGGAGTATTTTTACCTCCAGCTATTTTAGAACAGATATTTTAGAACACCTACGTATTAGGACATTATTATCTGTTAGCCTGGTAATATTTCTGAGTATTAGGAATAAATAATTACAAAGTATAGTGTTTATTGTTNTCTAGATGAATAGGAAGTATGCACTTGTACTTGTTGGACGAGAGCTTACTTTAATTAATCATTTATAGGGCAATTGGAGTATTTTTACCTCCAGCTATTTTAGAACAGATATTTTAGAACACCTACGTATTAGGACATTATTATCTGTTAGCCTGGTAATATTTCTGAGTATTAGGAATAAATAATTACAAAGTATAGTTTTTATTGTTATTTTTTTCATATTAATAACGTATTTATAATGAAATCCGAGTCATATATAATTTCCAGATCATTATTCCCTCCTATTAGGGTTAAATTAATATAAAAATCAAAACGATAATCCATTTAATTAGCCCCGGTTTGGTATTTTTGGATATCCAAAATACTTCGTTTCAGACATTTAATTAAAAATCTTAAAATGTTCGCATCGAATCCGTTTCCTCTGTATTAGCCGACACACAGCCGACATAATTTAATAGGGCATAAATCATTTGCAAATTGCCTTCTTAATTAGGTCCAAGAACCAGTTTTAGAGTTTCGAATGAACCTTTTATATATATGTGAATTAAATGTATCAAGATTTTAAATGTAATTAAAATGAGAAGATTTTATTACTGAAAGAAATTTTTTTTGGGTGAAACTACAAAAGTGTCATTTAATTAAATTCTCTGTTATGAGTTGAGTTTTTGTCGTTCGGCTGACTATTACGTCCGTAATATAATTATGTCTCGGGAATGAGTTTATAAAAATGGCTTTGTGATTTACGTTATATTAATTTACTTTTATTGCCGGCATCAAGAAATCGTAGAAGTTAATGATAAGCAGTAGCCTGAATTCGCAAGTATAATTCTTTTGTATTCACTAAATGACTTGCAGTCTGTATGATTTTAATACGCATTCATAGGCCATGACCTTTGTGTATGAGTTGGAATAGATATTTTCAATTTATTTTAACAACCTTCAAAACCTTTGATTAACTAGTTTTTTTTTTATCAAGAACAATGCCATAATAATAATTTTAATTTTGGTTTAATTTACTGACCAAGATTATTTGGTTAAAAAATATATTTGAGGGTGTTTTTTTTTTGTAATTAACAAAAAAACAATATCAAAATGTAGGAAACGGACTCCGCACTTCCGGTGCCCTCCAGTTATATTCCAGCCTAGCATCAACACCAAAACCTAACAGCTTCGACTTGAGCCTATTTCAAATTACACTATACACAATAACTCAAACCAGTAATATTACCTGCAAGAATAAAACTTTTGCTGAGCAGACAGGAAGATCAAGCAAGACCAGTGGGAGTTGCTCTAAGCCCTGATCCGTACCACGTAGAGGGCCATAATGACCCCGACGCTTAAAAAACGTTAGCTCTCACTGTCGGCAATTCTAGGCATTCAAAGTGTTATCAAATAAAAATAGTTAAACTATACTTTACCACCAGTAATTTTGCAAATTTTTAATACTGTATGTCGGCAATTCACCTTGATTGTCAGACAAGCCTACGGTTTTAATTTAGATGAAATTGGAGCAACAAAGTTAAACGCGTCATTTATTTTAACGAAAGCTCATTAGAGGTCAATGGCTCACGACTGACTGCGGATATTGGCTACCCACACACGCTAATGGACAAGTGTAGCTTTTCCTGTCGCCGCAGTTGTTCGTTACCGTTTGAAAGGAAGGTGGGTAGGTGGTAGGGTAGGTGAAGGTTTATCGCATTGAAAACCTCCTATTAATGTCTCAAGTGGGTTTCAAGATTCACTTTGTATGTGTATGGGATCTGACAGCAGAAGTTTTTTTTCCTACCTAAGCTGGTAACCTTGAGAGGCTATGCCAGAGTAACCTAACGAGTAGGTGAGCTCACGGAGCTCAAACTTGACGATGTTGCTAACACGAACCTTAGCAAGAGCAGTGCTTGGCAGAATCTACCACCCTGAGAAGATCCGGCGAGAAACTCAGTGGGCTGTATCTGTGAGTGTAGCTTATAAAAACATTTAGACGCGCTGTATAACCAGAGATGAGATCAAAATTAAAACTCTTTTGCATCTTATGGGTTAATTATTAAATTAATTCAACAGTAGTACACATTAGTTAATAACTTTGTTACCTTACTTACCTATCTTCATTTTACCGTAATATAAATTTGGGAATAAATAACTAAGTAATAATATAAACTCTTACTTACCCTTACCTTTCTGACCGCCGCCGCAGACGTGCATTCTGGACACATGAGTTAGAAGTTAGTGGTGCGACGAAAAATTTTAATTAGTTAACTTATAGATACCAAATCTAGGGAGCATATTTTAGAATGTGCCCTATCGAATTTTATAGTCTGTTAAGCTCAAGATAGGTTTATCACTTGCAGCGGGATTGTATGTATATTACTCAGAATAGTAATAAAAGTGCTTTTAAATCCTATTGGGAGAAACTTACGAAATGCATATAATAAGATCAAGTTGACTTATGAACGGAAATTTTGAATTCAAAAAACGGAACTCCGTCCCACGTCGAACGATAACGTATAAAAGTTATAGCTTTCCTGGGCTCGTGGGCGTTAATTACATTGATCAAAGGCAATAACAGTTGTTATGGATGTCGTTGTCAATCCATTAACATCAGTAAACGCTACGGTTACGGTAGCTTCGGGAAGTTTACAGTACCACTGTTTATAGCTGATCCGTATTCAAGATTGATAATATCTGAGACTGGAGATCTCAATTTTGAATATGTTATTAACTCTAATTTTGTTTTAATTACTTAGATTCAAAATGATATTTATTTCTCATAAGACAGTTCACTTAAAATGAGATACAATGAAATTATATTTAAACACACTAAGTTCTATTTTCAGAGTGTTTGTTAGTAATAACGCTTAACGATAGGCTTGGCTCTGCCCCTGGCATTGAAGTCCATGGGCGACGGTAACCACTCACCATCAGGTGGGCTGTATGCTCGTCTGCCTACACGGGTAATAAAAACAAAGGATTTTAATATAAAAAACCTTTAAGTTTTATTTTTAAATATATTTATTTTAAGTTACTTGGTAGCTTGTTGTATAACTGTGGTCTCTCAAACAATATCGTTTTTCATAGTTGTTCCAGGGTTTAATGATTCCGATTTTACTGTGTGTGTGTGACTGTGATTCTGACATGGTTTGTGTATTTTTTATTACTTACATGTAAATTGGATTGTATTGAATTTGTTGTTCTTTTTTTGAATCTAGAATTCAATTGCAGTGTCTGTAAGTTGTATATAATGATAAAAAAAGCAATTGTAATAATAAGATTATGTTAATAGATATTTACAGTTTCTTCAAAGGAATTAAACAATCTAAATATTAATACACGAAGAAAAAACTTTGTACCCCTTTTTACGAAAATTGTGTGGACGGAGAAGTATGAAATTTCCCACACTTATAGAGGAGTGCAGAATGCTAATATTTTTTTTAAAACCTTCTATATATATAAAAATGGATTGCTGTTCGTTAGTCTCGCTAAAACTCGTGAACGGCTGGACCGATTTGGCAAATTTTGGTCTTGAATTATTCGTGGAAGTCCAGAGAAGGTTTAAAAGGTGAATAAATATGAAAATGCTCGGAATTATATAAAAACAAACAATTTTGTTTTTCCTTTAATGTGTCCTCCGTCGGACGGATTCCTTTTGATTATTTTATACAAAAGCTTAGGTCTTTTATCTATCGATTGAGGCACTACGAAGTCTGTCGGGTCAGCAAGTTATATATAAAAGTACATTAAATCGATAAAAAAAACATTACACACACTACCGTGTATCTATTAACACACACGCATTTATACTCTTTTGTTTCTTGTTAAAGTCTGTGGTCAAATTCAGAATAGATAGATATTGTTTGTCTTCAATAATATTTATCTATAGTGTAGCATTAGAGATTTTTTTTATTATAGAGGGCTATGATAGTTTTTGACAATAGACCCTTAATAATGTAATGCAAATAATACATTAAACAATAGCAAGGAATTCTTTAATTTTTCCTTAGGAAACTAAGAAAAACAAATTTTCATATACTCGCTTCTGTTTAGATGTGAGTGAAGCGTTCTTCAAAACCTTTTCACTAAGAGGGTGGATTATGGATTGAAATATAATATGTGAAGCTCGACACCTCTGAAGGAAAAAGCATGAAATTCAGTATTCAACCTATACAAATAAAGCTTAGAAAAAAATAATCAGCAAAACATCCTGACCTATCGGCGCAAATTCAGAGTGGTCCGCTAGATAAGCAATAAAAAAAAATAGTATTATACTACCTCTGTACGTAATATTAAAACATAAACAATAGACAGTACAGCAAGCGTTTAAATGTTCGAGTCTATTTAATATTTTATGTACTTTCATTTGGCTCCCATGAATAGGATTTCTTGTTATAAATAATACTGCAAACAAAATAGGCTCTCGCAAAGTTGCTACAAAGGAAGCATGTTTCTTTATGAGAAAAAAATAATTAAGATGTTCCTTAAATCTCCAGGTTCACGTATTTTTGTCGTTATCTGAGAAAAATATGTCTTTTGGTTTGCTTGTTGTTGCGGCTTTAAAGCATTGTTATAGATTAATGTAGGTACAATATTTTTAAGTTCCGAAGTCTTATCATGTCACATTTACCTTAAGAAGTGAAATTTAACCTCTGGACAACTTTGGCCACGACACGCAACCGCAATCAACTTGCTTTAAGTACCATGGATTTCACCTGGACCATTTGGAAATCACAACCATCTTGGACTAAGTAAAAGATACTTAACCATTTATAAGAACCGTTTGACTGCTCATCCAAACACCTTGACTAGTATGCTCTTGTAGCCAAATACAAGAGAAGAATCAAAAGATCCTACTGAGAGGAGACGGAGCATTGGGTCTACCTCGCCAAAACCTTATTTTTGGACAGGAGGCCGAACCTCATACGAGGTGTCCGCGTCTACGGGGCATGCGGGGTATGTGGTACTTGACGGTCTGCAGATGTGAGCAAACCGTAGACTCAATAATGTTTTTAGGGCCCTGCCCAAAAAATGACTTTCACTCTTACACCCGACGTCCGATCTCCGCCCGGGGTCGGAACCCTGCCAGAGTAGACAGGGTTCCCGCGGTCAACACTACAACCATACTCGTTGCGTCACCCCTAGGACGCCTGACCAACGCCTCGTCAACTCTCGCGAAACTTTGATCTCTCGTGACTCATCTAGATTAGTCTTCACGACTGATCGCAGTTCAACACATAGAGAAAAAATAAATTATATCATAGCCTTATAGTCAATTAGGTAGCCTTTATTAGTTATGGGGAATGTCGTGTGACGTGACTGATTGAGCATATTTTTGTGATCTGAACAACGGTATCAGAATGCCAGATGTATTTTCCAAAAAGAAATGGACTCTAAAAGTGCTGTAGACTTTATATTAAGCCCCGCGTTAATGGTACTTGATGGCTTGTTCTTCTACTGGTCTTATATAAATGTAAAAGGTATTCCATTTCGTTCTCTTATTTTCTTGCATTGCAGCCCATACTGATATAAGCCAAAGGGAACTAAAATATGGTAAAAACAAATGAAATTTCTTTTGTGAAGCATGATTTAAAATTTATTTCTTTCATATTTAGCATTACTTACCGCAACGGGCCAATTTACTTGATCAAATTTTTAATTTAATCTTTTGTATTTTTTTTCTTCGACTAAATTAGATTTTTAGATCATATTATCAGCTTACTCCGAGACGAATGACCGGTCTTTTTTTATCTAAGATCGCTTTTTGCTGGTCCACGCTACGGTACACCCGACAATGCGGCGCGTGACAGCCTGCGGGTGCGCTTTGCACCGGATACATTACAAAAAAGCTACCGACGTCTCACAGAGGAATTGCTCTCTTAGCACTATAAACGAAAGGTCTTAATTTCTAAAGCATCTTCAAGGACATTCCTGAATCTTGAAAAGTCGTTAATCAGAAATCGATGTTACAATCATCATCACAAGGTATAATTTTATTTGAGCGTCGTTGATGTTAAGCCCGGAATGGTGACGATAGTAAAAAGTTACAATGGATCGGTCAGTGTGTCTCGTGCCACGATTTTTGTTGTAAAACTAAAAAAAGGCATCTTTTTTATCACCAACGGCAAGCTTTTGAATTTAAAATCACGTACTGCACCGTATTACGAAACCAAAGACAGAATTATTTTTATTCACAGACCGATGACTTCAAGGTCAATTTGTCTACAGGAGCCTATGGATATTGAAGCGTGCACGTCAATCTACCTTGAGACATGGAGTTGAAGTATCTTTCAAACACTTATATACCCGACCCAGACCGGCGTTAGTCCTTTATATCCTTTTGGATCCTCTCGATCCACTTTCTTCGTGGATTCCGAGCACCGGTCACAGTTCAAGAGTTCGACGTTTAACCTAACTCACAGACATAACTCACTGAATTTCTCACCGGATCTTCTAAGTGGGCCGCGGTTCCAATTCAAGGGTAGATTCAACGAAGCACTGCTCTTGCTATGGCAGATGTTAGCAACTCTCTCAGGCTGAGCCTTATGAGCTCACCGCCAACAATGTTGAAGCCAGAATAGCCTCTCAAAGCTACTGCAGTTAGGTGGGCAAAGAAAAATAATAAAATGCTTGATTTTTAAAGTCGTGCAACACGAATAACAACATCTAAACAATTTTTGAATGCTTAACCTCAATGCTACCGTGTTAGGTTCTATTGTTTTTTTTATTTATTGTCCTTGTAGGCAGACGAGCATACGGCCCACCTGATGGTGAGTAGTTACCGTCGCCCATGGACTTCAGCAATGCCAGGGGCAGAGCCAAGCCGCTGCCTACCGCTTAATACTCTCCACAAGCCTCGTTTGAAGAAGGACATGTCATAGCGCTCGGGAAACACCGTGGAGGGGAGCTCATTCCATAGCCGGATGGTACGTGGCAAAAAAGATCTCTGGAAACGCACTGTGGATGACCGCAGTGGCTCCAGGTATCTCGGGATGGTACTACTCTGTCGATTTTAGTTCATAAATCGTATAGATATTTAGCGGGAATAGCTACTTAAGCTACTAGCGATCAGATAAGTAAATAAAAATATGTATAGGTATGTACTTATCCTGTAACTTACACGAGACAAGTTAATATTATAATGATCTGTTATCACATAGTAAATGAGCATAATGAAAATTAACACTAAGGTATTGAAGGAACAGTAGCGTCAGTTGTGTAAGAGCTTTATCGTGGGGTCCCAAAATTAAAACTTACTAAAGCGAAAAGTATTTAATGGTAGCATTCGCAAATGGATATTATTTAAATCCTGTATACCGGATAAATATGTTGTCGATAAGTGTTTTGGTCATGTCTGCAACATTTGGATCGATGTCGGTACAGATAACTGATATATTATAATGTTCTATGTTGTAATATTTTTTGTTGAAGCAGTCTTTATTTAAATTCATTTACCACTCTTTAATGAGACCAATATGTTGCCTGTGTATACTATAACATATATGAGCCTATTTATACACCTGTAAATTATGTAACTCATTCAATTTAGTATTAAATACAAAAACGGTTTTGTAAGAACAGCAAGAATTCCCTTAAATTTCCATCTTTAATATTAAGGAAATTAAAGCCGTTTTCTGTGTAAGAATTCAAAGGACTCGAGGCGTCGAAACCCGGATTCGTTCATGTTTTATTACGAACAGTTTGTATTAAATCGAAATTCAATCTAAGCGAGGCTTATTCAGAGTTTTTTGAATTGACGAGTTGTCAAGATTAATGAATGTTTTCATGGACTACGATTAGGAAGTAAAACTGCGTTTATTGACGCGTTGTTTTCTATCTTTATTTCATTCAAGAACCTTGGAAGGTTCCGGAAGGATTTTGATGCAAGCCTCATCGAACCTTAATCATACCAAAACTAGAAGCGGTTTTGATACACCGAGATGAATTGTTGTCAATATTTTTTTTAGGAATATGAAAACTCATACCAAGTTTTTTTTTGTTTTTTTTTTTTATTGCTTAGATGCGTGGACGAGCTCACAGCCCACCTGATGTTAAGTGGTTACTGGAGCCCATAGACATCTACAACGTAAATGCGCCACCCACCTTGAGATACAAGTTCTAAGGTCTCAAGTATAGTAACGACGGCTGCCCCACCCTTCAAACCGAAACGCATTACTGCTTCACGGCAGAAATAGGCAGAGTGGTGGTNTTTTTTTTTTTATTGCTTAGATGCGTGGACGAGCTCACAGCCCACCTGATGTTAAGTGGTTACTGGAGCCCATAGACATCTACAACGTAAATGCGCCACCCACCTTGAGATACAAGTTCTAAGGTCTCAAGTATAGTAACGACGGCTGCCCCACCCTTCAAACCGAAACGCATTACTGCTTCACGGCAGAAATAGGCAGAGTGGTGGTACCCACCCGCGCGGACTCACAAGAGGTCCTACCACCAGTAATTACGCAAATTATAATTTTGCGGGTTTCATTTTTATTACACGATGTTATTCCTTCACCGTGGAAGTCAATCGTGAACATTTGTTGAGTACGTATTTCATTTGAAAAATTGGTACCCGCCTGCGGGATTTGAACACCGGTGCATCGCTCAACACGAATGCACCGGACGTCTTATCCGTTAGGCCACGACGACTACAAAGTGAAATGTTTGTGAAACAAGTGAATTGTTTTTGTTTGTTTTTTTTGATTGCTTGGATGAGTGGACGATCTGACAGCCCACCTAGTGTTATGTGGTTACTGGAGCTCAAAGACATCTACAACGTCAATGCGCCACCCACCTTGAGATGTAAGTTTTAAGGTCTCAGTATAGTTACAACGACTGCCCCACCCATTATTGCTTCAAGGCAGAAGTAGGCTGGGCGGTGGTGCTACCTGGACTCACAAGAGATCCTACTATCAGTAATTACATCCTACGACCAGTAATTTTGTATTAAACTTCCTTTTTAAGCTTGAGAGTGTGATAATGGGTGCTCATCAATCGTTTAATATTCGTGAAAGTGTATGTAAGTATGGAGAAATGACACAAAATTTCTGTACACGGAGTCATCCGAAAAGTCAATTAGAACACAGTTTAGCAAATTACCACAATTTAACTAAAAGGTTTACTGATGACTACAATAAAGATAATAAAGAATATTGGCCTAATTTGGAATATAGTCAAGTTATAAAGCCCCTTAATAAAACTAATAGTATATATTATTATCAAGTGAAAATTTAAGTTTAACTTTTTGTTATTTACTTCAATGAAAATATATTATATTTTATTTACATAATTTATAATGCACAGCTCAGTTTTCAATATTGTGAGTTTCTACAAGGGAAACTATTTACGAACTGGAATTACTGCTGTTGCGAAAGCTTATTTACTTTCATCTGATTTGTGAGGTGAGTTCGAAATATAAATCTGCATCTAACTGGAAGCTATAAATTGGAAATGCAAACAACTATATTTTACGTGTGTAGGTTCTTGCAAGTCTAACAATACATTTCATGTTTATTCTCATTGTATTTTTCTTTAATATTTCATATTTTATTATTATATTACTAGCTGACCCGGCAGACTTCGTAGTGCCTCAATCGATAAATAAAGGACCTAAACTTCTGTATAAAATAAACTTAAAACAAACAAAAGGAATCCGTCTGACGGGGGACACATCAAAGGAAAAACAAAATTGTTATTTTTATTTAATTCCGAACATTTTTATATTATTTCTCTACTTTTTAAACCTTCTCTGGACTTCCACAAAAAATTTCAAGACCAAAATTAGTCAAATCGGTCCAGCCGTTCTCGAGTTTTAGCGAGACTAACGAACACCAATTCATTTTTATATATATATTACTTTACACTGTTAATCTAATCTTAATACGTACGATCCGATAGAACTTTCATTCCATTTTCTTTTGATTTAATTCGATTATTCATCAAATATGTACAGCTTGGATTTCTAGAAGCCGAATGAAATTCATCTAATACTTACCGTACTTGATTTAACGTCTAACGGTACACCGCTGCCAAGTGTCTTATCTTAAGAATGTTCCGAAGCCAGAATGCAGCCAGTGGAAACGTTGCAGAACAGTTTCACTCCTAATCGAGATGAAATTTGCATTTGCGTGAGTCCGACGTCGACTAGCGGTCGGTTCATTTAAATAGAGCACATTGACATTAGTGTATGAAGCAGAAATAAAATCATTATTTAAATCAATTAACAAAAAATGTGCGTGGTATATTGTTATAATACATTTTCATAAGCTTTAAAATACAGGAAATCCCAAATAGCAATTTTTTTTTTAAACTTCCCCTCCACGTTAACTGGAAATAAATAATAGATTTTTATTATACACATACATATATTTAATATACATCCATAACCCTGGAAAGGACATATTATATTTATCATACAAATATCTTTCCTTGGCGGGATTCGAACCCGCGACCCACTTGTGTAGTGACCATGTCACTTACCACTACACCAGACGGCCGTTTAAATATAGTATCTTTGTTAATTTTATTGTTACTACTATACTAATGTTGTACTACTATACTAATACTTTACTAATGATACTAATGTTGATGCTAATGAGCGCAAGAATAAATGGTTTTGAAAAAAAACCACACCTGTATATTTATCGTAACCATAAACTACGGGTCTGTATGCAGCACAGTTTCTAACAATCAAACCATAAAACGCTTTAATAATGCTAAGACAGATTGTTACACTTTTTTATTCATTTAATTTTATGTTTTTTTATTAAGCGATCACCGGAGTCCACAGATATCTACAATTATTACCACATCTAATGCCGCCACTCACTTTGAGGCATGAGTTCTAAGGGTTCAATTTTTATAGTACAACAAAGCCGAAACGAATCTGCGTCACGGCAGAAGTAGGCCAGTGGTTGTACCTACCCGTACGGGCTCATACGACGACCTAGCACGAGTACCAAACATCAATGATTATTTTCGTTAAGTAGTATAATTTTATCATAATCTCTGAGTAAAGACTTCCAGTTTGAAGAGAAGAGAAACTGTTCCTTTTAAACAAGCAATAGCTTTTTTACTTTTTTTTTTGATGGTAGAACCTCTTGTGAGTCCGCACAGGTAGGTGCCACCATCCTGTCTATTTAAGCCGTGCAGCAGTAATGCGTTTCGGCTTGAAGGGTGGGGCAGCCGTTGTAACTATATTGAGACATTTAAAACTCATATCACAATGTGCGTGGCGGCATTTACGTTGTAGATATCTATGGGCTCCGGAAACCACTTAACACCAGGTAGGCTGTGATGAGCTCGTCCACCCATCCAAGCAATAAAAAAAAAACTAAATTATTAAAGGTCTCGATAATTTGGTCGATTCGTCTACTTAAATTTGAAGCGTATTTTATATTTTAAATCAACTATCGAGCTTTGTTTTACAAAGTTTTGTTAAAAGAATTGAATACGTAAGCAAGTAATAAAAACAGTTGCATAACGATATTTTTTCAATATTAATGTCTTTCGAAGTCGTTTTAAGTTTGGCCAAATGTCCCAGTTCTCAGGACAAACTGTTCCAAACAGATTAAATCCTTAGCTACGTGATCTTACGCCATGTCCCATTTACCACGTCTCAACTAATCAACCACATCCAATTCAGCCCATCAGCGCAATTGCTGTTAGGCCAAATCTGTAGTTTAGTTTAGTTAAACAATTCTGCTATTACAACATCATTGTCATGCTTTGTAGTAGATATAATATGTGGGTTGGCGTAGTAGACTAAAGCAATACTTCTGCAGGTGTTTCACAATTAATTTTATTTCTCGCCTAAACCACGGAACTTACCTCTGATACTTTTTTCTTGACAAGCAACTGACAAAATGATCGCAAATACACAGATTAAACTAAACTATTCCGACCTATGATATAATAATATTTAATACCTACATATAATATTTCTTTAAGCTACCAGTGCGTCGCGGCGTCGCCTGTCTTTCTTTAATACTATTATATTCTGATTTATAAGATGTAAAAACATTGTAGTTTCACCAAAATGTGTCCAGTAATTTTGACACGACAGAGTAACAAAGATATATTCATTCTCGCAATTTTCTTATTTTGATAATACGACAACAAGCATTGATATTGTCAGATTGTATGTATTATACAAAGTTCGAGACAGTTACAGGTGTGTGACGCAGAGTGAGCCAAATTGATCTTATTATATTTTGTCAATTCACAATAATTTCACTTCGTAGATTAAAAACTTGATCTGTTCTGTACCTTATTTTTTCTTCTATCGCCGTTTCAGTGTTGCTGATGATCGTAGCTTCCACTTTGAATTAGTACTTTAGACTTTACTGTTTGCTGCTTCGTGGATTATACTTCACATCCTATTATGATTTAAAGTATAATGTCAAACGTGATATACAACTTTATTATTGGTGGGGCACCCTGTTAGCTTGTATGGGTCCACCACCATCCATCTTGCATTACCATCCTTTTCTGACATGTTCTGTTGCATCGTTTACTGGTGTTTGTTGTCTCAAACTTTTCAACGTCGGCCACTTTGAGCAATAGAAAAGATTATCTGATTTTCTTAGTAAAAAAATCCATTTAATACTAATGAAAAAATAAAGTTATGAAGTACAGAGTATGAATTCTGCACCATTGCATTGCTCATGGCCGAAATACGATGCGAAAATTTTTAATTGCTTCCATCAGGAATGGGCTGAGGGCGGTGAAGAATATTAATTGGACTCGTCGTCATGTCATTGTGACTCATTGTTAAGAGGATTTGTTTATAGTTTAGAATTAAAGTATTATTCAAATTATAGAGTAATAGGTAAGGCACCTGTTGCATGTGGCTCAAACTTAATGATGCTTTTTATTCACAACTCTAAATTTTAAGGGTTATAATTAAAAAAATATCAGTCATATATGATTAAGTTCTGTCTGTGTGAATGGACAAATTGAATATAAATATTGAGTTTGGATATTTAAGTTTAAGTAAGTATACAGTTATAATTTATCCGTTGGCTTGGCTTGATTCTTTACTTTGTTTTTTTAATGTTTAATTTCATTACTATTAGAGCTGATAAGCCCAACTATAAGGCTTGTTCGCCTGTCAATTTCTCTCACGATGCAATCATTCGTTTAAAGTTTAGGATTTTCTAGTTAATTGGAGAATACGACCATATCTGTTAAAGAGCACATACAGCACTATAAATATTGATATTAATTGAATTGTTAACTCGACTTCGTGCAAAAGAATATAAAGACATTTATATAATAACACTAAAATTATCTTTACTCCATTTAAGTGAGTTCATGTTGACTTTTTTAAAAATTAACATGCCAAAAATGAAATATAACAAAAATTAAATAATTTAAAACACAAGTTTTGCACAATTTGATTTTAAAGGTAAATAAATCCATTTAATTTTCACTTTCATTTAAAACCCGCCGACCCCATTCTTCAGCGGAACTTCAATGAGATAATAATAAATAAGGATTTATGTGACGCTCGATCCCAACGTATAAATTATGGCAATGACGAATGTGCGAACAAATTAAGTCTTTGCTCACTGCTCTGCCCATATCGTGGTCACTACTTGACATAACGATTTATAGAGAACTCGTTTTGAATTATATTGTTTTGTACGAAAGGACGTNCCGACCCCATTCTTCAGCGGAACTTCAATGAGATAATAATAAATAAGGATTTATGTGACGCTCGATCCCAACGTATAAATTATGGCAATGACGAATGTGCGAACAAATTAAGTCTTTGCTCACTGCTCTGCCCATATCGTGGTCACTACTTGACATAACGATTTATAGAGAACTCGTTTTGAATTATATTGTTTTGTACGAAAGGACGTATAATACAGCGTTTTAGATGCTCTTTATGTTCTAACTTATTTTAATAACAGGTAACTTATTTAAATGAACAGATAAAGAATTACTACTATTCTCTTTAGCAACTTTGACTGTTTTATTAATCTTATCAAAAGCTAAAGGGTTTTTTTTTTTTAATTGATTATTAATTATTGTTTTTAATTTAGAAAAGAACGGACGGTTAGCGTGGTATGGACATGTGATGCGTAGAGAGAAGATGCATGTGACTAGGAGATGTATGGAAATGGTAGTGCAAGGTAGAGGTGGAAGAGGTCGACCGAAGAAGACATGGATGGAGTGTGTGAATGACGATATGAGAGAGAGAGGAGTGAGTGTTGAGATGACGGCTGATAGAAGAGAATGGAAAGAAAAATTAGCTGTGCCCACCCCACTTAGTGGGATAAGGTGGAGAAAAAGAAGAAGAATTTAGAATCCGAAGAATGACTATTTACGTACTCGTACTGGTATCTTTTGCTATGATGTAAGTTCCTTTAGAAAAATGTAATGTTTAAAAATTGAATAGTTTTCGTTTGTCATATCAGTCATAGCAGTTCAGTAAAGATATTGGCGTATAAGGGTAAACGTTTAGAATCTCGCGTCTAGACTATCCTCAATAAAGAGACTAAATCGAACTGAACTCAGATAACCTTTTTGTGTAAAAAAGTCATTAAGCAGGGGCGGTATGAGCATGTAAATGCGGATTTACGTCATCAACTCGAAGCCAAGGGGGATATTTTGTCGTGTCAGCGTAACGCGGTGGCGACGGTTGATTGATGACCATGAAATTAGTAATTTTATCTCATCAATACCAACTCAACTGAAAAGTTTTACAGTAAAATAAATTTTTGGACGGTCACTATTGCATTTTTAGAATGGGGGTGAGTGAAGTGTTTTCATTGTTATACATATATTAATAATACTAATAGGTTTTTTGTTGTTGTTAATGACGTCACTTGTAGTAAAAAATTCTCAGTTGAATAGAAAGTGTCATTTAGATTACCTTTAAAATAAATCTTCGCGAGAAGCTGGAATAACCCCTTAGGCGAATAGGTACCCGCGCATAGGTAAGGTTTTTCTTGTTCTGTCACTGTTTTCAAGAAAAAAAGCAAAGAACACACAATCGTATTGTATTGTTATAATGTTAATGTTTTATTATACCTACTCTCTAAACTCTGAACTAAGATTTATGTACGTATAAATATTTATTAGGTTAATTCGTTTGGATGTTCCTAGTCCATGTGTCGTGTCTATAATTAGATTGAACTGAACTTTGAACGGTTCCTGGAACTTCGTTATTCGTTTTTTTCAAACTTTTATTAGAGTACTAACTGACCCGGCAGACTTCGTAGTGCCTCAATCGATAAATAAAAGACCTAAGCTTTTGTATAAAATAAACTTAAAACAAAAAAAAGGAATCCGTCCAACGGGGGACACATCAAAGGGAAAACAAAACTTATTTTTATTTAATTCCGAGCATTTTCATATTTATCTTACCTTTTGAACCTTCTCTGGACTTCCACAAATAATTCAAGACCAAAATTAGCCAAATCGGTCTAGCCGTTCTCGAGTTTTAGCGAAACTAACGAACAGCAATTCATTTTTATATATAGAGACTAGCTGACCCGGCAGACTTCGTAGTGCCTCAATCGATAAATAAAAGACTTAAACTTTTGTATAAAATAAACTTAAAACAAACAAAAGGAATCCGTCCAACGGGGGACACATCAAAGGAAAAACAAAACTGTTATTTTTATTTAATTCCGAGCATTTTCATATCTATCTACCTTTTAAACCTTCTCTGGACTTCCACGAATAATTCAAGACCAAAATTATCCAAATCGGTCAAGCCGTTCTCGAGTTTTAGCGAGACTAACGAACAGCAATTCATTTTTATATATATAGATAACTAGCGACCCGCCCTCGCTTCACTTCAGAAACATTAAAACACACATGACACCAAAAAAAAAATAAAAAAAAAATTAAAAAAAGTAGCCTATGTTCATCAGGGACAATGTCGGCTTCTAATGGAAAAATTATTTTTCAAATCGGTCCAGTAGTTTCGGAGCCTATTCGAAACAAACAAACAAACAAATCTTTCCTCTTTATAATATTAGTATAGATGAAGATTAGTTTTACGTCAGATGTTTAATAAACAGATGTGATTACTCCAATATTCCACGATGGGCATAGTGAAGCGTGATTGCACTTTGCTGGTGAATCAAAACATATTTAAATATTTATAGTTAATATCAATTCAAGAAGTTGAAGGCAGCAAACAGTATTTTAACAAAGCACATAATAGGAGACATTGTATGAATTTAATATTGTTACTTAGAACTCTTACCACGCGCGTGTCGCATCGGTATCACGCGCGGCTCGTAAACACGAAGTTGTGGGCTCAAGACATGGCACATAGCATTATGTTTTCATATTTTATAACACGTTTGTATGTAACGTGAATGTGTTCGCAGTTGGCAAAATCGTTGGCAGTATTTATTACACTGGACGAGTAACTAACTAAGCGCCTGCATCGTCCAGTGATGATATCTTCAAGTTTGTGAAGAAAGACGTACTTACTACAATTGAAATTTTTACGGCGCGCAATGTACTGTGTCTCTGGTCTTAATGTGGTAACTAACACGGCTTTCTGAACTTCGTCATCAAAGAAAATCATACTCGCAAAGTTTAAAGTGTAAACTCACAAAATAGCACAAGATATATTGTTTTTATGCCATTTTATAGACTGGTATAAATCGGTACAACATTCAATTTTTTTTAATTTTAACGTTTTAACTGTACCGAAAGACTTCGTGTATTTTTAACCATCACCAGAAAAGCAGGAGATCATCAATACGACTATTTTTATTTATTTTTGTGACATCCTACTTTTTTGAATGAAGTAATTTTGTTGATTGCTTTTGTATATGAAATGCTTCTCATGTGGCTCTTTTCCAATTTTCTCAAGGTCTGATCAAAAGTTTTTGAGTTATCCTTAATAATGTATATGTCGGCACGCGTCAGGGATGGCTGAGCGGTAGGTTCCGTCATCGCTCGTATTCGATTGAACTCAGTTTAGTCAATAAAACTTTTCAATAATAATTATTGAAACTCAACACACACAACTTTCACAATGACAGGGTAAACCGACAGTTTCGTTGCATATACCGACAGACCGACTGACCGACTGACTGACTGACAGAGACTCACTGACTGAGACGGACGGAATTACTGTCTGACACGGAAATGCCACGACTCTGTCCACGTACCGCCATTTTATACTGTGGCGTTACGGAGTCTACCCTTCATTTTGTAATATTTATCAAAACAACATTTCATCATTTAAAATAATAATCAAAACCACCGTCTTAATATTACTAAAAGTCGTTATCCACGACAACTAAAAGTCGTTATCCACGACATATAAGTGTGCCTTTGACTACGTTACTAATAATTTCATTTTTAATATGCTTTTATTAGCTTCAGACGTATGTATGTTAGTGTGTAACGGAATCTTTGAACATGATTTTGACCCCCTTCAAAACGTCGGATTAACTCGAAATTTGGTATACATACTTATTAAGGATCGATGACGATTCAATATTAAAAAATAATATGAAAAAATTGAAACCAACTAAAAAATGAAAAATAAATAATACTTTCTTTTCAGGATATTATCAAATTAATCCTTCTACTCATATCTGTTTATTTAATATTTATAATTATTGATACCATGCACCCCACGCTTTTTTTTTTACAATAAAATCATTTTTTCTTACACTATTTTTAATTCAAATTTATTAAGATTTATTTTCTATTTTTTAGTGGGATTTTCTATTTTTTTTTGTTTTTTTTTAAACTATTATTTATATTAAGTTGAAGTCGGTTCTTTTTTCTAAAAAAATTATGTTATTGATATCTTTATACCTATATTCCGTCATAGGCTATCGTAAAACAAATTCAAAGCACGAGTCAAACTGGTTTCTGTGACTAATTTGTTAACACGTCGAGCTTAAAACTCATCGACGCCATTTGAAATCCGATGTCATCTATAAAATATGTAGCAGACGACATTGTTGCGCGCACTACATAGAATAATATATTTAATCGATTTATTTATGAATTAGTATGTCGTTTAGTATGAAATTATGAATTAGTGTCTCACTAGAATAGTTTTGAAGACGACTCATATCAGAATGATGGTCTATTTTTAAACACTATAAATGCAGCTTTAAATACAAAGATAAATGTCGCGTATTTTTATTATTATTATTATTTTATTGCCTTTGTAGGCAGACGAGCATACGGCCCACCTGATGGTAAGTGGTGACCGTCGCTCATGGACGTCAGCAATGCCAGGGGCAGATCCAAGCCGCTGCCTACCATAAACTACTCTCCGCAAGCCTCGTTTGAAGAAAGACATGTCATAGCGCTTCGAAAACACCGTGGAGGGGAGTTCATTCCAAAGCAGGATGGTACGTGGCAAAAAAGATCTTTGGGCGAAAAAGATCTTTGTATTAAGCGAAATGCCGCTTAAACTAAATAACGTTTCGCACCTCGATATTATTTTTGTCGTTTCGATACTTAGATATTAATACACACTGAAGTAATAACATATGGAATACAACAATACTAGCCTATTAGTCTTACGGTACATTTATAAGAATTATTCGTTTCCGTAGATTTTTTCATTTAGAACGTTAGAGCATGTTGTATTTCAGGTTGAATTAGAATAAAATAATAAATAAATATTTACTAACAATTACGCCACGGTAACTGGTCCTGTACTAAGTTCGTAAAGAACTTGTGTTACAGGTACCAGATAACGGAAATAAATGTAAGATTTTTATTATACACATACATATATTTAATATACATCCATAACCCTGGAAAAGACATTTGTATTTATCATACAAATACCCTTGGCGGGATTCGAACCCGCGACCCCCGTGTGTAGTGACCATGTCACTTACCACTACACCAGACAGCCGTTCAATTTATGTTCGAAGGAACTATTGAAAATTAGGCGGAGGTTTATCTATATGATTAAACTGATAGAAAAATGTAGCATCATATGTATTCAGTTTCGTATTCCTTTATTGTTACTATTAAAATGTTTTTTTTTTTTTTTTTTATGTCATCTAAGAGGCAAACGAGCAAGACGGGTCATCTGATGGTAAGTGATTCACCGCCGCCCACGGTCACCAGCGACGCCAGTGCGTTGCCTACCCTTCAGGTAAGAATATGCTCTTTTCTTGAATAACCCAATGTCGCAGTATCCAAATATCGGATCTTTGAGATAAAATATGAGAACGAAATACGTATTTGCGAGATAATACTGTTATAGTTTTCAATCGTGCTGGGTATTTGATCTTTAGAAAATTTTGTGGAGATATATTATTTTCTTTGAATGCTAGGGCAAAATCTTATGCATGACCTTTGGTGCTTATTTGCGGTTTTCTTATTTTAATGAAATACTATGAAATATTGTTATGATTTTATTCTTTTAGCGCATATTTTTATTCTTTACCCGCATTGTCGCGCATCGCAGTTTACGAATTCAGGATTCAATTCAGAATTCAGGATTGATGTTTACTATGTCTGAATAATCTTATATCTTTAAACGAGCAATTATTGTATATAAATAAATATATATAATCTGAATTTCGGAAACGGCTCCAACGATTTTCATAAAATTTAGTATATAGGGGATTTCGGGGGCGATAAATCGATCTAGCTACGATTTATTTTCAGAAAATGTTGTTTTATTCGTGTTTTCAATAATAAACTTTATCGATAATTATGATTTTTTCTTTAAATAACCAGTTCATAGTTTTTTTATTATTCTGTTCTTAAGATCGAAAAATATTCTTCATATTTCATCATTTTATCAATAAGTAATTCGTATTTAAATATAATTTCTAAAAAACAATTTATCACAAAAAAATACCGAGCAATGCTCGGTCATTATCTAGTTTACTATAAATAAATAAAATAACTACTAGTGTTCTCTTTATTTGTGTTGTGTAGATTGTAAGGCTTATTGTAAGCTTATAACGTGAAGAAGTCATGCGTTTAATCTCGTCTTTTCATTCAGATATCTATGGGCGTCAATAACCTTTCTATACGACGTGGTCGTATACCATCTGCAATAGTGAAAACAATCTTCCCAAATAATTAAAAGTTTACTATCTAAATGTTTGTAAGTCTATTTTACGTTTAAAACTATTAGGCTCAATTTATGAACTAGAACAATGTTATGGATGAACACATGGTGATAATAAGGTCACTGTGTCCTATTTACATTTATTGAGTATTTAATCTAAGCCCGCTTAGTGAAATTCATACGTTAGAGTACATTAAAAAATATAAGTTGACATCGTAACGCTCGGTTGTATTTATTTTTAAGATAAAGTAAATTAAACAGATTTCTATTCACGTACAGGTGACAGTTCCACTCTAACACGAGAAGAAGAAAAAAAAAATTTTTAGCTTCAAGATAACGAAACAATGAATGTAAAATTTCGGGAAGAGGATAATTATAGTTTTTAATAATGATCATAGTAATGAACAAAGTTTGATAATTATTATAGGTACATTTAATTCATATATACTTAAGTATATTACATACATTTATTCAGAATGTATTTAGTACGAATTAGGTACGAAGCAGAGCACAAAGAGGTACTCTACGAATTTATGAAGCACTGTATAATACTTCCTATCTCATTTTCATTATGTGTCTGCCTCTTTTTACAGTCGCTTTTTCGTTTCATCGACTTTAGAATCATGACGATGCTAAAAAGTTTTTACTTCAAAAACTCTCCAAAACCCTCTTATAACACGGTACCACTTATATACGTATTACACGGTAATACTCGTCACTCGGTAATAATAAGTCGTCGAGGCCTAAAGGATAAGACGTCCGGTGCATTCGTATCTAGCGATGCAACGGTGTTCGAATCCCGCAGGCGGGTACCAATTTTTCTAATGAAATACGTACTTAACAAATGTTCACTTCCACGGTGAAGGAATAACATCGTGTAATAAAAATCAAACCCGCAGAATTATAATTTTCGTCATTACTGGTGGTAGGACCTC
The DNA here is from genome assembly GCF_003987935.1 of Bombyx mandarina. Next base: position 2,286,386 of record NW_021011512.1, read on the forward strand.
TTCTGAGTCCGCACGGGTAGGTACCACCACCCCGCCTATTTCTGCCGTGAAGCAGTAATGCGTTTCGGTTTGAAGGGTGGGGTAGCCGTTGTAACTATACTGAGACCTTTAGAACTTATATCTCAAAGGTGGATGGCGCATTTACGTTGTAGATGTCTATGGGCTCCAGTAACCAATTAACACCAGGTGGGCTGTTAAAAAAAAAAAAAACTTGTTTTACTTTCTTTAAGAAGCGGTAGAGTGGCCGGTCGTTATTCCAAGTCGCAAACCTTCGATACCGTTCTTGATTTCCGGGTTAACGTCGATCTGTGTTGTTGATAAGCGTTCACCGCAAACACACCCAACGCTATCGGTCATCGTCCAGCAGAATTGCATACATTATTTTTAGAAAGCGTCGGCTACGTGCTCATTGCAAGGAAAGTTTAAATAATAATGTTTCATGTTTGTTGCAAAAAGAGACATAAAAGTACTTATTTTTTATAAAATTTAACCCACACTTGTTTTACAATTCAAATGATGTCATTAGTAATCGATTGGTCAAAGGTTTCATCATTATAAAGAGTTCCTCTAAATAAATAGCGTTTCTAGTTTTTGGGTGAAAAAGGACCGAGCAATGCAATGCAAAACACAGATGCAAAATAAAATATGTGGTTTTATGATAAGGTTAAATTGTCGGAAATTAAAAAAAACACGGTTTCTTAAACACAGTACATCACATTAATTTAACATTTTAAACATTAACATTAGATAGATATAATTACAAATAGATTAGCTTAGATAACATTAGATAGATAAAATTACAAATAGATTCAGATTGTTAATGCGGCAACGATCCGGCTATTTCACTCTGACCCAAAAAGGTGACTATAACATGGAAAGGTTTCAAGAAACGATGAATAAAAAAAGCCTGAATTGTTAAAACATACAGTGAATTTAAGCATATCAGATATAATTAGATAAGATAGAACAGCCCTTATATATTACAATTTCGTCTCACTGTAAAGACTAAAAATAAACGCGATTATAAACAGTAATCAAGTTAAGAATTGCAAAAAGTTTTTGTAATGAATATTACGAAAATACTAGTATATAATTGAGTAAAAATTTTCGGCTCTATTTGAGTCGACTATTATCAAAGCCGGCAATGTGACTTTTGGATAATTTTGGTAAATCAGAAAAACGAATTATTGACTTTGTATTCCATTGGCAAAACTCTTCTGAACGACATCTTAGATAAATAACAGGTTAAGTATTAACCATTATTTAATGCAGGTTTTGAACCGTATTCTTGGAAGGAGACGATTATATTCAAATCAATCTGTATTGAAATATCAATAAATTTTTTTTGTCCAAATGCACAGATTGCCACCTTTGATAATAGACGACTCATTTTAAGTATTAATCAACCATACTAAAATTCATATATTCGTGACAAACATCACACTTATTATGGTTAGGCATTATTATAGTTTTTTACTGGTGGTAGGACCTCTTGTGAGGTACCACCACCCCGCCTATTTCCGCCGTGAAGCAGTAATGCGTTTCGGTTCGAAGGGTGGGGCAACTGTTATAACTATACTGAGACCTTAGACCTTATATCTCAAGGTGGATGGCGCATTTACGTTGTAGATGTCTATGGGCTCCAGTAACCACTTAACACCAGGTGGTCTGTGGGCTCGTCCAACCATCTAAGCAATAAAAAAAAGGAAATATTTAAACGTTACATCTGTGTTCACGGGTCTGATCACAAGCGCTCAATCCGCACGAGTCAAGCCAACGGCAGCATTAACATTCATAACAAAGTTCAGACTGTCGTCTGTCATAAAATACCAAAAAAGCTTTTATGCAAAATATTAAAATATTCTATACGGAATATTTCGTTTTAAATTTTCCACACGTGCCGTGTCGCACGGAATAGAATTAAACATTTTTGCTAGAGATCGTCTAAAGTAGTTGCCTCCATATGTCGACGTAGGCGAAGAGGTAGACATGTTTGGCATGAATAAAAGTTATGTTCGATGTACATTTTTTTTTCCGTTACTTGCGACTTTATTAGCTTTCCGTTCCTTTTTAATACGCTTTTATTAGCTTCATACGTATGTTAGTATGTAACGGAATCTTTGAACATGATTTTGAACCCCTTCAAAGGGTTGGATTAACTCGAAATTTGGCATACTTATTACGGACCGATGACAATTCAATATTTTAAACAGTTTGATACGTTAGGCCTAGGACAGTCAAGGTTAGCGATTTTTTGTTTTCCTGAGACCCGGTGTGCCTGCGTTAAGACCAAGAAGGGAAACTACCAGGCGCACCGATCACCTATTTTTCGGATAAGTTACCGACTGATTCAGATGAAGTTTTTGAAAAATTAAAAAAGTATTGAAATAATTGAAATTAAACTTCAGCTTGAATTAAAAATAAAATAAAATAATTAAAATAGTGTAAGAAAAAATGATTTTATTGTAAAAAAAGCGTGGGGTGCATGGTATCAATAGTTATAAATATTTTATGAACAGATATGAGTAACATCAGCCACTGACACGGTTGTGTTCTAACAAATACAGTTAATAAATAATTCACTATCTCCTCGTCTAACGTTTTGTTGTCGTTGAAATCGTGCAATCTTTTCCTTCCGTCTCGAAGAGTGGGTTCATCTTCTTTTTGCATTCGCTAGAGTAAGAAAAAATAGAGAATCTGCTAATGACATTTTTATAACTTTGTTACGAAACAAATTGTTATTCTTACTTGTTGTACAAATTGTTAATTGTTATTCTTCTATGCTCTTAATAGATTTCATTATAGATATATACATTTATTTCATAGAGGTCCCTTAAATGAGTACAGTAGGATGACCCCGAGTAGGGAGACACTACGCGACGATCACAACCATTGTCTAGAGTGACGTGATTGATAAAAAGAAGAAAATTTCACTATGAGCTTTAAACTGAAACTATATTTGATTTTAATGTTTACGTAACCAATTTCATAATCAGACATTTTTGTTTGATATTTAAAAATGAAATAGACAATGAGTAAAGTAGTCTTAAACGAAGGTATTGAATAATGAAAATTTGATTTTTTAGTGTTAAATCTAAAACTTCATAAACTATTAATATTTGAATATTAGCGCGAAAAGTATTTATTAACCGAAATTCTATTAACTTAGTATAAAGAACACATTTAAGGTTAAGTAAGACTTCAAGAAGTACCTAAGAGTATTATTATTTTTCGTGAAACACGTCCAGTCGAATTTTAAGTATACATTGCTTCTGGCATCATACCATCAATATAAAGAAGGTAATGTGCTAGTGAATATTTTTTTCTGACCAGTAGAATTTGCGATCAATTTTTTATTTATTAAATAGGATTTAACTGATTGTATGATTATGGATATTAATATATCCATCAAATTATAAAGTCAGCATCAGGCACAATTGCGGCTTAGCCTCTGGCATTTTTTATTTCGCTGCCTAAAGAACATTTAACCAATATTAAAGTTACAAGGAAACGAATAAAACCAATCATGTTTCTATTATTGAAATTTGTATCTGATACCAATACCTTTTGTATTTCTCATTTACAGTCCAATCCAGATTGTGATCTGAATTAATGCTAGCAATTATTTCATTGGTGTGCGTCGGTTTCCGGGTCGATCGTTTGATAAGTTTATTCATTTGTTGTAAAGTATAACCTATTGAGATAAAATCTAATAAAAAATATATCGATAAAGTATGTTTAAATTTAAAATGTAAAATTTAATCTACAATTGTTTTATTTTTCTCTTTCTGAAAAGTGCTGTATAACTGTAAATAAACATTAGGAACAGAATTGAGGATTTTATCGAACTTTCTGTCTGTTTCAAAGCATAAATAAACGCGTATGAGAACGGACATTATTTAATTTCGTCTCATCTTGTTTTATTACATATAATAGATAAATTTACCGTAATTCATATTGAAGTCGTGGCCAAAAGAGATACGATACTTTCGTGGCTGAGCCCGTACTTGCCATCTGTCCTAAGAAACTGGAAAGGCCACCAGTAATCCACTTTAAAAAAAGATGTGTGGTGTCGTAGGACACCGGATAGGAACGAAGTTCCTTATTATAAAAATATTAATTTTAAGTTCTATTCGAGGTATAAAGAAAATAATTATTCGGGTATACATTTTTTGTTATGATTTTTTTATTGATAAAATTACTCCGGAGTGCAATGGAGCAGTCTTACTCTGGGGGAACCGCCTGCATGGTCACGGTATCCCCTACGCCAAGTAAGTATGATTTAGCAAGAGAAATACGAGAAGGTCTATCAACTGTGTAACATCTCGTCACCACGATTCAGGAATTGTTGAATTTACGTGCTGCGACATCTGTTGATAAAAAACTAAATAGAAAAAATCTTACGTTACGGACGTTTTTCCCGGTTAGGGTACCCTAATCCTACCGTATCGTCCCATAAGGAATTTCGTTCCAAAAATTAAAAAAGTATACGAAGTGCAGTGCACTTGTATTGAAGCGACGTGGCTGTGCTTGAGATCTCCTGGGCAGTTACCAGCTAATGAAACACCTACTACACTTGTTTGCCAATTTCTTACTCCTGCCAAGACGCAGTACTGCGTTCTGGTTTAAAAAGCAGGATATTTTACCACTGAAATTATGAGATCTCGCGGGCAGTTATCATCTAATGAAACACCTACTACACTTGTTTACAATTGATAATTTCTTATTCCTGCGAAGACGCAGTACTGTGTTCTGGTTTAAAAAGCAAGAAATTTTACCACTGAAATTATTACTTCAATCTTAAGTGACAAGGAGATCAGCGTAACTACTTTCCTTCAAAAATATACTAAATTATACCTAGACTTGGATTCAGAGCTTGTGTAGCAGTAGTTAAGGTGCGATGACCTAGCGGATATGTACAGGCAGGCCGAATATATTTCTTGTTACGAAAAACGAAGATTCTCAAAAACGATCAGTAAGAAAATATACTAATAACTCATTAAATTAATTAAGGCTTATATTTCTGTTATCAGATAAATCTTGAGATTTATTGGATAAAATACAGCATGAAAACAAAGTGGTATAATATGAATGTAATACTTTAAATGTTTTTCAATATATTCAGTTACGTTATAATTTACGGATAAGTTTTATCTGAAGATTTAGGAAGCTGTTGTATATTATTAGAACTCAAAGTATTAAGTTTGTGGTAGTATTTTTAGGTCGAATAAAAATATCAAGATATTCTTATTTTATTTTACGAAAGCTAGTTTGCGTTGCTGCTTTGAGCGTACGACTCGTTGCTACATACATAATTGGATGCTCAAAACAACAATCAAGTTCTTTCACCCCATTCCAAAGAGATCTAAACAATACCCTGCCTTCCTGCATCTTGTTCACACGAGGGCAGACCGTCGACACGTGTGCCTTGTTCCCACAAACATTGTGCATGATATGCGGGCACATTCCCAGACTGAAGCAGTTCGTAGCTATTGATTGGATGTATATCGTGTTTCGTTATTTGGAGCTTGGATCAATTGGATCTCTGTTGGTAAGCACACCGTCTGCTGGTATTGAATAGCCAACAGATATCATTAACGCTGTTAGGATATTTGATGTTTCACAAATACCTAAAGCAGGAGTGATATTGATATAGTTGATGTTATCATCTTTCTCAGCTAAACCAGTCTGTGAACCGATTAGTTATTGACAAGCCCAATTTTTTCATTTCTTGTATTTGTTGACATCAAATACATAGCAAAGTATAACAAACAGTAAATGTAATCAATAAAATTAATATAAATCTTGAAGAGACAGTAATTATCGTCGAAGTTCGGTCATTCGCCGAATACTAGTTCTCTTTGGGACGACGGATATAATAATATAATGATAATAAAAATGCACGATTAAGCCGTAAAAGTAGTTTTAATTGTACATTATACCCTTCAAATTACTAAGCACGAAAGCTACGCATTAGATATAGGCGTAATAATGTGATCTACCTGTGTCGATAGATAATACTAAATTTCACAAAACAAATGAATCTTAAAAATACCACTACAAATATTGAATAAGGCTATCAATCTGATTGCACTACATGCGTATAATTTGAGGCCTTTAGATCAAGGCTAACTATAAATTCCATTTTTATTATCACACAAGAATTCAAAGCAGAGCCGTGAGTACTCTCCCGTAATAAAATGAAACTCAAACAGGTATGTCTCTTCAAAAAAGCGGGTGTAAAATAAAGAGGCAATCTGCGGTAGATAGCGACGTGTCAATATGATAAAATGGAAGCGTCGAGTCGTGAGCGCTTGTTATCTGAAAGGGACCTTGTTATCTGATCGGATAGAAGGATTCCAATTTACACCGATACATCTGTGTGGTAGCCGGAGGAAAATGGAGCGTCTTCGAAAAAATATGGCTAAGTAATGTATTTTAAATTCTGTAATCAAAGTCACCATTTCAGGATAGACATTTTTGATGGGAACCAATCAACCCAATAGGGGTTATACAGTTGATTTCTCTTCCGATTAGCCACGAATTAAGTGAAGTGTACTTGTTTGTTTTTGGTCCTAAACGCAAGTGACAAGCTACATCTGGTTGTGTGGCTACGACTACATATTACCATTACAGAGATACGGTTATGGAGGTTTTCTTCGTACATACCTGTTTTAATAAAATCCGGACAGTTTGAGAGGTTAGGACTTTGTTCCTCCTGTTCCTATTTGGCTTTGTTTTAAACGCCGTATTTTGTTGACATTAGATTTCCTTTTTCACTTTAAACTCGGATACTTCTTCACCAACTAATAATACGCACCCAAAGTACTTTTATACTGAGCCAATAACAATTTTGTTTCACGTATAAAGTAAGAAAACTCAACAAACGAGGGAGGATAGTTTGTAAACTCAATTTATGGGAGTTATTTGGTATGAAGCGGACATTATCTAGTTCGGCTCAGCCGGACCCGGCGGAGGTGGCCTCGGGAGGACAAATTGCCAATTTTGACTTACACCGACGTGTTTCAGTGAAAATATTGTTTTGCAAAAAACATGCATGTATGATAAAACTTCATACAGGCTGCATCCTATTTCAAGAGGTAAAAAGAGTTTTCATATAAAACAAATATGCTTAGTATTTATAGAAGCAGTTGATCACTTATTACTGTCTATTAACTTTTTTTTTTTTTATAGCTTAGGTTGGTGGACAAGCTCACGGCCCACCTGGTGTTATGTGGTTACCAGAGCCCATAGACATCTACAACGTATACGCCGCCACCCACCTTGAGATAAGAATTCTAAGGTCTCGGTATAGTTACAACGGTTGCCCACCCTTCAAACCGAAACGCGTTATTGCTTCACGGCAGAAATAGGCAGGGGGGTGGTACCTCTACCCGTGCGAACTCACAAGAGGTGCTACTACCAGTAATTACGCAAATTATAATTTTGCGAGTTTGGTTTTTATTACACGATGTTTTCCTTCACCGTGGAAGTCAATCGTGACCATTCGCTAAGTACGTATTTCATTAGACTGCGGGATGCGAACACCGGGGCATCGCTAGATACGAATTCACCGGACGTCTTATCCTTTAGGCCACGACGACTTGCCACGACGAGTGCCAGCACTACACTTGCAAAATACACTACGGTGCCAAACCTAAGCTCAAGAAACTGTGTAAGTATTAAAATAAAATTCAACACTTCCAAGACATTATGCTAATGTTGGTTTAATTGGTCATACATACTTTAATCGTCAAGTTCGGTAACTGTTATTGCCCTACTTCGAGGTTATAATTTTAATTTTAAAGGCCCATAACTTTGTCGTAAAGCCTTAAGTGCGGTTAACAATAAACATTTTTAAAGTGGATGTTGTAAGCTGTAAAAACATTTTAAGACAGATAATTTTTGGGTGAAATATTATTGTGTTTAACACAATGCAATACTAATTATTATATGGTATTGTCCAGCTATCCTGAGTTGAGAGTTCCCATTTTAAGTCGATTTATTTTATTCTGTTATAGACTTTTAATATATATTATAAGATATTATAGAAAATATTGTGACGTAATGTTGAATTCATTTTAATATTGTTGAATGAGTGGTATATTATATAAGTACTGCTGTTATACATAGTATATTGTGAGCCCGGACTGGTAGGTTTTACAATCATGTCTTTATTTATTTTTTATGGATGAGAGATTACTGGTAGCCCGGAAGCCTCTCCAGTTTCACCAGGACAGGTGGGCGAGCAAGGGAACAGCTAGGAGGGGTGGGATTTGCTAACAGACAATTGTCTATTTCTGTAGTCATATAGTCAAGGTATGAAGGATATAGAAGCCGCACTAGAATAGAATTGACTAATGAATGGGCTTACAAATATTGTCTCAATATTGGTCGCATTCTTGTTGTGCTGTTTACAGGATAAAATACTCAGTCAACACCAAGTGGGCTGTGAGTTTGTCTGACAATCTACAGCAAGAATAAAAATTAGTATTAAAAAATACATTCGTCACAAATTGAGAGTATGTACTTTTTTTTTGGATCTGTCGTTCACAATTTGCTATAACCAGACACTATTCATACCTAAAAAGATTAAGGTCTGGCTTTGAAGTTGGAACAAACGTATCTAAACACTAAATAATAGGTACATTATTATGATTCTTCATACATAGCATGTCTTCTATAACAATAAAAAAAAAGGGGAAATGTTCTTTAATTTGGAGTTGTTAGAGCATATTTTTCGTTGTACAAACGAGACGCTTTTATGTCGCGGTAAGCCTTTCAATTTCCAACAATGCTCAGTATGCGAAAATTGCTGTCGACCTCTGTACGTGTTTGACGTCAGTGAGGCGTCTTTATTGTACAGCGTTCGTAGGTGCCTTGATATTCACTTTTCTTTGAATTTTTCCGCCACTGTCACAGCAGGAAATGCTGTTTGTTTGTCATCGTCTTATGATTTTTCTTTTATTTACCTTTTTCTGCCTCATGTACATGTTAGTGAATTTTGAAGAGGTTCAATTTGTAAACAGGTGCTCGTAAGCAAATATCCGTCACAAAACAAAAAACGACAAAAAAATAGATTTTGCCACCAAGTGGGGATTGTACTACTATAGTAAAGATTTCACTATCCTTCATATATGTTCATTTATCTTAACCTTATATAACTATTGACCCAAAACAGAAATTAAGATGACGAATGTTTGAGATACATTGAAGATAATTTTACTTCGGCCTTATTGACAGAATATTAAAGGTAGAGTCCTAGACCCTATTGATTAATATCAGAAATATTGTATTAACATTGATGGCATTTGAATGGATTATTTCAATGATTAGTCTATCCGTAACGAAGTTAAACAATATACCTTATTTCAATATATCTGTATTTCCTAACCAAGAGCTGTATCAATCTCGCAGTCACGTCTCACCCAACTCGAACGCCGAGTTAATGGACAAAACTATTCAGTAACTAACGGAATGATAAAACTTATTTACGCTTCATTTCTTCCTTACAAAAGAAATAGCGCAACACCGTCCCGTGTAACCATCAATCTTAAGGCCATTAACTTGATTAGATAGTGTGCTCTTATTAAATCGATTTAGTGCCACCCACACTCGCCGGTGGATCGATAGATCGCTCCCGAAAATTTATCGATAAAATTGGCCCTTACGTAGGAATTTAATTGGACTTCAAGCCTAACAACGGAATCTAATCAAACGATAAAATGTGAAACGATTTCTTTTTAGTGAGTAAATGTGAGTAAAATGATACTTTGTATTCGTATAATAAAATTTATTTAATTTATGATCAAAAACTTTACTATCGCTTGGACTTCCATTACTGATGATCATTTTGGTATTTTTTTTGGTAATTTTAAATCGACCCTAAACCAATTCTTATAATGCTTGTAAAGGAATTCCTATAAGTGGATCGGTATATCAAGAATAATGAACTGATGTAAAATTTGTCTTTCCTTATAGTTAAATAAGGAAGACGAACATCGGCAATGCCAGTGCTTCTTAACAAGGTGACACTCAACAAACTTCCCGTCACCTTCGCACACGTTCCGTCATGACCTACGAGTATACAAGTGTAGTATTCGCTCACGCGGTCCGCATCCCTGTAAACTCTCTCCATGTCAATCAACCCCGTTTCTGCATGATAGCCGCCGGAGCAAAATGAGTATATCAGAGGAAGTGTGAAAGTAGCCCTGGTACCAAATTAGCGCACGGTTAGCGTGGTATGGACATGTGATGCGTAGAGAGAAGGTGCATGTGACTAGGAGATGTAAAATGGTAGTGCAAGGTAGAGGAGGAAGAGGTCGACCGAAGAAGACATGGATGGAGTGTGTAAATGACGATATGAGAGAGAGAGGAGTGAGTGTTGAGATGACAGCTGATAGAAGAGAATGCATGAGAAAAATTAGCTGTGCCGACCCCACCTAGTGGGATAAGGTGGAGAAAAAGAAGAAGAAAGCCGCCGCAGCAACGCGGTATGAGAGGTATGTTGATTTTCCCGACAACCTAAACCTGGAACCGATACGTATGAATCTTAAGGCAGCGTCAGAGCGCTATTTTGAAAAAGCTGTGGGCCCAACTAGCCCTCTTATCGTACCTACCGCTAATTACATATCGAATACAGGCGACGGTGCAAAGTAAAGCCGCCATCGCTCAAAACATATCGGATCCCCCTGATCCGCTCCCGGTGATTTTGGGCTCTTCAAGCACCGGTCAACGTCCTTGTCGAATTCGTCAATTATAGCGATGAGTTTAACGTGCAAACTAGCTCATATTTAACATACTGAGTTTCTCGCTGGATCTTCTTAATGGGTCACGATTATGATCCGGTGGTAGATTCAGTGAAGTACTGCTATTTCTTGGGCCTGTGTTAGCATTTCTCTCAGGTTGAGTCTATGTACTCACCCACGTGTCCGCGCAGACTTGAAATAGTCCTTCAGGCTATCAACAGTTTGGTGGGGAAAGAAGAGGTGAAGAGCGCAAGGGTTCTAGATAAAGCTCATTCAGCCCAGTGCTGAGTAGTGCATTTATTTGTATGGGAATCTCGGGGGTATGTAAAAAAATACTAGTAAAGTTTCCTCGATTCTTTAATTCGTACTATTGAAATTTTAAATTTGTATTTTCGGTACAGAACCCTAAAAAATATATGTATCGTGTTTATTGAATATTGATTTTCAATCAGCTTTCCGTAGGTGCAGGTGATTCCGCTGATAGAGGATATATAATGTAATACAATCAAACAACATCCAGAAATTTCATTTAACCCATTCGGGTAATCGGCCTTAAATAATTTAATAAATTAAGTTTCTGTTTCAGACTTTAATATCCCGATATTGTAATTAATTAGTGAACTACGCATTTTTGACTGGCCGTAAATCTATCGGATAAACCAGAGCAGCATTTGAATTCGAGATAAAAAATAATGAGGTTTATTTCTTTGATGATTGGATTATTACGAAATAAATGAGCCTTAATCGGCGAATAAAAATAGGTAACCTTTGTACAAGAAGATTTGTTTCGAAAATTAATGTTGAACAATAAAGCTTTTATTTTTCAATATTAATGAGAGAAAGCAGCTTCAGGACGTGTGACTCAGCTTGCAGTTAACATATATGTATGTATAACCAGCTAGATCTATATATGGGGGGGGGGGGGTTGAAAGGCTAAGCGGGTTAAGCGAGATTTTTGCAACTTTTCAGGAGAGCCACTTAAAGTTTAAAATTTGGAAAAATATTATACATAATAAAAAATCTTTTTCAGCTATTTGAATGGAGTAAACTTAATTGAAGTTCTGAAGAACTGTTGATGCTAATACGAAAAAAAAAACGCACCTTTATTTACAAAGACTAGCGACCCGCCCTCGCTTCGCTTCGGAAACATTAAAACACACATGAAACCAAAAAAATAAAAAAAGTAAAAAAATAAAAAAAGTAGCCTATGTTCATCAGGGACAATGTCGGCTTCTAATGGAAAAAGAATTTTTCAAATCGGTCCAGTAGTTTCGGAGCCTATTCGAAACAAACAAACAAACAAATCTTTCCTCTTTATAATATTAGTATAGATAAAGGTCGCGTATTAAGCAAAATGTTGCTTAAAACAAATAGCAATAGTGATTGGTGTTTGTCTTGACGTGAAAAAAATTTGAGATTTTAGAATTTTTTTTAATCGACTGGCAATCGGTAGCTTTGCTGTGTATCTCCCCAGGATTACTGATATCCACTAGCGACTTATCGACTCATATATCCAGTGGGCTGTATTGGTCTGTACAGTGGTCTGCTAAAGATGATGAAATACGAAATAAATAAAAACCTTAATGTTTCACTTAAGTAGTGACAGAATTATGTTTTTTAATACTTTAAAATCACCGATAACTAGATATCTATTTATCTCACATACTTGGTCTTATCTTGGATTTTAAGGGCTAAATAAAGAATTAACAGCCTAACACTTCGACCCTTGGGATCTTTCGTGTCATTACTTTGTCGAGTGATGCGATCGTGAATTAAACAACAATGTGGGACGTCTTGTGAAGCAATCATGCGTTTTGCTTTGATAGCTGGGTAATCATTGCAGTATATAACTGAGACTTAGAACTTTAATCTGGTAAGTCGGTGGCCCAAAAGTGGCCTAACTCACAATTTTTCATAATCGTGCTTATACATATATTGCAATTAATTTAAAACATAATAAATTTTGATGCAAAACAGATGGCTTTTTTAAGCACTATTTTTCGCGTATTGTTTTTGCCTACGAAGCAATGTAAAAGTAAATTCAAGCCTCATTATCTCCAAACTAACTATGGTAAGCTTAGGCCATAGATTCGTCCATCTAAGTAATATATAAACACTTAAAAAAAAACGAATAAATAATATAAACGAATAAATATATATAAATAAATATTTACTAACAATCACGCCACGTTAACTGGTCCCGTGATAAGTTCGTAAAGAACTTGTGTTACAGGTACCAGATAACGGAAATAAATGTAAGATTTTTATTATACACATACATATATTTAATATACATCCATAACCCTGGAACAGACATTTATATTTATCATACAAAAATCTTCCCTTGGCGGGATTCGAACCTGCGACCCCCTTGTGTAGTGACCATGTCACTTACCACTACACCAGACGGCCGTTAAAAAACAATTAAAAACAATTCTTGCAATACAAAATAACAAACTAAAATTAACAACGCACCTAACCGATTATTAAGTAAGCATGCAAACACCGCCTGCTTTACTCTCTGGCTGATAGAGTTCAGTGGTGCAGTGAATGCAAAATTACTGCTTTCCATTCCTAAGTAGCCATGGGCTCGTATCGTGAACGGCCACGCCTATGCTGATGTAGATAAACCACTGCGTTAAGGCTTCGAACATACCTATCCTGTTATAAATAATTCGAAACATTTTTATATAAAATAGTAACTTTCTAACTATACTTGAGACCTTAGAACTTATATCTCAAGGTGGGTGGCGCATTTACGTTGTAGATGTCTATGGGCTCCAGTAGTCAGTTAACACCAGGTGGGCTGTGAGCTCGTCCACCCATCTAAGCAATAAAAATAAAAAAATATCCACGAGTAATGTCAGCCTTTAGTGAAGTTTCATTAAACATTATGAAAAAGGAAATGTGTTTTTATGAAGTGTTAATTTTAGTTTTTAATTTTTCTAAATAAACACGTATCTAATTAGAAGGTTTCCTAATTTATGGAATATACTTTTTGGTATTCATAGTGGTTAATTTTAAGGGAGTATTTAAAAAACCTTTTTAGAAATGAGCTTCTTGGTTTAACTACATTGTTTTGGTATAGCAATTCGAAGTATTATCAAATATAGTGGTTTTTACTGGTGGTAGGACCTCTTGTGAGTCCGCACGAGTAGGTACCACCACCCCGGCTATTTCTGCCGTGAAGCAGTAATGCGTTTCGGTTTGAAGGGTGAGGCAGCCGTTGTAACTGTACTTGAGACCTTAGAACTTATAGATGTCTATGGGCTCCAGTAACCACTTAACACCAGGTGGGCTGTGAGCTCGTCCACCCATTTAAGCTATTAAAAAAAAATTTTAATGGAGGACTCGTTAACTTTTAATGACAAAAAAATATTGAATAATAGTCTATGTACATCCTAAGACCTGTTTGTGATAAATAGCACGCGCATAAATCGCCGCCCGCGCAGATGTTTTCTGTGAACTGTTTCTCTATTATTGTTAGCCTGTTGAAGATTTAAAAAAAAAAAAGTACAATTTATTTATCATTGACAGTATAAAATGATGAATGTTATTTTACAACACGCTTATCTGTAATAATTGTTTATGATCGATGCCAATAAATTTACGTTAATATCACGTATTTACAATATATGCGACGTCGTATTCCACAATAACTTAATTTTTGTTGTAAGTTTCAAATTAAATTATTGCTACTAAATAATGTGGTCCGGACTAACCCTATCTGGTCTCTAAAACAAGCATAGTCTCAGCCGGTGAACAAAATAAGAGGGTAGATAAACTAATTCTATTTCTGTTTATTGATAATAATGTTCGCTCAATGATAGACATAGTCATCACACCTAAAGATTCTGATTTATTACGTTTTGTTGTAATGAAAAGCATTTCTTATAAATAAATATAATATATAAATAATCAATAAATAGATGATAAATAAGATAAAACTAAAGCTCTTTTATAGCTAGCTAATAACAAACAATAAAAATGTAAATCGGTCGGTAAAAATGTAAAAACAAACAGAAAAAATAGCACGGGTAGGTACCACCACCCTGCCTATTTCTGCCGTGAAGCAGTAATGCGTTTCGGTTTGAAGGGTGGGGCAGCCGTTGTAACTATAATTGAGACCTTAGAACTTATATCTCAAGGTGGGTGGCGCATTTACGTTGTAGATGTCTATGGGCTCCAGTAACCACTTAACAGCAGGTGGGCTGTGAGCTCGTCCACTCATCTAAGCAANCACCTGTTGTTAAGTGGTTACTGGAGCCCATAGACATCTACAACGTAAATGCGCCACCCACCTTGAGATATAAGTTGTAAGGTCTCAGTATAGTTACAACGGCTGCCCCACCCTTCAAACCGAAACGCATTACTGCTTCACGGCAGAAATAGGCAGGGCGGTGGTACCTACCCGTGCGGACTCACAAGAGGTCCTACCATACTTGAGACCTTAGAACTTATATCTCAAGATGGGTAGCGCATTTACGTTGTAGATGTCTATGGGCTCCGGTAGTCAGTTAACACCAGGTGGGCTGTGAGCTCGTCCACCCATTTAAGCAATAAAAATAAAAAAAAATATCCACGAGTAATGTCAGCCTTTAGTGAAGTTTCATTAAACATTAAGAAAAAGGGAATGTGTTTTTATGAAGTGTTAATTTTAGTTTTTAATTTTTCTAAATAAACACATATCTAATTAGAAGGTTTCCTAACTTATGGAATATACTTTTTGGTATTCATAGTGGTTAATTTTAAGGGAGTATTTAAAAAACCTTTTTAGAAATGAGCTTCTTGGTTTAACTACATTGTTTTGGTATAGCAATTCGAAGTATTATCAAATATAGTGGTTTTTACTGGTGGTAGGACCTCTTGTGAGTCCGCACGGGTAGGTACCACCACCCCGCCTATTTCTGCCGTGAAGCAGTAATGCGTTTCGGTTTGAAAGGTGGGGCAGCTGTTGTAACTATACTTGAGACCTTAGAACTTATATCTCAAGGCGGGTGGCGCATTTACGTTGTAGATGTCTATGGGCTCCAGTAACCACTTAACAACAGGTGGGCTGTGAGATCGTCCACTCATCTAAGCTATTAAAAAAAATTAAACGAAGGACTCGTTAACTTTTAATGACAAAAAAATATTGAATAATAGTCTATGTACATCCTAAGACCTGTTTGTGATAAACAGCACGCGCATAAATCGCCGCCCGCGCAGATGTTTTCTGGGAACTGTTTCTCTATTATTGTTAGCCTGTTGAAGATTTAAAAAAAAAAAAAGAGTACAATTTATTTATCATTGACAGTATAGAATGATGAATGTTATTTTACAACACGCTTATCTGTAATCATTGTTTATGATCGATGCCAATTTTACGTTAATATCACGTATTTACAATATATACGACGTCGTATTCCACAATAACTTAATTTTTGTTGTAAGTTTCAAATTAAATTATCGCTACTAAAAATGTGGTCCGGAATAACCCTATCTGGTCTCTAAAACAAGCATAGTCTCAGCCGGTGAACAAAATAAGAGGGTAGATAAACTAATTCTATTTCTGTTTATTGATAATAATGTTCGCTCAATGATAGACATAGTCATCATACCTAAAGATTCTGATTTATTACGTTTTGTTGTAATGAAAAGCATTTCTTATAAATAAATATAATATATAAATAAACAATAAATAGATGATAAATAAGATAAAACTAAAGCTCTTTTATAGCTAGCTAATAACAAACAATAAAAATGTAAATCGACGGCCGTCTGGTGTAGTGGTAAGTGACATGATCACTACACAAGGGGTCGCGGGTTCGAATCCCGCCAAGGGAAGATGTTTGTTTAATAAATATAAAAAAAAATGTCTTTTCCAGGGTTATGGATTTATATTAAATAAATGTATGTGTTTAATAAAAAATCTAAAATTTATTTCCGTTATCTGGTAACTGTAACACAAGTTCTTTATGAGCTTAACATAGGACCAGTCAACGTGGCGTGATTGTAAAAAAAAAAGTCATAAATTGTCAATTGTCAAAATCGGTCGGTAAAAATGTAAAAACAAACAGAAACAATAATTTCGTTTTTATGAAAGAAATAAAAAAGCCTGTTTTCAAATATTTTTATTAATCAATCATGTTCAGTTTTATTAATCAGTCAAGCTTGTCAATATTCAAAAGACAAAATCGATAAAAATACACACAGAGGAAGGAGTAGTTAACTGTTGATCTTTGTCTATTTATGCCGCATAAAACTTGGGGAGTATAACAAAAACTGTTACTATAGAGTTGAGATACGTGCAGAATCACCTGTTTGAACAAACAACATCAGGAGCATTGCGAACTTCATCGAACAACACCGTTATACCGTACACGGGTCGAGGTATTGCAATCGCACCTAAATCAAACAACGACGGAGCATGCAAACGATCCAAATTGCCTGAATCGTCCAATATCGGTCGTATTGGCATAAAATGTATGAGCTTTTTTGTGGATCGTCCGATTCCGAAGTCAGACACATGTGAGCGTTAACGGGACTGTGTACAATTTGCTTTATTGAATTTGAACGTTTGATTGTTGTGCCGTTTCTTATCTATATATTAATACGTAAAGCAAAAACTTTGTATCCCTTTTTACGAAAATTGCGCGGACGGAGGAGTATGAAATTTTCCACACTTATAGAGAAGAAGTGCACATGCTAATATTTTTTTAAAATAATGTATAAATGATACATTAAATCAATAAAGTAAATATTACACACACTACATACCATGTATTTGACGCACACGCATGCATACTATTTATTATCAAACTTTTGTTCTTGACGTCTGTTGTCAAATTGAGAATAGATTAAATATTGTTTGCCTTTATTAATATTTTTTATAGTCTTGGCGAAATTTGTGATTATAGAAGTATAAATTACAATCATAATAGTGTACAAACTTACAACTCCAATTAATTATAGTCGAATTTCGACTACTGCCGGACCTCTAATATTCAAGAAATAGAGGAGCCAATACCATAACAGTTAAATACTTTTCTTACTTCAATTCGAATGTATGTTACTTTTTTGAAAGGGGATTATAGGTTGGCTGTCAAATATCTTGACTTTTACCACCTATGAAATGAAATAATTAATTTGAATTTTGCTTATTTTGTTTTACTGTACAGTTAAGTAGGATGTCCGTAACCTGGATGGATAATCTGTGTCAATATATGCGCACTCCTCATTTGTAACTTTTGGAAATTGCGTAGTAGAAAATTTATTTCAATTCAGACATTATTTCACACTACATCCCTAAACCGTTTAGTTGTGTCAATTTAAAAATGCTATGTAGTTTTTTCTTCGCTAATGTATTGTAAAACGTCTTTAATTCACCGTACCTAATTGTTTTGTGCAAACTTTCTACACCTTGTGACAAGGTACATATTAATTTAACGGTCCAAGACACAGCACAAAAGCACAGTATATTGTTCGCTGTTGTCACATCATTTTTATTGACCATATCTCCTACGGTACATTGTACCCGACACTGTCGGTTCAGATTGACACGGAAAACAGTCATTCGGTCGTAATAACGTATAATTTGTGGCTAAATTGTTGAATACATGGATTTTTATAGCTTTGGATTCAACTTTATAGCCGATTATAGCAGTAAAATTTATTTTTGTTTCATTTTGTTTTGATTTTTTGAAACTGGTAACTTCGTCTGTTAAGGAATTTAGTATTTTTATAATTTATCACGAAACTATAAGGCGTTCCGATTTTTTCTTTTTTTTTTTTGTTATTGCCTTTGTAGGCATACGAGCGTACGGCCCACCTGATGGTAAGTGGTTACCGTCACCCATAGACTTCAGCAATGCCAGGAGCAGAGCCAAGCCGCTGCCTACCGCTTAATACTCTCCACAAGCCTCGTTATTATATCGTTTATTCAATTATGTTTCTAAAGAAAGCGGACTTCTTTTAACGTTAATTTTTCTGTGCTTGAGCTGTTTAAAAGCAGTTAGAATTAATGTAGAATATCAATAAAACACCGGTCACAGAGAGCTGAAGAAATATGAAGCTATAAAATTATTTTTTATGTGGAATTGTAAACGAATTTACTGCAAAATAGACATTAAATGTCATTTCTTTGGTTAGCATAGTAATAGTAGCAGATTTTTAGCTTGATATATCATTGAAATAAATAAAATAAAAAACTTTGTTTTTACAGAATAATATATTGAATTCTTATTTAAAATTATATCAATAGATACAATTAGAAGTGCTTAGATTTGAAATTTTCATGTGGATATTTTTAATAATTTTTATGTATTTCTAAGAATACAATTGCGGTTGTGTTATTTTAACAAATTTCCTGTAGTTCACGTAAAATTATTAACTGAAACATAATTTTTCAATAAACCCAAACGATTTATGTGATTCTTAAGCATTTTTATTTCTACGTTTAAAAAATGAGTATGGTAAATCAAGCATTTCAGTATCTCAGTTTATGAATTTGTGAGCGAACGTGATAATAAATTGAATGAATGCTTATTATTAAAAGAAAATGCACTGCGAGATTTCTAGAACGTTAAAAATATAATTTTATAATAATGAAGCAACCAGTCCGATTTTTAATAGTAGCTAAATCGTAATAGATTTTTTTTTGTGTATAAAATGTATAATAAATTAGAAAATCTCAGGAAAATATTATTTTAATATCCTTAACTCGCACTTCTGGGGTACTCAAGTAATTTTATTATAATTTCCAATCCCTGAAAATCTGCTGCTTTAATAATGTGTTCTAGTTCGTGTGTGTGTATGCGTGTATGCGCCTGTGCGTGTTTTTTTTAATTAATTTTTTTATTGCATAGTTGGGTGGACGACCTCACGGCCCACCTGATGTTAAGTGGTTACCGGAACCCATAGGTATTTACAACGTAAATGCCGCCACCTATCATGAGATATGAGTTCTATAGTCTCAGTATAGTTACAACGGCTGCGCCACGGCTGCGGCGTGTGGGTGTGCCTTATAACTCAGCCAGTCATGATACTAGTTTATGGATAGAACGCTTAAGCCATTTTGTATAAGCCGCTCGTGGGTTTTAGGTAATTGTAATACTTAGTCTTTGGATCCGAAACCAACGAAACGCGAACCAAATTAAGACAGCTTTTACAATTATATCTATATCATATTTAAGTAGCCGTCCGTAGCGACGAAAACTAAAACGTTGGAAATTTCGAAACTAATCTATCTATATATATATAAAAATGAATTGCTGTTCGTTGGTCTCGCTAAAACTCGAGAACGGCTGGACCGATTTGGTTAATTTTGGTCTTGAATTATTCGTGGAAGTCCAGAGAAGGTTTAAAAGGTGAAAAAAATATGAAAATGCTCGGATTTATATAAAAACAAACAATTTTGTTTTTCCTTTGATGTGTCCCCCGTCGGACGGGTTCCTTTTGTTTTTTTTAAGTTTATTTTATACAAAAGTTTAGGTCTTTTATTTATCGATTGAGGCACTACGAAGTCTGCCGGGTCAGCTAGTGCAAAATAAATACGAGATTAAGCCGTAACAGTATTGTAAAACTTCTAAGACACTATCAGATTCTATAACCAATTCTAATTTTGATAAACCACATAATATGATTTCATAAACTGATAGTCAGAGTTCCATAACGTGGGAGCAGGTTGTCTGAAACTCCCCAACCGTATGAATCTCTTTTTAACGACATCAACAATTGTTGTTAAGCTTATTACCACCTCGTTAACATAAACGTGAGTTTAGTGACGTATTAATGCGGCAATGTATCAAGTGCTCCATATTTTAGTGTAGTCGGCTAATGTTGTTCTCCCTAATATGGCATTACAGGCCTTGGTCATAAGCGGAACCCACCCACGTGTCCGCATTCACGGTCAGTTACTGCTGTACTTTAAACACGTTTTCACAGAACATATTATTGAGTTTTTTTTTGTTGTTTTTAATAAGCGCTCCGGTCACCGTCGTAGTCGTACCTGTCGCTTGCGACGAAGGGCTCGACGAGTGAATTAACCCACAGACACAGCCTACTGATTCCGATCCAGTGGTAGATTCTGCGAAGCACTGCTCTTGCTAGGGCCAGTGCTAGCAACACTCCCTGTTTGAGCCCCGTGAGCTCACCTATACGTCAAGGCGAAGCTGAAATAGCCACTCAAGGCTATCAGCATAGGTAGGGGAAAATAAGCGTTTTTATTTGATTTCCTAGGCAGATTATCGTATGACCCGCTTCATAGGAAGTAGCTAATGTTGCTTATACACAATATATATAGTTACACATGTCAGATAAGAAGCATAGCCACGCATCTTACCATTGAGTACTTGTTTGAAAAAGAACTTGGTATTATCTCTTGCCAGAGCCAGTGTTAGCAACAATTCCGGTTTGAGCCCCGTGAGTTCATCTACATGTTAAGGTGAAGCTGAAATAGCCTCTCAAGGCTACCAGCATAGGTAGGATTAAGAAAGGTATTATCATAGTTTCTATGATAATCGGCAATAGTTATCATAGGGAAAAAAGTGTATCTCTGGCCGAAAATTCTATTTAGATTTACACCATTGACGTTCGGTGAAGTCGTTGCGGCCCGAAAGATTGACGCCCGGTGTACTCGTATCTAGCGATGCAACTATTCCGGCTTTCAATTCATGCAAAGAGGAAGTAATTTTTCCAATGAAATACGCACTTAACTCGTGTTCACGAAATACGTCAACAATGAAGGAATAACATCGTGTAAGTAAATGAAACTTGCGAAAGAATTTAGCTTACGTAATCTATCTTCTATCTATAAATATAAAAATGAATTGCTGTTCGTCAGTCTTGCTAAACCTCGAGAAAGGCTGGATCGATTTGGCTAATTTTGGTCTTGAATTATTTGTGGAAGTCCAGAAAAGGTTTAAAAGGTAGATAAATATGAAAATGCTCGGAATTAAATAAAAATAACAATTTTGTTTTCCCTTTGATGTGTCCCCCGTCGGACGGATTCCTTTTGTTTGTTTTAAGTTTATTTTATACAAAAGTTTAGGTCNTGTGGAAGTCCAGAAAAGGTTTAAAAGGTAGATAAATATGAAAATGCTCGGAATTAAATAAAAATAACAATTTTGTTTTCCCTTTGATGTGTCCCCCGTCGGACGGATTCCTTTTGTTTGTTTTAAGTTTATTTTATACAAAAGTTTAGGTCTTTTATTTATCGATTGAGGCACTACGAAGTCTGCCGGGTCAGCTAGCTCTTGTAGAATTATAACATAGACCTGAAGTCTTAATGTGATTGGCGGTATTCACGTTGCGGTGTCTATGGACTATGGTAACCTCTTAACACCTGGTTGGGCGTGTGATCGTTCAGGGGTAGTTTAAGAAAAAATGTCTGCAAAAAGGTTTTTATTTCAACGTGGAATAAAACCTCGTCTGATTTTGTTTCTGTGTTCGCAAATCTATCCCCTCTAGTCCCTCTCAAAACAGAACTATAGTTTTAAAATAAACGGCAACTCATTCCGCTGAATGAGATTGGGTTGAAACAAATGACTGTAGTTCTCATAGTGATAGAATCATTGCATTATTTAGAGCTATTGTTTTAGATGAACAATGTGGGTGTCTAAATTTTTTCGAAAGCCTATCCGTGTCGATTTAGAAACTGTTTAGTGGGTGTGGTAAATTAAGAATGGTTTGACGGTGAATACATTTTTTTTCAAACTCATATGCGATTGCAGTAGCGTAGATATCAAGCTCTTTAAATGTCATGATCAACTTAGCATCTGTTTTTTCTGAGAAAATGATTGTAGGAAAAGTCTAAATGGCTGCGTTTCTGAGAACAGGCAGAATTCGCTTAATACGTAAATGAAACTCTTGTGTGCACGATAATTAGGCTAATTAAATAAACCAGAGTAGACGCATAGCATGGCTCTGTCAGGGTTCATTAAACCTGGCCAGATACCTATTTCTCTAAGAAAAAACGCATCTATGTAACGCTCGCAAGTATATTAGATGTTTTCTACTATGATGAAATAACTTTGCCTAAATCAGCCCACCTGGTGTTAAACGGTTACTGGAGCCCATAGAAATCTAAAACGTAAATGCGCCAACCACCTTGAGATAGAAGTTCTAAGGTTTCACTATAGTTACAACGTCTGTCCCACCCTTCAAACTGAAACGCATTACTGCTTCAAGGCTAAAATAGGCGGGGTGGTAGTACCTACGCGCGGACTCACAAGATGTCCTACAACCAGTTATTTGTCCTTATATGACAAATTAAAGACTTAATATAAAAGAAATATGAAATCGATGCGTTGCTCTTGGCGAATTGAAATTGAATTTGAAAGAGGGTTGGTGTCATGACGTACGTCGCTCGCAGACACTTTTACGTTTAGAAATTGAACAGAATTCTTTTGATTATCCTACCACATTGTCGACAATTTGCATCGAAAGTCCACTAATGTCCATTTACAGTCACTGTATAATAACCTCTTCCCCAATAATAATACAGACGTTCCCTATGTATAAAATAACTCCGAGCTGTGCAATCCGTGGCCCCCGATTATATTATCTCTTGTAATTGGGTGTTTATTACCTCATCAGTCCATCCACGCTAATAAAAGAATAACAGATCTAAACCGTACATAAAAAAGACTGTTTCCGAAACAAAAAGTAAACTTGTAGATATCACCGTTCCTCGTTCTATTTCTGTACTACTAACAAAACAAGTATCTATTTATTTATTTTATTTAATATATTTTGTGGACACAGATGTTAGAAGAAACACGACAATAAGGATAAAGAGTACAAGGGTATTACTTATTTCATGTCGAAATCTCTTCCAGTAGNCGTACATAAAAAAGACTGTTTCCGAAACAAAAAGTAAACTTGTAGATATCACCGTTCCTCGTTCTATTTCTGTACTACTAACAAAACAAGTATCTATTTATTTATTTTATTTAATATATTTTGTGGACACAGATGTTAGAAGAAACACGACAATAAGGATAAAGAGTACAAGGGTATTACTTATTTCATGTCGAAATCTCTTCCAGTAGGCTCGCAAAAGGAAAGAAGAATTAGGAACATAAACCTAGTGCAATACTATGTAGTTGAAAAAATATATTTTTCCAATAATTCCCTATCGATTTGTTTGTACTTGCACGATACATATTAAACATCACCGGTTGTTACGACTATCGGTTTTTACGACTGAATATGAGCAGTCCCTTCAATGTCGTTATAACAGATTTTGACTGTATATACATATTACAAGATACAAAACAATACACACACACATACATATATATGTACATACATACACTTACTTTATATTATAATACATTATCTACAATTATATCTATAATAATCTCAAATATCTATATTTACAGTATCTATTTATAATTCAAAACATTCTATAAATAAACGTGATATCTTTCAATATTATTTTGGAATCGAGTACGAAATCATATTATTATGTATTCGTGCAACAGTTCCTCGCCCACAGTCGTTCACTTCATTTGATAATTTAAGCGAAACTCTTGGAAACTTGTGAAGGTGGGCGTAATTAGTTTCATGATAATTTTTTACCGTTATAACTCATAAAAATTTCTAAGTAGAGGTTCCGTATTTAAACAAAAGAGATGATGAAGTATACCGAATAAATTATTGCAATTAAATTAGGTATTTCGATGATACGCCACCTTTAAGGTAGTTTTGATACACTAAGTGGGTTGCTTTCATGGTTTAACTTATATTGTTTATATAATTATTAAGTTATATCGTTTGGAACCTCTGGGTCTGCGGAGGGACTTCGGTTCCCTCTGTATTTTGTACCGTATGTTCCATGGGGAGTGTTCTGAGGAATTGTTTGAGATGATACCGACATCTCGTTTTTAGCATCGCACCGCCCGCCACCGGAGTAGAGTTCATTCATACTACTTTGAGCCATTGCGTTCATCTACAGTGCGCTTCCAGAGACATTTTTTGCCATGTACCATCCGGCTTTGGAATGAGCTCCCCTCCACGGTGTTTCCCGAGCGCTATGACATATCCTTCTACAAACGAGGCTTGTGGAGCGTACTTAATGGTAGGCAGCGGCTTGGCTCTGCCCCAGGCTTTGCGGAAATCCATGGGCGACGTTAACCACTCACTATCAGGTGGGCCGTATGCTCGTCTGCCTACACGGCCAATAAAAAAAGAAAAAAAATTGAAAGTTATGGAATATCGTTGATAATAAAATGTGTTGTTTTTTCATATTTTCCGACAATTTAATAGGACTTCGAATTTCATTATTAATATTCCAAATTTTGTTTCGTGGAATATACCGTGCCTTTCTAAAATGTGTAACTTGTGTTTGTAAAATATGTAAAATACACCAATCTATACTAATATTATAAAGAGGAAAGATTTGTTTGTTTGTATTGAATAGGCCCCGAAACTACTGAACCGATTTGAAAAATTCTTTTACTGGTGGAAGCTACACTATTGCCGAGTGACATAGGCTAAAAAATTTTTTGAAAAAAATTATGGAACCTTACTAAATCTCTAATAATG
Organism: Bombyx mandarina; assembly: GCF_003987935.1. Next base: position 2,311,663 of record NW_021011512.1, read on the forward strand.
TAACCCAAGTTGTAAAGAAATTACCTAAAGTATTCTTTACATCGCGTGCGCTGCGAAATCTATTGATGATAGAATAAAATAATGTACTACGACTTTGTAGAACATTATTATTTACAAAAAGTGTCGCCATGGCATATGTCTCACTTATGTAGCTATGCTGCAATAAGTGTTCTTTTATTTAAAACAATAAAACAACGTCAAATATCGTTGAAATGTTTGTTAGAGACCCGAGCGGAGCCGGAGCGGGCCGCTTGTTAAATAATAAAAGGAAAGAAAAATAGTCAAAATGATAGGCTGTTTGTAGTCTGACAAAACTTTGTTCTAACATGGTCCAAGCACAGCAAGTAATATTAATGTGTTAGTAAAACTCGTTGAAAACCAGTTCCAAACTAACAATTTTGCACGTTCACAAGCCACGGTATAGGTACAGAGAATCTAGTGCGCACCCAAAGGCCAGCTAGTAATTACTTGCGTTGTGCCACCAAATATTTTCGTTTAGCTCTCATAATTACCTTTCAGCAATCAAACTCTCATGACGTCATTCTGATTAAAAAATCTCAATACATTCTTTAGCTTTCATCATCAAATCAACGACAAGCTTGACTATCGCGCATAATGCACGTCGACAGACGCAGTTAAATATTTTAATAGGCAATTAACTGGTAAGAACCATCGGAGTTGGTGATGTTTAAACATTTTCACACTCATTAGGTTATCGTAATTTATTCTTTAACGACACAAAGTAATTAGATATAAATTTGTAATAGGAAACCGAAGTTAGGGCGCCCCGTCACTTCAATAGGATCGGGCTGTGTTTATTGTCATAGAGCCGGAATAAATTTTAAGCTAACTCGTTTCTTCCATACTGATTTGTTTCAAAAGACATTTTAAAAGATATAAAGAAGGAACAATCTTAACAAATAGTAATTGGTCGGTGTAATTTTCTTTTAATGATCCTCGAATAGACATCTTATGTAGGTTCTTCTTATTGTGTTAAGTATGTGAATGGTCTTTCCTTCATTTTAGTAAATTTTGTTATTGAATAGACTAATGATTGAGGTCACGGCCTAGCTGGTCTTCAATGGTCACCGGAACCCGTAGACGCCATAATGAATAAGAGACGAGGTCTATGTCTCAATTCTATATACCACGGAACTACTAAACCACGGCATACATAGATTTGGTAATACGTAATAGGTTTTGAGACAACTGCTTTTCTGTCTTTATTTTTCCGATTCCCATCTTTAAATAAAAGGATAGACGCAAACATACAAAATATTTCACGGTGTGCACATTTCATTTTTTATTAATTTTGTTTCTTTTGTTCTTTGGGTATTTTTTTTTGTTCACACTCAAGAAACTCTAGCATATAGCGTATAGCATATCTGTAACCTTAAAAATACATTGTTTCAATTCAATGCATAAAATAGATTTCTATGTAAATTTGAGTGATGATCATACTACATTATATGATCTTAAATAAGAATCTATTTAAAGAGAAAATGTAACTGTAATGTGATAATTCATAAACAATAAAAAAGAAACAAAATTAAATAACGCAAGTAATCCTATTATTACAGGATTAATTTGTATTCATAAAGCTCTCCTGTCATCACTCATTGTTAACCGATTTCTTCAAAGTTAATGATCAAAATGATAATATGTAATGATAGAACACGGGATTCATTCGTTATCATTACAATATCTCAGCGTGATACACGCTGATTAATTGTTTCATTTTGAAATAGCATTAATTATTTAGGGGCCTCTATGATTCCTTTGTTGCGTGATCAGAAACGAAAGTTTTGATCGTATTTAATTGAATGTTATTGAAAATTAATTGTAGTTGGTCTCTTTAGTAATTAATTTATTAAAGGTTATTCATAATAGACTTTAATATACAGCTTTTTGTTCGGAAAGGTAATGAAATGAACCTACTTAATTAGTATTATGCTTGAATGATGTTTCATAAAATGTACATATGAGAATTTAAAAGTTTTTTAAGCTTTTAAGCTCGTCTGGTGTTATTTATTTACCCGAGCCGATAGACATCGCTATATATACATATGTTGCTACCCATCCTGAGACATAAGCTCGAAGTCTATTAGAAGTTCTTTAACTTTTAAACTTGGTTTGTGATAAAAGCTAAAAGCTTCGAGTTCTACGACGTATAAGAAGACAATAATAATAAAACTTGTTTGTTCTACAGACTAGATATGCAAAAATATCTGGTTCTACACTGACGTCTGAGAGCTTGTATTTGTGTATAGAACATTCGATTGTAAATTATTAGTTTTATTTAAGCACATAACTAGAATATATGTATGTAGACAGTTTGTATAGTGCTTTTATAAAGATTTTTTAAAAATATAGTTTATAAAAAAAAAATTTTTTTTTAGGAATAATTAATAGTATAATTTAATTTACATACATACGTCACGTATGCTTCTGAGCGCACTATTAACATTAATAAATTTGTTATACATTATTTTCAAATATGTGTGAAATTTTACGGTGGTTGAGCATTGATAAAATCGTAAAAGAACGTTTTTAATTACCTGCCCTTAAGATTAAAGTTATTCAAAAACATGAAAACATAAGATTCATACTTTGGCTTTATCTTACAAAAAAAACCTTAAAATTTTTTTGCGTTAAAGCTACATAAAAAGTATTCTAAAAAGTCCCAGAGTCGACTGTACAAAGTTCTGGAACCGCATAGCCTATTAGTGGTTTCATGGCTGCTACCGAAGACTTTCAAGATAAAAAACTTTTAAATGAAAGAGATTGTCGCGCTGCGGTTGCCTAACGTCCCGTGTCGATCGATTTGATGCTTGAAAGATTCGCTTTTTGTTCATTGAAATACTTTATGATTGGTTCGAAATTTGTCGTGTGTCGCGGAGATAACAAAAAAAAAAGACGTGTGGCACCCGGGGACTGCCGCGGTAAAGCTATTGCAAAGCATTTTTTATCAACTTATGCAATTACAATTAGACAATAATAATTTAATATTAAAACAATAATAAAATAAGACCACGCTTTATTTATAAACATTAACAAAAGCAAAACATTAACTGTCCCTTTCACACTCATAAGCTAGACCGCGTGAGAGAGAGATGGGCAGACTTTTCATGATACTCATGCAGTGCGACGTCACGCCGCGCGCTTATTCACAAACACTACACCAGCGCAACGTGTGAATGTGTTGAACGGGAGGTACATAGTAAGCGTAGTGGGGGTGTCAGGTTATTTTCGTTACGGAATTTATTGATTCAGTCGTCGCGCTCAAGGCCCGCGATAGAAGCTATGCAATAGCTTAAAAATAAGTGTTCATTTACTACATTCAAAAGCAAACCAACCAACACATAGCAAGTATTATTGCCACAAACACTGCCAAAGCCTTGTCTAATACCGAAGATACTTTTTGTGTATTGTGTTTTGTATATATTGTATTTTGACTTTGTGTTTTTGTGTTTATTGTACGTAAAATACGTATATTGGGTTTGTGGCACGCATAAAAAAATTTGATGCTCAAAATCATCGGAGAATCGATCAATTCCATCGGTAACAGTGGTTGTTTTGTATTATTTTTCGAAATACATTATTTGAAATTCAAAGTTAGGAAATTTAAGGACACTCTTAATTAAAGGTTTTATAACGTAAGAATAATTTTTCATCGAGTCTTTTACTTCTAACTACTTATTACTTCGATTATACGCTTATTATATTCAGAGCTCTTCTGTCTTCTTCTAATCTTTGAATTATTTTATTCAATCCGAAGCAAATGTTACGCTGCTTTAATTAATATTACTATTATTAAATCTGTATTTTATTCTTGGCTTGGCTCTGTCCCTGGCATCGCTCAAGTCCATGGGCGACGGTAACCACTTACCATCAGGTGGGCCTTATGCTCGTTCGTCTGTCTACAAGGGCAATTAAAAAAAAAATTCGATATATTTTTCCATCATTAACTATTTTAATGTATTACTATTTTAATGATTAACGTATCTTGTCGTGAATTCACATCTCGTGAACTCATAAAATACACGAAACATAATTTATTATAACCACTCATAATGTAACCGTAAGCGTATCCCAGCAAAGTCAATTAATATCAGCTTATGCGCGGCGTTTAATGGTTTTCATTACAACCACACCTATTTTATTCGAATATTATTAATTTTAATTGATCCAGTTTGTATGCGAGTTAGAAAACTGCCTTTCACGAGAACACATTTTAATAAGAGTTTAATTGAACCGGAGTGCGACTGCCTTGTGCCAGCCACGCCTCGAGCGCCGATTTCTCTTGCATTAAATTCGTTCTATGTACTGAACAAGCTGAGGGGAGGTTGGATTAAGAAATAAGCGAATAATTATGAAAACCAAAAATATCTAATATCTATGAAACGCACGTAATGAAGACTCTAAATGACTAGTGATAAAGTACGGTGATATTCATGTCTTCAAAAAAAAGGCACTGCATGTCGTAAATAAATAATTAATCAACAGAAATTTAAAACAGTAAAACGGCATCACATACGTACGTATTCTGGAAAAAAAGCGTATTCCCGCTCGTCTCTGATGATTTGGGTCACCCGGGAACATCACTTACCGTGATTTAGCTACGTATATTAGCACTTACCAGCGCTAATATAACGGCAACACTTAAGTCCCAGCAGACCGGCAAAGATGTAGTTTAATGAAGGAAGTTAGCGTCAGGTTTATAGCGTTAAATTATTTCCGTTTAGCTCTCTTTTGCTTAGTTAAAACGTGTTGCGAATTTTAAAGAATAAAATCGTAATCCTGACACAGGTTTTTCTAGGCACCTAAAGTCAATTTAATTGGTTTTAATCCTGAAAGCGAGACATTTAATCAGATATTTTAAAATTTATAAATGTATTATTAAATAGTTTTACTCTACAAAAACATGCCATAAATGTTCTGTATAATCTGTATTTATTACTTGGCAAATTTTTCCTGAAACTAAAGATATATTTTAAAATCTATAAATGTATTATTAAATAGTTTTACTCGACAAAAATATGCCATAAATGTTTCAATGTTAAAAATGTACGATCTGTATTTATTACAAGGTAAAATTTTCGTGAAAAAATCGTAATATATTCCAGACGGTGTTTTTATTTATATTATCTTTCTACTTCATTTATTTCAAATACAGTAAGAGCAAATGAGCTGCGAGCGTTTTGTGTTTCAAGTTTATATTTTGCACACCTTGTGACCTGGCCAGTTGCGACACTGAATTATCGTTGGGTTTGTTCAGATCATGTCGTGACTAAGGTGCACCCTTTCTGAATGCGAAATTTCATGTACTATGTACGATTTAGTACGAAATAGTTCATAAAAAAAATCAACTTTAATATAATACATACATAAATTACAATTTTAATTCAATACATCTACTGAAAATATCATAATATATATTAATATAAGTTCTTGTATGAAAACATTGGCTAGTGATAAATACAGGTTGTTACATTTGTAACAATATTTCATACATGTGTGTGTGTGTATATATTTCATAGTGCAAAAGTAAAATAAAAATAGTGGAATTATCAAACTTATTTTTAGCTATAGAAGAACGGATGGAATATAATTTTTTTTTACCAAATTCGTAACAAGTTCATTTTTAAGCTATTCCGGTATTAAATCGATATATTTGTCGTTGTTGCGAAGTTGTGCAGAAATAACATAATATCCTTCTTCAAACGAGGCTTGTGGAGAGTATTAAGCGATAAGTACCGGTTTGGCTCTGCCCCTGGCATTGCTGAAGTCCATGGGCGACGGTAACCGCTCACCATTAGGTGGGCCGTATGCTCGTCTACGTACAAGGACAATAAAAAAAAAAAATTGCGGATCCTAAAGCTTGTATCAGTAGATGGAATTAATTTAGGATTCAGGAATGTGTTGTTCATCCTATTCTCCGATGGAAAACATTAAAAAAAGCTGCTTAAGCTAATTTATTGTTTAAATATAATACCATTTAAATTACTCTTGAATAAATTAGATTCATTTTATAATAAATTCGCCATTTTTTATATTTTCGGTTTTTATTATGTTACAGTACCGTGGCCTTGCGTGAGGATTATAATATATAATTAAAATATGTTTACTGGTAGTAGGACCTCTTGTGAGTCCGCACGGGTATGTACNAAGCTGCTTAAGCTAATTTATTGTTTAAATATAATACCATTTAAATTACTCTTGAATAAATTAGATTCATTTTATAATAAATTCGCCATTTTTTATATTTTCGGTTTTTATTATGTTACAGTACCGTGGCCTTGCGTGAGGATTATAATATATAATTAAAATATGTTTACTGGTAGTAGGACCTCTTGTGAGTCCGCACGGGTATGTACCACCACCCCGCCTATTTCTGCCGTGAAGCAGTAATGCGCTTCGGTTTGATGGGTGGGGCAGCTGTTGTAACTATACTGAGACCTTAGAACTCATATCTCAAGGTGGATGGTGGCATTTACGTTCTAGGTGTCTGTGGGCTCCAGTAACCACTTAATACCAGGTAGGCTGTGAGCTCGTCTACCCCTCTAAGTAGTAAAAAAAAAAAGTAGCAGATGCATATAAGTGGCAGAATTCAACAATAAAATAATAATAACTGGGAACAAATCACGCATGGTCACCTGGCTCCAATTTAAGATTTCGTTTATTATGGGTGCCAGAGAATAATAAACTAATATATATAACGGCGGCTTGGCTCTGTGCTTGGCATTGCTGAAGTCCATGGGCGACGGAAACCAATCACAATCAGGTGGGCCGTATGCTCGTCTGCCTACAAAAGCAATAAAAAATCTTACGTTACGGACGTTTTTTCCCGGTTAGGGTACCCCTCCGCATCGCCCCATAAGGAACTTCGTTCAAAAAAAAAAAAACAGTAAACAAACCCGTTCATCTGACAATGTTTTCTCGATGTGGGAATCGAACCCACGACCCTCGGCGCATCAGTTAGGTCCGCTAACTACTGCACCACCGAGTCAGTCGAAGTCGAATAACAGAAGCTATCTTTAATGTAATTGAATTGCGAAGATCGCTTTCAAATTCAGTTCCACTGCAATTGACTTCACGACACGTAATTTAGACTTTACAGGGACATTTAAATGACCGAACCACGCGAAGCGTTTCATAGGTCGTTAGTATTCACCGGACAGGTTGGGCGCCATTACAGATACAATGTATTATATAGATATTGTACGGCATGCATTCTGACCGAGATCAATGAGCCGTAAGACGTAATGTCATGCTGTTATTTACTCTATCTAGATAGATATTGGAGCGATAGTTGTACGGAACAATCAAACTTTTATGTTTCAATATTAGTGACATTTCATTTTTATCGCGTCGGCAATCTTTTGATATAATATAATCTTTAATGTTTTATTATAGAGTAGTGCTTCGCAGAATCTACCACCGGATCGGAAACGCGACCCACTGAGAAGATCCGGCGAGAAACTCAGTGGGCTGCGTCTATGGGTTAATTTACTCGTCGAGCCCTTCACAATAATCTCAGAAATAAATAAATAATAATGTATATAATGATATGATTTTATTTTTAATCTGGTTGATTTTATGGTCAAAGCATTCAAGTTATTACTGGTTACTTTTTTCCATTGCTTTTATATTGTTTTATATTTTACTGAAACACAGGGTGCGATAATTAAATTAAGAAAATTTTTGATTTATTAACTGGGTCATACAATTCTGAATCATATTTTGGATTAATTTTTTGGACGGTGTTAATTTTAAAGTGATCACCTCTTGTTGTTATGGTGATCTTGAATATTGTATCACGGGGAACGGGTTCGATTCTTAGTCAATCAACGGTTTGTTTAAGGTTCTTGAAGTTTGAACGTATGTACTTATTTGTGTTCCGGCGTCCATCGAACAGGAAAAAAATTTCGTAAATGTTCATTGATAATTTCAGCTCTTACACAATTTCTTCAATGTTATTTTAGCTTGGCGTTTATTATTTGCCTGTATTTATTTGTCTGTTTAAGGTTTTAATACTATAAAATTCGTCAATGTTAAATTTTACGTAACTGATTGATTTTTATCGCCTTGCAATCTTGTCTTACTACAACATTCATGTTACAAACAGCATTATCTGTTCCAATCTTCGTTGGAGCATTAATATCCTTTCACTGGTAGAATAAGGCTGCGCGTGCGGCGGGGTGCATTGCGCCGATAACTACGTAGTCGTGACCGCCACGCCCGGTTTAGTGGACTACTGGTTTCAAAGATCAACGGTAAACAGAACAAACCAAGTAATGTTACAATAAATACGAGAGTTAATAGAATTTCAGTACCAATTTTTTATTTATTGCTTAAATGGGTGGAAGAGCTCACAGCCCACCTGGTGTTACTGGAGCCCATAGATATCTACGATGTAAATGCGTCACCCACCTTGAGATATAAGTTCTAAGGTCTCAAGTATAGTTACAACGGCTGCCCTACCCTTCAGACCGAAACGCATTACTACTTCACGGCAGAAATAGGGAGGTGGTGGTACCTACCCGCGCGGACTCACAAGAGGTCCTACCACCAATTGTACAAATTAAAGTGTAAATGTGATGTTATAAGAATATTTTGAAGAATAAAAAAAACAGGAATCTCTACTTAATTTTTAAACAGATTTGCCTAAATATTATCATCGTTCGTAAGCGTATTGTTTCTCAAAACAAACCATGGTTTCTGGTTTCAAAAACTAGTCAGATCTTGATCGAGTTTAAACGAGACCCCAAGAAAAACACAAACTATCAAATGAAAGAGGAATTGTTAAAATCAGATCACATACATAGAAAAACTTTCTGAATAAACATAAAGTGCTGTGGAAATGCAAATCTCCTTCTTTTTTGGATACTAAAAATGTGTAACAAAGCCTATTGGAATTTAGTTTAGAATTACATATTAACACTCACAACAACGCGATTTATACAACATTATCGATACTTCGACTTCATAATTCAAGGTGGACGGCGGCGTTCATATCGTGATGTCCATGGACTCCAGTAATTATTTCCCAGTGGTCGTGAGTCTGGCTAGTCGTCTAAGGTTGAAAAAAAAATATCGTCATTTTGGTCTTTTGATACAACATTAAAAATAGGTATCAACGAGACCGTTCTGGTTAAATTAATTCCGTGCGTAGTATATATAGATCTAATCGATATGCCGCCGCTTTTGTCATGATCTGACGTTGAATAGGCAGTTTGGAAATAATTTGTGTCATGTGAATTGACACTGGCGGATGTTGCATTGATTATTTCGTGTATTTTGTGTATTTGTATGTGTATGTATTTGTATGTATGAGTATTTGTATGAATGTGTAGTTGTATATATTTCGATTAAATTCAATCTCTGATCAAATTTGCTTAATGACCACACTCTCATTGTACGAGTCACGTGTCTACGGTCTATTTCACCATTGAAAAGTTGAGATTGAAACGGATACGTTAGCAGTAACTATAATCCAACCTTTTTTAGCCCAGTGAGTTTCTCGCTGCCCACTGAGTTTCTCGCTGGATCTTCTCAGTGGGTCGCGTTTCCGATCCGGTGGTAGATTCTGCGAAGCACTGCGAAGTCTTGCTTGGACCAGTGTTAGCAACACTCCGGTTTGAGCCCCGTGAGCTCACCTACATATTAGGGTAAAGCTGAAATAGTCCCTATTAAGGCTATCAGCATAGGCAGGAAAAAAAACAACCTTTGGTTTGAAATTAGTCGGTGGTATTTGGTTGTTATCGCTAAGCTATTTGCCACGAAGTAATTATGCCTTCCGGTTATGCGTCCGGTGGAACAGTTGTTACATAATCCAATCGAGACCTCAACTTCATGCCTTGATATGGGTCGCTGTATCTACACTGCGATGTCTAGGGACCCTGGATAAAAAAAAAATGTTACGTTTTTATTCATCCTGCCCTTATTCCACATTATGAAGGGCCGGTGCAGCATGTGCCTAAAGATTTTACATACAGAAACTTTACATAAATATTTAAAGTAAAATTTAGATTTATAACTTCTAGATAGATAAAGATATCTTATTGGTTATTCTGTATTTTCATGTGTAGTTCATGTTTGATACATGCCTGAATTCTTTAACGACATATTCGAGATATGTTTGCGTATGTACAAGTTTCGAATAATAGCATTTGGATTGTGAATCTACCGAGTATTTTCACCCGCACGGTGGAACATTTACAATGTAAATGCCACCATCCACCTTGAGATATGAGTTCTAAGGTCTCAGTATATTAACAACGGCTGCCCCACCTTTCAAACCGTCTTATCTATATTATATATAAGTACATACTAGCGGCCCGCTCCGGCTCCGCTCGGGTCTTTAACAAAAATTTCAACGATATTTGACGTCGTTTTATTTTTTAAAATAAAAGAACACATATTGTGGCATAACTATGATAGTTAGACGTATACTGCCACGACACTTTTTGTAAATAATAATGTGTTCTATAAAGTCGTAGTACATTATTTTAATTTATCATCAATAGTTTTCGCAGGGCACGCGATTTAAAGAATACGTATTTTAGGTATTTTTTTTACACCTTAGGTTACATTATTGGAGTTTTAGTAAAGATCCCTAATTTTTTCAAAAATGATTATAGCCTATATCACTCGGGAATAGTGTAGCTTCCAAACAGTGATAGAATTTATCAAATCGGTTCAGTAGTTTCGGAGCCTATTCAATACAAACAAAAAAACAAATCTTTCCTCTTTATAATATTAAGTATAGATTATTAATCTTCAATTATATGAGGAAACTTAAGATCCCTAAAAGCACATTTTGTAGAATGAAAACACTCAAAGTAACTTTGTTGCCAAAGTTAAAATAAAAAACGTAGGTACTTTAATAGTAAAATTACGAGTTCTCCATATAATTTAATTTTGTAATAGTTTAAAATAATATTTCAAATAACATGTAGGTACGTAATTGTGAGGCTCTGTGAATCGATTTGTGTAATCGATAGTGTATTTGTAATTTTTCGATTTCATTACAACTGATGATTCAGCTATTACACAATTCGTGTCAGAACGTTTGGATTTCTGTGTACTATTGCTTACTGGAATTAAAAATGTTGTTTTGAATTTCTTTTAAAACTGTGACAAAAGTTTAAATGTTTGAATTGAAAAAAAAAATGTTTTTGTGTATCTAGGCTAAATGAGATTACATTAATGATGGTAATAATCGGTGGTAAGTCATACACGGTTATCTCACCCCAAACCAGGAATACTCATACTATGGCAGTCGCAGACATGATAGGCATACTTATATATGTTTAAATATTTCTTCTGTGCGTGTGTTTGTCACTGAACTCCTCCTAAACGGCTGGACCGATTTGAATGAATTTTTTGTATGCGTTTGGGTAGCACCCTAGATGATTTAGATTCACAAATCAGCCCGGCAGATGACGCTGCAGTCGGTATCTAGATTATTTATCTATACTACAACTAAACGGCTGGATCGACTTGAATGAATTTTTACAGGACAACGTCTGTCGGGTCCGCTAGTCCATATATAGATATTAAACACCCAGACAAAAAACAAATAAACTTTTTCATCATACGAATCTATGTCTGAAGCGGGAATCGAACCCATGATCCTCGGTCGGGCAGTTTGGGGCGTAACTGCGGCATGATCGAGTCAGTATGCTATGAGTGATGTGCCAGATTTGTCATTGTAATTTATTTAGAGAAACTACTATAAAATATAAACATGTTGCGTGTCTGTAATTATTTTGACCTGCGTTTTCGATCGAAAGTGTCGTTTAGGGTCGGTGAACAAAAAATTCAACGGACTTGGTGTGACATTATTTAATGTCAATGAACATTGATCTAAAAAGTTTTCGCTTCATCAGTAAATCTGCGTACTGCATACAAAACAAGCGTCAGAGCAAGTGAAGCGAGAGTTAGTATTTTTAAAGTGATCTCATATCCTTTCATTACGAAAATATAGATGTAAAACAGTGTATATGGGTGGTAGTGGTAAGATCTCAAGGTGCGCAGAGGTACTTACACCGTGGTCATCACGGCAAGCTCTTATCATCTAATGGGGGACACACTCGTAAGCAAATCTAGATATATCTAGAGATAAATGACCACCATTTTACTGAGATTATATTTCATCCCATATCATCTCATCTCATTTAATTTAATTTCATTCCATATTATCATCTATACTAATATTATAAAGAGGAAAGATTTGTTTGTTTGTTTGTTTCGAATAGGCTCCGAAACTACTGGACCGATTTGAAAAATTCTTTTTCCATTAGAAGCCGACATTGTCCCTGATGAACATAGGCTACATTTTTAATTTTTTTTTTAATTTTTTTTTTTTGGTTTCATGTGTCTTTTAATGTTTCCGAAGCGAAGCGAGGGCGGGTCGCTATTTTTCATAAAATAATAATATAAATTAAAATAAGACATGATTTAAAGGTCTTAGTTATCGGGTCATAAAATCCCTTCAAAAATGATCATCTAGTCTAATCTGTGGGCTATGCGAGAGAGCCCTACAATGCAGCAGTAGTAAATGCTTCAGCGCCAATGACTATTCTAGAACATTTGAATGGTATTAACCTTTTACCATTTGAAAAACATAGAACAAAACCACCCAGACATGAACTTAAAACTTTAGAAAGTTTTGGAATGATATTTGTCCTTTAAAATAAATTATACGAACAAAACTAATTGAAAAGTAATACGGCTTATCAATTTACAAGAAACAACTCTTTGTAAGTCAATATTTGATTAAATTTATGGGTTTCCAAATAGGTTTAAAACATATTCTCCATGAAAACTAGCACAGAAGCCCTGGATACAAATGGATACCCTTCTAATTGAATGTCATTTTCGAACTAATGACTCGGGGATCAATCGGCTCCCTTTGAGATCTTAATTATGTTTATACGGAACCATTAACTCTGAACCAGTTCAGTTAATCGATCCGATCCGAACAGTTAAGTCCGTTTGAAAGTTTAAAACACTAAAGAGACTTTGGGAATTCGTAATCGAATTGACGAACCTGGCTACCGGCTTTACAGAAAATGATGACATTCGTTTTATTACAGCTCGTAAAAATATATTAACGTAAGTAGTTTTTATCTCGTGGCCGGATAATAAAATCGTACATTAGCGTTATTGTGAAATTAGTGACTAGTAAAAGCCTTGAATTAAATGGGCGCTTGTAAATGCTTCTTGGTTATATCGAATTTTCCTTCATTCATACCAAGATGCCCGATGCGGCCAGAACAAATTCGGAATATACCCAATTAAGCGAAGTGACTATGCAGGAATAATTCGTTCGAGAGGGGATAGAGCCAGGTGCTACCGAGAAACCGTAAAGACCCGCCATCGTGGAACGAATGAGCATGTCAATCAATTTAATTAATCATTGAAGTTTCCACAATGAACGTTATCCGTTCCAATGAAATTGGCTACGTCGCGCTTTCTCACGGAAGTCGAAAATAGTTACGGAATAGGCATCGTTACATACTTTTACATATAACGTTGATCAACTACAGGATTTTAGATGTAACTATTCTGTTATCAATTATATGAGAAACAAATTAAACATGAATATGCTGCATATTGTTGGTTCCTAAGTTCTACCGCTAGCCATCTTGTACATATTTTTTTCAAAATGACAGCAAACTTTAGGCGAAATGTTTGTAATAGTCTCTTCTAGTCGAGTCCTAGAATTCGCGGCAAGGACTCTGGACCATCCAAAAAAGTTTTTAATAGTATATAATGCTTGGAATTTAGTATAATCGGGTTTGCGTTCACTTGGTTTTGCTAGTACCAAACAGCTTACTTCCAAAACGAAACAGTCACGACCTTCGACCTAATGTCTTCGAATAGATATTCATGCTATGCGGTCTATATCGGCGCCGACTTAGCCCCAGATTGGAGTCTCGTGTGGATAGCGAAATTTACTTTATGTAGTAATACTAGGAGTTGTTTCTTGCCTAGTCCGAGTTCTATCTTTGCGTGAATCTGAAACTTGGGTAGAAAAGCGACGGTGGCGGGTTTGATTCTTTTGAACATACCTTACAGACCAAACCAGTAGCTTAGTCAGGTGATTCAGTTTTTCGTTGCAAAAAAGACGGGCTGTGATTTTGTTTGCCCACTGTTTCTAAGTGTGTATTTGTGTCACCTTCTATGTGTGTACTGTTGAAATTCGTTTTGAAACACGTTCAACACTGAATTGTCTTTTTTTTTTTTTTTAATTCTATGGAGTCATTTACACGGTCCAATAGACGCGTTACACCTTTTAAGGTCTAAACGGAGAAGTCGTGACCAATAAATATAATCCGTTTAAAGGTGTCAACATAAGACTCTGTGATGTTAAGCCTTTTACGAGTCCCGTGTCCATTTATATGTCACCGTGAGTTGGAACGGCGGCGGGGCTCACTGCACTATAAAATATTAAGCTTATGCCGACGTGTAGTATATAGGGCCGATTTGAAATGCTTTTGAAGTATTTTAAACGCGGTTCATCAAGCAATGTTTTATTCGTATTGGACATATATTCGACACATTAAGATTTAGATTTAGAAAACATATAAAGTTTTATATTTTCTTTATTGTTTTGTTTTTGCTTTTTATTTTCTTGGACCTTGTCCTTTTCCAAATGAAAAATAAAGCGTTTTATCTTTACAAAAAAATCTGATTTCTTCTTAACTTTGCAAGGTATTGTTAACTTACTACCCAAAAAGAAATTTCCAAATCTTGAGAAGTTAGACGGGTAAAATCGATTTTGTTTTTTACTTTTTTAACGTTTAGATCGGTGGAAGAATGATAAATGGTTACCAGAGCCCAGTCGCAACGCTTAATCCTTAATTAATAAGAAAATAAAAGTAAGACTGCATGAATAAAGAAAGGGATTTGTACAGAAATAGTTCATATTGGTTCGAAGGTAGTGACGTAACCCTGGTGTTTAATTTTCCCAGATTTCGAGTTCACATTAAGAGGTTACGTTCGTAGTATTTCATAGGTTTTGACGTGATGTTTTAACTATTCGTTTAGTTTTCACTATCATTTAGTTTATTTAGAAATTTAGTAAGTGTGCGAAGAAACAAATTCATGTTCGGCCTTGGAGATAATATGTTCGACTTAACTTGAATTTAGCGCAATACAAAAACATTTGTTTATGCTGACATAGGTAGTGATTTGTTTTGCAATGAAATATATTCGCTGACAGGGAAAATAAATTTCTTTTATCGTAAATTCAACGCCGCTTCAAAATTACACGTATCATCCGATCAAGACCGCATTTTTTCAGTGGTCGAAAAGTAAGTTTGAAAACCAAACGTCAAAAATTTGTCTAATTTTCAACATTCGTAAGCTGGTTTATATTTGCCTGCGTTATCAGTACCGGAGCTAAATACATCTTACTCAGATCCTCAATACCATTCACAAAGATCTCTGATTTCGACTACCGATTCCCGTGTTACAGTATAGAAGCCACTGGTGGTAGGACCTCTTGTGAACCACCACCACAGGTGGGTACCACCACCCTGCCTATTTCTGCCGTGAAGCAGTAATGCGTTTCGGTTTGAACGGTGGGGCAGCCGTTGTAACTATACTTGAGACCTTAGAACTTATAACTCAAGGTGGGTGGCGCATTTACGTTGTGTATGTCTATGGGTTCCAGTAACCACTTAATACCAGGTGGGCTGTGAGCTCGTCCACCTATCTAAGCAATAAATAAATAAATAAATAATGTCATTAAGCGCTTGACCAACGGAACGGTTCCATATATTCTACTAAATAATGTTGTTATGATCAGTTCGAATGTCTGCTCTGTTCTACAATTGATATTTGAAATCATTCGTCTGGAATCACCGCAGACCACATGTCGTATTGCATGCATATTGTCAGGACAATAACCTTGCATTCCTGAGACGTTCGATTCGCAATGTAAACTGACTTCTATGGTAAATGCATACAACGTATTTTTGAAGAGCAATATGAACGAACGTATTGTTGGTACATTCGACTACTTCATGAACATTCATTTGCTATTTATTGAATTGTTTCAAATTAGTGTTGCCAATTTAACAATTATAATTCAAGGTTCCCTTTTTTAGGATTACTTAGTAGAGTTCTAATAAAATTGGAAAATCCATTGAGCTTTTTGGGCGGTTTTTTTTGGGAACGCTTTGTCTTTTTAGCAGCTGATGTTTATTATTATTGACAACAGGTATTTCTATGCGTTAAACATTTGCAAACATTGCAAGTAGTTTATATTCAACAAACTAGTCGTATGTATGTTTTAGTGTTATCTATATATTAATATGTGAAGGAAAAACTTTGTATCCCTTTTTACGAAAATTCCGCGGACGGAGGAGTATGAAATTTCCCACACTTATAGAGAATACTCGTATAGAGAAGAAGTGCACAATGCTAATATTTTTTTTAAATAATGCATAAAAGGTACATTAAATCAATAAAGAAAACATTACACACACTACATACCATGTATTTGACGCACACACGCATGCACACTATTTATTTATTGTCAAACTTTTGTTCTCGACGTCTGTGGTCAAATTGAGAATAGATTAAATATTTTTTGTCTTTATTAATATTTGTCTGTAGTTTGGTCTTGGCGAGGTCTGAGAATAAAGAAGTATTTGGCAATAGAACTTTAATAATGTTCAAGCTTATAATTTCAATTAATTATAGTCGAATTTCGACTACGGCGGGACCACCAGTTCATTATAAAAAATCCTTTAAAAAATACCTTTACTTCAATGAAAATAAATTTTCAAAGCATCAAAGTCTAGACATTTTTATGACGCACAATAATCAAAGCCGAGATCTCTACTAATTATATCTCAGAAAAACGTTGCCTTCACAAATTTAATTACTCAGCATTGATCGGTCACGGTGTAATAAAAGTGTAAAAAAAAATAACAATTAAAATTTCTAATTGTTTATTAAATAAACAACTCTATACACAAACAATATTGTCATAACGTTTTGACTTGAAAATTTTTAAATATACACAACATCTATTTTTACAATACATAATTATTTGTAACTACATTTTTGATATTCTAATATCACAGATTTAAATTAAAGTTATTATCAAATTACGATTAGTTAAATGTTTAAATACACATTTTTTTAAACAAAATTAAATATACTAATTAGTACTATGTTCTTTACATTATAGAATCAATAAAGCCACAGTGAATATTTATCACAACCTAAAATTAAAATTGTCTTTATCAGATAGGCACGTATTAAAAAGTAACGCATGTAGTAAAAACTTAAAGAACATACTAACATAAAAAATTACTGAGCATACATGTATGTAGACATTATTCAGGAATAAAAATTGCAGGTTTGTATTTTAAAACTATGTGATATTTGTGTTTTGAACTTGAACATCAGAAATTTGGAACACCTGCGTTTGTTTTTATAAACTCCGACAAGGTCTAATTTTGATATCCCAGACAACAATAAAATATCTATGCAAATTTAATCTATTGCACTCACAACTAAGAAAGGATCACAATGAAGTAAAAAGTAACAACTTAAAGAATATCATTAAAAAGTTGCGTCCACTTGTGTTATCTCGGGCAAAACTTAAAGTGGGGGAAGAGGAAACAGTGCAGCGATAGGAACCTGCAACAAAGAAAATATAAAAAACTGTTTTATATCTCAGTTGCTCATTAAGTTCGACTTTGCTTGTTGATGGGAAGTTTTTGAAGAAAAACGATAGATACTTGGTTAGTGTTGGAGGTAAAGGATAGTATGTATATTTTTATTACAATAACATATCCTTAATATCGTCCACATATACATACATATACATATGTACACAACTGCTTAATTTACTCTACCTCGTATTGATAAAAAGTGAGCCGATAGATTCCATCTAGTATTAATAAAATACATAAGAGTTTAATATGAAATCACTATGTTACTGACCGAAGCAAAGACTGGTTCAAGATTGTAATTTTTGCAAGTACGCTTAGTTAAGATCGAAAGAGTTGTAGTAATTGGTAATTAGTTTGGTAGTGGTTGTTTTTTTCCCTCTAATTTCTGGTAGTCTGGAAGGGCACAGTTTGGTAGACGAGGTCAAGGGGCTCCTATCCCATCAGCTCACAGACGTCCACTGCTGGGCATAGGCCTCCCCAAGCCTCGCCACAAAGATCGGTCCTGCGCAGCCTGCATCCAGCGGATCCCCGCGAACCTCAGTAGGTTGTCGGTCCATCTTGTGGGAGGCCTACCCACGCTACGTCATCCGGTACGCGGTCGCTACTCAAGAGGCTCGGTCTTAGATAAATTGCTAACACAGCCCCAGCAAGAGCAGCGATTCGCTCATTCGACCACCGAAACCACAGATAACCCTCAATATGTGACCGACACGGAATAGCCACCCACTGAGAAAACCACCGAGAAACTCCATGGGTTGTGTGTGTCGATTAGGTTGCATGTCGAACACTGCTTGGAGTGCCTAAAAGCACCGAGAGTGGATCGGCAGGATCCGTATGACATGTTTAGGGTGACGGTGACTGGGCCGGAAATATAATTCGTGGCGGCCACGATAAAAGGGTTATAGTGCCACCCAGTATTCTCGAAGAAGCGTTCTGTCTTCAGATGACACTTACATAGGTAGCGGTTGTAGTTGGATATATACGTAATCAAGTAAAAAATGAACAGACTTCATGTTGGTTTCTTACTTTGCTTATTTCCAATACTGCTTAGTACCAAAAACTAGTTTTTGCTTACCTCGTAGGATCGTATCTAGTGTCAAATCCAGGAACGTTCACGACATTCCATTCGTCCTTCGCTTTGGAATAGCTAAAGGAGATCTGATCCCTAAATGTCTCCGGCGGAAGAAGTTTCATCTGCTCCAAGTGAGAATGAAACTCCGGGACCAGAGTCAAATTCTTCTTCATTAGATGCTCTAAAAATAAATTAATTCTCATTATAACTAAATAAGATAATGTAACAGTTAGACTTGATATAACACCTACCTATAATAAATCCTACAGAAACGTCATCCGGTAACCGTATGCCTTCACAAATACTTATAAATCTTCCACCGCTGAAAGAAAAACAACACTTTAACTTGAGGAATGAAATTGCCAAGCGTTTATTATTCAGATTCCATTAATAATTCCGTTAAAAAGGTCAGGAGTTGCGCCACTCTGAACTCCATTGTGCAGGCATTTTAATTTCAGACAAAAGTTTTAAGCACTCACCTTGCAACAGGTAGCATTTTAAGAGCTAAACTTCTGCTTATGCAGAATCCAGCGCCGCCGGTGGCGAACCAAAACGAAAACATCAACTGTAACAAATAAAAACAAATAAAGCTTTGTTCACTATAGCTTTAAAACATAATAAACATAATAATTTAAAACATAATTCACTGGTGGTAGGACCTCTTGTGAGTCCGCGCGGGTAGGTACCACCACCCTGCCTATTTCCGCCGTGAAGCAGTAATGCGTTTCGATTTGAAGGGTAGGGCAGCCGTTGTAACTATACTGATTATATCTCAAGGTGGGTGGCGTATTTACGTTGTAGATGTCTATGGGCTCCAGTAACCCCTTAACACCAGGTGGGCTGTGAGCTCGTCCACCAATCTAAGCAATAAAAAAATTAAAAAAGTGTCTTCAGAGATTTTACCTTATTCGTTGGTTTCTTGTATATTTTGACCGGCTCGTAAACAGACGTTCTGCCTAGATACCAATCTTCTTGGTGCTTGTAGGTTTGTAGCACGCTCACCAAACGAGGGACATTTACGTAGTTGTCGTCGTCAAAGTGACAGAACCATCTGTTAGAACAAATATATTGCGATCAGATATAATTAAAGGATACACGTATTGGGAAAGCTACTCGACAGAAGCTGAATAGCGATTTAAAGTTTATATTTTTTTGCGTAATAAAGTGCCCAATTACTTTAATAACAACGCGGAGGACATAAGAAGTAGTTATCAACTTGATCAAGACAGGACACTTGGTATTAAAAGATAATTACAAAATTGTGCTTTAGATGCGGGCTGCGTCGAACTGTGGAAGTGCTGGTGCCAATATAATTAGCTTTGCGGTATAATTTACCGACATTACGTTCAGTTGCAAATAACAGCGTTGCGTCCGCGCAATCCATGACCACATACTGCAGAATGGCGTACGACAAATGACTCCGATTTATAATCTAGATCGGGTTACTGAATATCGAGTTTACATTTGCGAAATTGGATACGTTAATGTTCAGTTCTTGCAAGACAACCGTTTAATTGCAGGTCAGAGGACGTAATTCGCGTTCCGGCGCGGATTATTGCGATATTAGGTTTCACGTACGTAGAAATATTTGGTAATTCAATTATTATACGAGTATAATAGTTATTGAATAAGATTGACTTCCACGGTGAAGGAATAACATCGTGTATAATAATCAGACCCGCAAAATTATAATTTGCGTAATTACTGGTGGCAGGACCTCTTGTGAGTCCGCGCGGGTAGGTACCACCACCCTGCCTATTTCTGTCGTGAAGCAGTAATGCGTTTCGGTTTGAAGGGTGGGGCAGCCGTTGTAACTATACTTGAGACCTTAGAACTTATGTCTCAAGGTGGGTGGCACTTTTACGTTGTAGATGTCTATGGGCTCCAGTAACCATTTAACACCAGGTGGTCTGTGAGCTCGTCCACCCATCTAAGCAATAATAAAAAAAAGTTATCACTAGGCGCAATGAATTCAAAGTTTCATTTTACCAAAAACAAATTTCAAATTACTCGGAAATAATTAGTTCTTGTTTTAAATGGACTCTTCAAGTTTGTGTGCTATAAGTATTATTAAAAGAAGCGAATCGATAAAGTTTTAATTCGCAAAACAAACCAGTTCCAATCCTAAGTTGTTTACAATAAAGGGACGATTAAAATGTTTGGCCATGTTGTTAATGTCCAGAAGAGGATTAAGTCGGGGCAAGTAATTCCTGCGCAAGGCCAAGCCAGTTTAATTCACAGGCTTTGAAAATATAAATGGTGTCGGAACGTTGAAGACATTTTTAAAATTATTCATCTCTAATTAAATACAATATCCTTTTTTTTCTTTCTTTTAAAAAGGGGAATATTGAAATCAACCGCTAAATTTCCTTTCAATTATGGTTTTTCGTAAGTCAAAGCCAACAACATGTTTTAACTTTACTGTATTATAATACTATGATTCGTATTTTTCAATACCTTTTTATTTACGAAGAGGTCCCGGACAAAAAATCACCGCTGTGGTCGCATGTTTTTAAGTCTCAATTTTATGGTAAATTTGCTGCGTGGACAATGTGTAGCGAAAGGAAATTAATGGCCGCGAGTAACGAGCCTTGTGCTTGTGCGGTGGGACACGTTTGAATAAAAATTCCCGAGCGATACAATAGTATATTTGGTTTAAACACTCGTTCCATAGCGAATTCTTAATGCCACGCCGCATTTAATTAATAGCTTCACTTAGTTTCGATTGGATAGAATGCCGTTTTAATTGTGTTCGGAGCTACAGTGAGTTTTTTCTTATTGTTTAGTTTGTTACATGATCTGTATTTAATCGAGACTAAAAATTCAACTGTGGGAAGAACATAAGTAGGTTTTAACAAAAACATCAACGGTGTTCTGTGTAAACGCGTGAAAATTGTTGTGAGCCCCAAAATAATATTAGACATGCTCTCCAAAAACCATTAGCGTTTGTTGTGTATATTTAAACATCGAACTTGGTCGTTGTCCATAGATTAAAGGGGCCTTCGACATGCTCACTGTTTGGCGGAAAACCCTTGAGATTGGATGACTGAGCAAATTCTACAGGTAGCTTTTTCAATGGCTCTACACTTTTTCATCTTTCTCAAGTATATTTTATAAGGCATCTACAAAAGAGGGTCGCGAGGGAGAAACAAAATTCGCTTGTTGGCAGAAAATGGCATCTTAATCTGCTTTGAAACTGCTTCACGCAATCTCGAAATTTCTCGCCAGCATTCTCAATAATTTCAGTCGTGCTGTCATGTGTAGAGTCTAAAATATTTGCCAGCTAAATTCCATTTTGTGTACTTATTTCATAACTGCAACTATATTTTGTACTACTCTATTTCAAGATTTTTTTAATGAATTTTATTTTTGTATAAATTGTTTTGACAAAACATTCGTTTAAATGGTGGTTATATATAATATTTATTATACATAATAATTTATATAGGATACATTTTTTTAAAGTATAGTCAAGTCGCATCACCGCGCACGGCGATGCTCTTTCAATATTTGTAAAGATGGCTTCCTAAAAAAGCAGAAGTTAAGAGCGTCTTGTTTTTGTAAAATAGAATAAACTTTAGCTAACAGCAGAGTAGCGTAGTTTGTACGGTCATAGTCACTTTACAAGAAAAACAATCGGATTTTTTTTTTTTTTTTCAAACGTCCGACCAAACTGTGTTCAAGCAAATTTGAATAGACTGAGAATTTAGTAACTACATTTTATAGGTAAAAAAAAACGATAATAATTCGATACACTATTTATGAGAATTAGCTTGAGAAAATATGAATATTTGTCATAATTTATATTAATCGATAAAATGTTAACACAACTATTCTATTTATTGAGGCTGTCTAGTAGTACGTTGGTCGGCCCAGTGTTATCTGTACTAATTCTGAAAGGTTTCCCTCATATTAAAAGCTGAACATTCCATATTAATTATAGGTATATCATACTAACTTCGTCAGTGTATAATAATTATTAATTTGATTAATTACTATCATCATTTAGCCGAGCTAAACACATCTTGATTGCGTTATAATTGCTTGTACATGTACATAATATGTCGTTTGATGTACAGGTAATTTAGCATCATCTCTGTATCTCGTTTCGTTTTGATCATCATTAATAAATCGAATGAACAATTCGGTATCATCAATTAACCATTTATCATTCTGTTATTCGATAGCTTTAATGAAATCAGTGAGAATTGGTCGAACATCATGTTAGTGGCCGTCTGCAGGTGTTTTTGGACTTACTAGTGATAGTACTATAGCTAATTTATTATTCGTTTATTTTCATATATTCAATACTTCTTCTATTAAAAGATTTCCATGGCGGAATTATTCAAAAATTATTCTAATTCGCTTTTGTTATATTCTCAAAGCCATTTTATTGTAGTGTTTGCACTAATTACTGGTGGTAGGACTTCTTGTGAGTCCGCGCGGGTAGGTACCACCTCACTGCCTATTTCTGCCGTGAAGCAGTAACGCGTTTCGGTTTGAAGGGTGGGGCAGCCGTTGTAACTATACTTGAGACCTTAGAACTTATATCTCAAGGTGGGTGGTGCATTTACGTTGTAGATGTCTATGGGCTCCAGTAACTACTTAACACCAGGTGGGCTGTAAGCTCGTCCAGCCATCTAAGCAATAAAAAAAACACTAAATAAATAAAAAGGAATAAGATCTATAAATTATTATTTAAATGACCCAACATTGAGGAATGATATTGAGTAAACGAAGCTGTGAGAAATAACTATTGAAGTTGGCATGAAAGTATACTTAACTACGTCTTGTAATGATAAAGAACGTGCGTTTTTTGTTAGAGGCAATACTGAGTGAGCATAATTGTCATCTATATCAAAAATATGATAAATATACATATCGACGCTTGAAAGGCAAACGTGACTAAGCGACAATTACTGCTTTGTACATAAATGATAGGCAATAACCTTATTCGATGCACAAAAAAAATATATTTCTAGGTCTATTAAAATCATTTCAATCCTACAGCTAGATTCGTTAAAATAAAATTTGTTTTCAGGTATTTCAACTTTAGATTAGTCTACTGTAAAGTTCACGCATTGTCGCTTAGTCATGTTTGCCTTTCAAGCGTCGATATGTATGTACCTATTACGTTGCTATAACTTATTTTATAGTTGAAATTAATATATCCTCAATTCTCTTAAAACTTCCGACATATTTTAAAACAAAAACGCAACGTCGGAGGCGTTCATGGAAACTTGTTATACGTACCATACGTTCTACTATCTTCGGTAAACTTCTCAAGTGTTATCGAAAACAATCGAGCTTGACCAAACAAACAAATAGATTAGCTCTTTCAAGATTTAAAAACTTAGAAACCTTATTTATTAGAGAACTAGCTGACCCGGCAGACTTTGTAGTGCCTCAATCGATAAAGAAAATACCTAAGCTTTTGTATAAAATAAACTTAAAACAAACAAAAGGAATCCGACCGACGGAGGACACATCAAAAGAAAAACCAAATTGTTATTTTTAATTAAATTCCGAGCATTTTCATATTCATCTACCTTTTAAACCTTCTCTGGACTTCCACAAATAATTCAAGGCCAAACACTAGCCAAATCGGTCCAGCCGTTCTCGAGTTTTAGCGAGACTAACGAACAGCAATTTTTATATAGTATATAAGATAAAGTAGAAATTTAAAAAAATACTGGCATATATTACTCACTTTTTACCACTCTCGAGAAACCGGTCATATTCAACGGACATTTTGCAGCATAAATGTTTACGTTGGTGCGACGCAGAGCAATTTGTATTCACCATGTGGCCATCTGAGGACAATGCACGACAATGATTCTTGGGCTGCGTTATAATTTCATGAATTTTATGTTCGTGTTAAATTTAGTGTGTAGTTTATATTCCAGAATTATCAACAGGCATATTGTAGGTCTTTTTGGCTGTAGCGAATGTAAATCTTATTTGCGGTCTAAAGATTTCGTAGCTTCGTCAAATAATGTGCTGATAATCACAGTATGAAGGCCTGTGCGAGTTTTTTTTATAAAATACTTACCTAACGAAAAACTTACTAACCTAAGTCACGAATGACTTCTACGATGAAGGTATGACAGTCTAATAATACCAGAGCAGTAAATTTTTGAAGATAAGTTGTGCGGTAGCCTTGTTAAGTACTAAGTACAGCTATTATCTTTTCGCTCCGAACTAATCATCCAATGGCAAATCATAATTCCAATAAAATAAGGTTTTTGACTTAATGGCTCATGCTGCTAATTAACGGAACTAATAGACATCACAAAATGAGTCTCATAAAGTCTCACTGGTATTGTATTGTATAAATCTGTCTTTTAAGAATAATAGCCAAACAAACTATTAACATTTAAGATGTTCTTGTCGAGCTTACTTAATGAAGTTTACTAAATCTTACTTACTTGTCTGATTTTGATGTTGTTTCGTTTCTGTGTCCGTGAAGAACCATGTCTAGAACAAAGAAAATTAATAATGTTAATAATAATAATCGAAAAATTACCTAGCCGTTGTCGGCGGTTACAGGAGTCTTAAGACTACCAGAAAGCATTACGCAAAACCTCGAGACGTAAGCAAGAAGTCTCAACTGTATTGAATTGGCTGATCTATATTCTTTAAATCAAAGCGCATTATGGTATCGCCACAAAAAAATCTTCTCGTGGTGTCACATGAGTAAATTGATATGTTTTTCCGATTTTCTTTCATTATGGAACCATACATGAAAACTTCTCGTTAACTATTTAATTTTTTATTTATTTTATAAACAATCACGCCACGTTAACTGATCCCGTGCTAAGCTCGTAAAGAATATGTGTTACAGGTACCAGATAACGGAAATAAATGTAAAATTTTTATTATACACATACTTACATATTATTATATTTAATATACATCCATAACCCTGGAAATGACATTTTATATTTATCATACAAATATCTTCCCTTGGCGGGATTCGAATCCGCGAGCTCCTTGTGTAGTGACCATGTCACTTACCACTACACCAGACGGCCGTTAAATTGGGTCTGAGTTCCGGTTTTGAAGACTGGAGTAGTCCCACAACTTGATACAAACATACATAGCTAACTGGTTTCTTAATAAATAATGCTCTTAGCTAATGTATCTTCTTAGCTAATGTATCGAACAGAGAATCAAATATCCGTTATTGGGGTGGAAAATCAACTATCTTGTTGCCTGTTAACAGAACACATTCGGTAAGCTATATCTTGTACTCTTTAAATACTTTTACGATGTTGAGTTGAGCTACCACACACAATCTAATGTTTTCTAACGAAATGTTCTACAGTTTTATGAAAATATCATGAGGCCTCCTAATATATTAATTCTCCAAAATATGTATTAATTGAAAAAGTAAAAATTAACAGGATTTTTTGAAAGAAATTTAGCATTAAAAATATCTTAGTTCAATCAGTCCAATCCAACGGTTAAAGAATTAATTAAATTCTAATTATATGTACGATTTCAGTACAGCATTATTTGTCATTGAATTTAACTTTACATTCTAAAGTAGCATGTATATTATGTGTACAAAGGCGGACTTAATTCATTAGTGAGCTATGACCGTGTAAGATAAAAAATTGAGTGTGATTTGTAATATTCAAACAAAGCCTCATTAGAATCCATAAATTTACCCACAAGATATGTATACAATACGTTACATACGTTGATTTTTTCCCAATTTTTTTTAAAATTAGTTTCTTCTTTAACACTAACAAATACTGTAAATTTAGTTTTACGAACGTACTATTGAATTATCTTTTGATAAATATAAATTCGGACTTAGATACATTTTTTTACAGAAAAAACTATGAAGCTATTACATTTCTTTTGCACAAATAACAAAAAGTCATATTAATTGGTTTAAAATAAAAGCAGTTTTAGACCATTCTAGATTTGTATGTAATCCAATGTCGGGTCCGTAAATAGCTCGGGACATAACGGCCTTTGTTCGCGACACCTTTGGTAAAGGTGGAATGCTTTAAATATTACCGGCGTACATTTCCACTCGGATTTCAGGAATGCCACTCCTGCCTTCTTACCGCGGTGTAGCTTTATGTATTACGTAATAAGGATTCGGAAAATAGCCGTTTCAGGCCTTAGCTTACATTTAAATACCCTTATTCAACTCGTGTAGTTGCTGGTTCAATTTTAATAGTAAATTACGAAATAATATTTTAGAAAATTATATTTATTTGTTTATGTACACACAAAAAAGAAGACATAGTACAGAGTAATAGCAAAATTATGTACAAAGGCACTGCTTATTTCTTTAAGAAATCTCTTCCAGCAGACCTGCGAGAGGATTATCAGAATAATAATTAAAAGTGATGAGTGTGTGTAGAACAGCTAAAATAACAAATACAACATGTACAATATAATTATGTAAGTGAACAAAATTATGAATACATAATAATATAATGCAAATGTTAGAATAACATGAACGCGAAGACAAGAAACGCGTTAGAAATGAATAAATGAATGAGGCACTAGAACCAAATGCGTAAACAAGTGACTTAATGTTGGAAAAGGGCTTAGAAGACCAAACAGACAGAGGAGTGGTTTTGCGAAGATAAGAGTCCCATAATAGTTGAAATACTGAGTGAAATAAGTATATAGTGACAATGATTAAACTCAGTTTAATGTCCCTAATGAAATTTTCAAATATCCAAAATTACAAAGTTTGGTCTCTTAAAAGCAAACACCATAAAAAGAACTGTAAATGAATGAACGAGATTATTTGTAACAAGAAACGTCGCGTGGGTTTCTTAGAACCCGCTCATTGTAATAACATTAAAATGGCTTTGATAAGGTCGGTTAGAAATTCTATATCCGGAAACTAAACCGACGGTCAGCAAACAAGATGTGTAAATACGATACACCACACGCAACAGATAAGGCGGTTTATGAAACATGAGAAATCGTGCATTTGGTATTTTTGTGCGGATATCACTCAAGTTGTCTAATAAAGATTGTCGAGTAAAATTATGTCGTTGAAAATATCGAATATTTTGAAAAACAATTAGAACATATTATGGTAAAGAATATAATCAGGAAAAGTATTCATAAAAGGGATATTTAGTTAAGTTTTGTCTTTGAATTTTACTGGTGGTAGGACCTCTTGTGAGTCCGCGCGTGTGGGTACCACCGCCCTGCCTGTTTCTGCCGTGAAGCAGTAATGCGTTTCGGTTTGAAGGGTGGGGCTGCCGTTGTAACTATACTGAGATCTTAGAACTTATATCTCATGGTGGGTGGCGGATTTACGCTGTAGATGTCTATGGGCTCCAGTAACCACTTTACACCAGGTGGGCTGTGAGCTCGTCCACCCATCTAAGCAATAAAATAATAATAATAATAATTTCTTGATAACAATAAGTGTGACCATTCACCAATACACAGGCCGTGGGTGCTTTGGAAAAATAAATCACGTTATAATGGAGGTATTGCAAATCTTTTTGAATTCGTTTATTCATTCGAAAAATACAAAAAAGGCAAATATTATAAATCAAGAGCGGCTACATGTTTTCGACGCAAAAGGGCAAAATCGAGTCCACAATCTGGTCACGTGGACGGCGCGCGCCAAACTTGCCACGCGCTGCCCCGGCGCAGGCTATGCCCCTTGCACAATAGTTATGGTGCTCCTAGCTGGATTAACGGTCTATTATGCACGCTCCGAATTCAGGAAACTAAACGGACGTTGCACGATTCTTGCCGCTTCCTATTGTTTGCTTTTTGTTATGTTAATAAGGAAGTTTTGTTCATGCCCTTAGCTTTGGTAGCCACATGAGTTATTACAATATGCATTACTCTATTTGCGGATATCGTAAATGTTTTATCTATACATATAAATAAAATTGGAGTGTCTGTTTGTAATATTGAAATAACCGCTTTTTACTACATGCATATGAATATATTATATACGGTACATACACCAAAATTGCATTTTTTACAATTTTTGTCTGTCTGTCTGTCTGTTTGTTCCGGTTAATCTCTGGAACCGCTGGACCGATTTTGACGGGACTTTCACTGGTAGGTAACTGATATAAGGAGTAACTTAGGCTTACTTTTTTTAGACTAGTTTCACCCCGCGGCGTCACTCGCGGTACGACGGGACATAACATCGCGGGACTCAGCTATCAATAATTTAATGTTTCCGAAGCGAAGCGAAGGCGGGTCGCTAGTAAACAATAATTATACCACGAGTAGGTATATAGCTCGGTGGTCTGAACTAAGTCACATAAAATATACATATATATGGTTTTCTAATGAAAAAAGTTAAATAAAAACTTAATGTGTTGATAACCATTTACTGTTAATAATATTTTTTCTATCTTCTGTCGTATTTTTATTGCCTTGCCACTTGATAAAATCAGTGTCTACAGTTCATGTACAATTTTCTATAATATTATTATTATTAACGAACATGATGTTCAATTTTGTTTTTATTAAATTGCTATATTAATACGAGTATTTAACTGGAATAAGCACTTGAAAAAAAGCCCAGCCTCTAAAAAAATGCTAAAAATTTTTTAATAATTTATTAAGATTATATCTAAACACTAGAGATGTCTTAAATATAAAAAAAATGCTATTACTTAAAGGTATTTTTTTTTAATAATAATTTTCGTAATGGGATACAATTTTAAAATCTGGTCGCGCAACGGTCGGTGACTTGGAAAAACCAATTTCGTGTTTTAAACAAAATTATTGCTATAGTATAATCAGAATTGTTAAACAAACACGTTTTTCTTCTTTTTGTATAAATTTTAAATAAAATATCCAATATAATTTATGCATGGAACTGTATTCGAATGGCGATCATTATGGGAACCATTTTTGGTCTATTAGCTTTTTATTTATAAAGACTATTATTCTGTCTCGTTCGGGCGTTGTTTGATGCTGACTATCAAAAGACTGCAAAAGACAACGCTGCGTGACATATTTTCTTATGAGGCTATGGTGGTGTGGTATTAAAGGAATTAGGCGGGAATTTTGTGGGAATTTTTTAATCTCAACTATCCCCAGAGTATAGTTTTTAACAATATTACACGCAAATGCAATAAATATTACTTTGAACGATTTTGTATTCAGAAAATCAGTAAGATTATGGATATAGCTTTAAAAATATAATGAAGTTAAACTTTCAACTTATTTGGACTGGAAAAAAAAACCGTTGAATCTTGGTGCTGTTGTTATTCTTCAAAATGAACATTCGAGTTTGCGCCGGCATAAAGCTATTCGTGTCAATTATAATTCAAGATCTCAGATAATGAAGTATTAACAAAAAACAAAAAAAAAACTAATGCAACATTTTCACTAATTGTTTAGTTCTCAATTTGTGGTGTTAATAAATATTTTCAGCTACTAAATAGAAGTAAATATGTTGGAGAATTATTTCAACAAAATAAATAGCTATCTACGTCATACGGTCGTTTCTCGAGATTTAGATATCAACTATATTAATACGAACTGTCAGTTGGTTCGTAGTAGTCTTTTCTGTTTTATGGCTTTTTTATTCTATCATATTCTCAATCCTGATTAGTCGACGCAAGTCCATTTTCTAGGAAAGTGTCAGAGAGGCAGCATGCCTTACAACTAACTGTAAAATCTATATAAAAGCAATCTCCGCCTGGTGTAGTCTGGAAGGTTTTTATATTCTCTATAGTTAAAAAGAAAGGAAACCAATCTTCTTCTACTAGATGTTCACTTAAAAATTTTGATGTTGATTTGAAGATAGTCCGATTCTATTGATCTATGTTCCACTTATAAAAGGATATAGTGAAAGATCAATGAAAATGGATACAAAGAGTTGACGATAATCGAGTTTTATTTTCTCAACCTCCAGTGGCTGGTAGCCTTCAGGAGCTATTCCAGCTTCGTACTGCATTGAAATCGCGACCCACTGTGAATATACGGCGATAAATTCAGTGCGTTGTGTCAACTCACTAACACCTGTCTGCGCTACTTTGGCCACGTTACCCGCAGAGGTGTAGACAACTTGGAACGTCTGATGGTCACTGGAAAAGTAGAAGGAAAACATCCTAGAGGCCGGAGCCCCAAACGTTGGTCCGACCAGGTCGCCGAGCAAACCAGCAGACCACTTAGCGCTGCACTACACCAGGCAAGTGACCGGAACCGATGGAGACTGGCAGTCGACAAGCTGAAACGGAGTCACGATCCTCAGCAATAAGGGAGCGATGGAGAAGAGGAAGAAGAAGTGTCTATTCTAAATTTACATTAACGAATTCAATCGAATCATCGTTAAGTTCAGATCGTACCGATAAAAATATCTAAATAGATGTATTGGGAATGGCATGTTTTCCTATAATTCCGAAGCTATAACAGCATTGACCTAAGACACGAACGTCCCGCTGAGATCACTTCTAGTGCATTTTATTGAAGATTTATCAAAAGGAACCCGGAGCCCAGCCCTGCGGGGAATCTCGTGATTGCCTTGTTAGTCCAAATGTTAATTTATTACTGGATAATATGATGTCACCAAAACTTAACACGAATATATTATTTTATCGATGACGCTTTTTGTCATTTATTTTGAGTTGTTTTTAAAAACTATATACTATAAAGTATTATAATTCCTCTTGGATGTTTTTAATGGTCACAGTGTTTTGTAAATTAGTTTCGTTTTGAATAAAAGCTATTTAGTAAATATATGTTGTATATCTTCGGTATATGCTCTAATTATTTTATTACAGATTGAAACTTCTAACACTTATACATATGGTAAAATTTTCAAGCAAAAAATTTATAATATGTTCTTTCGTATGTCGTAGCCGAAGTGAGGTCATAAGTGCGGCTGCACCCAGAGCTTGTGATTTGAAACTATTGTCAGTTTTATCAAAATTTTTAGGTACCTACCTACTACTGTTAATTGTACGAATGACGGTTGCATTTAAGGGGCGAAAATGAAATTGGAAGTAGTACCTGTTCTTTTGCTAACTGGAACCAAGTCTTCAAGATGATCGGTAATCTTGTGTACTGATAATGTTTAGTTGTTTTAACACTAATAAAAATATCGTTTAAGGTAATGTTTTTGTTTAGTTCAATATCGTCAACACTTGTTTTAGTAATGGGTTCAATTGATAGATCGGCCACTTGCACAACACCTGCCCGACTTTCTTGGAAGTTGAAGTTGACTCCTCCTTGGTATACTAATAAGCTGCAGTATCCTAAGGCTAACAGCACAGCTGCGGCCTTAAGCATTCTTCGTCCGCCCATTCCAAAGCAGACTGGCGCCAAAACGCCGATACGCTCGCGAAAGCCTCGGCGCTTTTTCGCTCATCTGTTGTATTATAATCAAAACACTACTGATAAACGGGATTCAAGGACAGATTACGCGGCGAGACATACTGCCAACTATGGAGAACGGTTACAAACTAAATAAAAATGTAGCACAGTCGGCAAAGACGCCCGCGCCTCCGCCGCCCCACCAGGCCACGTGGTGCGACAGAAAACATAGATAGGTCTGTCTTTGTTACTCCAAGAGAAGGGTCTACCTGCGCGTGCGCCTGTCTGTCGGCTGCACGGCCGCCGGCAGCGACACCTTGTCAATGGTTCAGGTTATTGTTGGGTTACAAAATTACGTTTTCGATTTTTATGTTAACAACTTACGAATTACATACGTAATGCTTGAAATGCGATCCTTCCTTTGTGAAAGTTGTGTTAAGTTTATATTTAAAACAAAGTTATTTTTATATTATTATGTACTTAATATATTACTTTTATTTATGGATGAGTAGTTTGGAGATCAGTTTCTTGATTGATTGATTGAAAATTCTTTATTGCTCAAAAACATTGTACAAAGGCGAGCTTAACGCCATGCAGGTATTCTCTTCCAGTTAACCCTCGTTGATGAAGATTGAAGAAGTGCGTAGCTGTGATAAAGTTAATACATGGCGATAATTTAGAGAATTATAGGAAAGTGCCATGTCGTACACGGTGCAGCTTACATTTACAACTGTAGTGATTTGTAACTGTAAAGCACTTTTGGTTTCTGTTCGTTCTCTAGCATTCGGCATCATAGAGCTCTCTCTAAGGATCTCATAGATCTGGAGAATCCATAAAGTTGTCTCTAGCGCGTCCATGGTGGTTTGAAGTTGCATGAGCTGGGTCTGGATTGTGGTCAGCGGCGGCTACCATAGGTGGCATTGTTGTCTTGAATAGGTGTACCGATGCTGTGTTCATATATTTGTGTTTGGGTTTGGAGTATTTTTTTTTTATTGCTTAGATGCGTGGACGAGCTCACAGCCCACCTGGTGTTAAGTGGTTACTGGAGCCAATAGACATCTATAACGTAAATGCGCCACCCACCTTGAGATATAAGTTCTAAAGTCTCAAGTATAGTTATAACGGCTGCCCCACCCTTAAAACCGAAACGCATTACTGCTTCACGGCAGAAATAGGCAGAGTGGTGGTACCTACCCGCGCGGACTCACAAGAGGTCCTGTCACCTTTAACCGTTTATTTCCTCATTCACATACCATGGTGCTCAGACGGGTAACCTAAGGAAGCAAGATTGAAAAGTTTGAACTGAGACTATGGGCGCAGGGTACGTAAACGAATATTTCACTCAGATTGGAAGGTCATATAGATATTCAGGTGACCTGATGTTCCTTGGGTATCAAGTGAACGAAGAGTATGAAACTATCTTGAAAATGTCGTTAGTGCGATTCAGTTTTTTATCCAATACCTTCGATTCTATGACTAATACAATATCATGATGGATGAAAAATTTTAAACTCCAATTTTTCTCCAACCCGATTTTAATCTAACAAACTAATTAGTTATCAAAACAAACAATGATTTATTTTCAATCAAAATGAAATAATTAGTTGATTGTAAACATTTTATCCATGAGTAAATATTATTTGTAGATACGCTTCTCTTACATTAATGAAATCTAATGAGAGTTTGGTTTTACAAATAACAGAAGACATATTCCACACGACAAGTTTACCAAACGCCTATTCAATTATAAACCAAGCCATTTATTTACGCAACTGTCTTTGCATTAATTAGTCGAAATAGCGTAATTTCCGCTTCCCGCCTAGTGACGGAAAAAATGGAGTGCCGAATGATTTCACTTTGTCATTCTTTTAATTTGTTTCCATTGGTGTACAATGCTCCATTGTTGTGTTGGATCGGCGACCCGGCTGCCCACTGGCTCTCATCGAATCCGTGGGTGGTAATGAAATTAAAAGCCCGCCATTGTTAAGTTCGATTCCACTTAAATTATATAATGAAAGATAAAATTGGTCATCGGCCAAGTCGAAATGCGTGAGCGAAGTCTTTAGGCGGAAATTTATATGAATAAAAATCATTTTAGCCGATTATATTTAGTTGTGTGCCATACTCTGTTCGTACAAATTATAATTCGCATTTACGATAAACGTATATAAGAGGCTTCAGAGTAAAAGAAAGATTAAACCATCTGCCTCAAAAGATCTTGGAGTTTTTTTGTCGCATCGCACGAAAGGTCGAAGATAACTTTGAACAACTGATGGTTACTAAATAGGAAGATCAATGGATGAAGACCAAGATATCGCAGCATAAGCAGTTGGTCCGACGAAATCCGTTTCTCAATTCTCGGCATCAAGCTGCATCATGATCTTCATGACGTCAAGGACAGAGAAACACGACCAACAGCAGTCCAGCTCTAACAATTGCATGTACATATATAAAGGCTGGGACGAATGGAAATTGAACAAAACTCTTTGTATCTTAGTTAGGTCACAAACTAGTGCTACGTTCAAATCTGTCGAAATTTTCTAGAAATTCGATCTTTCGAAATTATTATGTCATCCTCACTGTAAATAGAAGTCGTGGGTTTTATTTATTACTAGCTTTTACGTGCTCCTTCACTCGGTTTAGTGTAGAAAAAATGTTTTACTCCTTGGGCATAGTTCTGTTTTCTAGATGAAATTTACTTTGTTGTTGTTTTTTTTTTAATTTATTGCATAGATGAGTGGACAACCTGACAGCCCACCTGACGTTAAGTGGTTAACGGAATCCATAGACATCTACAACGTAAGGTCTCAGTATAGTTATTGTATTTATATTTCTCTGTATTTCTTACGTGTATGCTAAATTTCATGAGGGCCTATTGAGTTGGTATGACGTTAAAGCATAACAAACAAACATACTAACATTTCAATTTACAAATACAGTAAAGATGTGAAATTAATTACTTGTGTCAATTAATTTTTCAATTACTTGTTTGATTTCAATTGAAAACTAAGAATTATAACCGAAATCTTAAGTAAAGTAATTTTATGTATTCGGAAAAAAAATATCAATATTTGAATAAGATTAAATTTCGAATATTTTTAATTAGTAGGATACGCGATACGTGATTCATTCACACCGATGTTAGTTATTACAAAATCACTATTCACGCTCGGCCGCCTCTTCAACGCCACATCACTGTTCATTCGGAAGTAAATTGGTCGTAATTAATTAAGAATCGAACTGGATCGGCTCGGATCGTTTTACAATGTCAGTTTTAATTGGAATTTCTATAAGCCGACCAGCGGGATAACCGCCGACCGAACGTGCCACAGTAAAGACTACAATTTTATAATACACTTAATTTTTATTATATCCACATCTGCCCCGTCTTATCAAGCGCGTAGTAACAATTAATATACCTACGAATTAAGGATTGTAAAACGTCGTTATTAATAAGAAATTGGGTCGATGTTTCTTTTTTCTTTTTTTTTTTAATTACTTCAGAATTTATTGAAGCACAATTGATTTAGATTTGAACTGAAATTGATTTGAATTTTGGAATGAAATTTCTTATGAGACGATGCGGAGGGGTACCCTAACCGGGAAAAAACGTCCGTAACGTAAGATTTTTATTAGTTATGCACACAGTGTACGACTTAACTTTGTAATAACGTACAAAAAATAACATATTTTTATAAATAATTGTGAATAAAATAAAGTTGATAACTTTGTAAAGTAGTTTTATTTTATTTTTATCAATAAAAAAATCTTAATAAAAAATATATACCCAAATAATCATTTTCTTTATACCTCGAATAGAACTTAAAATTAATATTTTTATAATAAGGAACTTCGTTCCTATCCGGTGTCCCACTATACCACACATTTTTTTTTTGTTTAATTAATGGTTTCGATTATCTTGCTAAAGGGGACTTTTAGGATTATTCACTTTACTATTACCTACAATGCTCACACGCACACTACACGCTTAGAGGTTGTCACGTACAGTCAGAAGGAACGGTGCTCTTGGCGGGTTCAAATTCACATAGGCCGCTTGGCGTTTTGAATGTTGTCCTGCATAATAATAGAAAACAGGTGTTGGTGATGTTTTATTTTGTCGATGACGTTAGCGGATAAAATCTCGGATGTTCCAAAGCTATGCAATATTCGATTTAATTTTGAACAGTAATTACGTTGGTTTTTTTTTTATTTTTTTATTGCTTAGACGTGTGGACGAGCTCACAGCCCACCTGGTGTTAAGTGGTTACTGGAGCCCATATACATCTACAACGTAAATGCGCCACACACCTTGAGATATAGTTCTAAGGTCTCAGTATTGTCACAACGACTGCCCCACCCTTCAAACCGAAACGCATTACTGTTTCACGGCAGAAATAGGCGGGGCGGTGGTACCTACCCGTGCGGACTCAGAAGAGGTCCTACCACCAGTAATTACGCAAATTATAATTTTGCGGGTTTGATTTTTATTACACGATGTTATTCCTTCACCGTGGAAGTCAATCGTGAACATTAGTTAAGTACGTATTTCATTACAAAAATTGGTGCCCGCCTGCGAGATTCGAACACCGGTGCATCGCTCGATACGAATGCATCGGACGTCTTATCCTTTAGGCCACGACGACTTCAGTTCAGACTTCGACGAATGAAGGCATTCGAATTACGACTGTGCAACACTGAAGATATTTATAGAATTGGCACCACGAAAGGTACTTTACGATATTCTCGAAGGTTTCCTAATAGAACGGTAGCGAGAAAGCCAAATTGTATACTATTGTTAATTGCGGAAGCGTGTTGTAATGAGGATCGCACACGCCAATGCGTCAGGAACTGCAAACCGTGGGAACAATAAGCTAACACGATTACTTAATTATTTCTTAAAAGACTCGTTGTTCTTAAGTAGTTTTTCTAATGTTGAGTCCTGATGTTCAAGTTCAAGAACAGGTGTCCATGGACGACTTAAGAGATAACGTCGTACAGTAAAAGCCAGAGAGGCAAGTATACCTGTTAAGAGTAGGTATGTAGTACATTGGAAATCCCTACGGGTCCCTACGAAATTCATACCCGACCATAGTATGAAGAGTAAGACCTTCAGTACATACACAATAAAACTGAGTTTTCGAGCTCGATTTCATATCTGAACCCTAAAAATTTTTAAGTAAATAAATTAAAAGTTCGTATTCATATTTTTCGACCTTTTGCTTCTGATTTTGTGATCTGTATCAAAAACGAGCTTCTTGTAACTTTTTTTTATCTTTTTTTTTTCCTACCTAATCTTTGGTAGCCTAAAAGACTATTCTAGCTACGCTCACATTTGACCCACCAATGCCAGCACTTTTTTGTTAGTAATTATTTGGGTGGACGAGCTCACGGCCCCCATGGTTACCGGAGCCCATAGACATTTACAACGTAAATGCCGCCATCCATCTTAAGATATGAGTTCGAAGGTATCAGTATAGTTACAACTGGCGTCATACCCTTTAAGCCGAAACGCATTACTGTTTCACGGCAGACATAGGCAGGGTGGTGGTATCTATCCGTGCGGACTTACAAGACGTCCTACCACCACTAAAAGCCAGTAGGTTGTGTCTATAAGTTAGGTGGCACGTCCAACTCTTCAAGAACGATGAATTATGCTTGGAGTGCCTAAAAGCACCAAGAGTGGATCGGAAAGATCCGATAGGACGTGCTTAGGGCGAAGACGGCTTTTCGTTGGTCCGTTGTCTGGGTCGGATACGTAATTAGCGGCAGCCACAATAAGGGGATCATTGAGTCGTGGTGCTTTTCTAAATAAGCGTTCTGATGCATTTTTCAGATACTTACGTAATGACTCGATTTCGAGATCGACGGGAAGATCTAAACTCCTCACGTAACACGGAACTCCGACGGCTATCCAACAAAAACGGGATTGAATGAACTAGAGAGTTTATTTGGGTGCCGGCCGAGTGAGCGTACACTATACTTTCATCTTTTAACCCTATCATTTTAATCCTTTTAATTTTTCTCATCCTGTGAACACGTGTAGTTAGGACAGGGACATTTTCGTAATGGCGTCTAACACCGCTTCAGGCTCCTCACGGGACTCTTAGTGAAGGTACCGAATTTAATTATTATAAAAGTATTCGATTTCAAATGCTCCAAATATTTTACTAAATTACATTCATGCTACCAATTTATATATTCTATTTATAGTAGACAACTAAAAATATACATACCATATATTTCCTACCGTAAAACGTCAATGCCGAGCACTGGGCGGCGGGAAATAACCCAGCCCCCGGATCCAACCAGTGACCCGGAGCGGGACCAGTTGCCGTGAAGGACTAAATCCCTTCGAAATACTGATGTGGAAGGACGTGGGAACCCACCACAATTACATCCCAAGAGAGTCATGGACAGAGAAATATTTAGACCGTTTCAAGGCCATGACCACGACCCTCAGTAATGAGGAAACCGACGCAAGGAGGGATAAATATATAATGTGGTTTATATTGACTAAATGGCAATTCCTTTTTAAATCGCTTGATGGTCAGAGGAGTTCACAACCAACTTGATACTATGTTACTGGAACCTATAGTCTATAAATATATCAACGTCAAATCTGCCTTTAGCCCTGAAGCATAAGGTCGAAGTTTCAATTGCATTTTGAAACAGCTGCTTCACTTTTTTTAAACCGAATTTGATACTTCGCAGAAACATGCAAGACGATTGCAGCTATGTTTGCTAGTCCACAATAAGCTCAACCATTCCGATAGAGGCACCCGTCACGTGCGGACGTGCTCATCGTCCACTCGATCGCCCGGTCTTTGTTCGCCCGGCTTTTGTTAGCCCGGCCATTGTTCGCGCGGCCTGTGTTCGTGGTACATCTGCCGACTAAGTGCTCTTTCTGGAAGTTTTTATTTGTTTTGTTTCCTTTTGTTGTTTCTGTGTTCGTGGTACATCTGCCGNCTCGCCGGATCTTCTCAGCGGGTCGCGATTCCGATCCGGTAGTAGATTCATTCGCGAAACAATTGCTCTTGAGTTGTTAGGTCTCCTTCGGAGGCGCTCGGGCAGTTGTTAGCAAATCCCACCCCTCTTGGCTGAGCCTTTGCTCGCCCACCTGTCCTGGTGAAACTGGAAAGGCCTTCGGGCAACCAGTAAACTTTCAATCACAAAAAAAAAAAAAGAAAAAAAAAAAAAAGCTCAACCACCAGTAAAATATATTTATGAGCGTAAGTATCTTTGCAGATTACGCCAACATGATCGAGATGTCGTCAAGGCCTACGCATTATTTTTTTATTGCTTAGTTGGGTGGACGAGCACACAGCCCACCTGGTGTTAAGTGGTTACTGAAACCCATAGACATTTACAACGTAAATATGTCACCAGCCTTGAGATATAAGTTCTAAGGTCTCAGTATAGTTACAACGGCTGCCTTATTTTTCAAACCGAAACGCATTACTGCTTCACGACAGAAATAGGCGGGGCGGTGGTACCTACCCGTGTGGACTCACAGGAGGTTCTACCACCAGAATGACTCCATAGTTAAAAAATAGCATCATGTAATGAAAATCAACATTAAAAATTATACTCATATAATTGTATAATTGTATTTGTGCGTATCTATTATCTATTATAGCAAGTGAGTTGTACGTACCTACCTCATGATTTTGCTCAGTGCAAGTGACTGTTTCAAATTATACTCGTACCTAATCATAACAATAATTCCACATGTTTGATTCCATTCGTAACTTCCTGCTTAATGAATGTTATTGATTTGACATCTGTCAAAACCATGACATTGTGTTTCGTTCGACCATGTTGTGTTCACTGATGTATACTAGCATTTAATAATCATTATCACTAGATTTGTTAACGGAATGTATGAAAAACTTTTGTTATATTATTGTAGTTAGTTATTAGAATCACGCGAGGACGAATCAACCCGAATCGTCCAAAAAAATGTTTTATCTATCTGCCATTAGCCAAGAGGTTTTTTTTTATTGCTTAGATGGGTGAACGACCTCACAGCCCACCTGGTGTTAATTGGTTACTGGAACCCATAGACATCTACAACGTAAATACGCCACCCACCTTGAGATATAAGTTCTAAGATCTCAGTATAGTTACAACGGCTGTCTTACCCTTAAGACCGAAATGCATTACTGCTTCACGGTAGAGATAGGCAGGGATAGGGGCAGAGATAGGGAGGTTACTCGGACTTCACCACAACTCGCGAGCGAGCTAACGGGGCTGAGTCTGAAATGACTTGCTAAAACCTAAACAAGAGGACGGCTTCGCTGAATCTACTCTGATTGGAATCCCGATCCGGCGAGAAACGCACTGGGTTGTGTCTGTTATTTAATTCACTGAGTTAAGTTGCTCGTCGCAGAGTTCGACGTGCAACTTCGTTAGGGTTCGACTAGAATCTCAAGAAATAATGTTAATTGTTATGAACATATAAAAACCTTAACTATACTGATATCTTAGAACTCATATGTCAAGGTGGGTGGCGGCATTTACGCTGTAGATGTCTATGGGCTCCTGTAAACATTTAACACCAGGTAGGCTGTGAGCTTGTCCAATCATCTATGCAAAAAAAATGCTTCCCTTCTAATAAACTCCACTGTTGTCTTGACATTAGATTAAAGTCGCGTATGTAATACTTTTTCGTTAAGAATTACTCAAACAAAAAACTGGAATAAGTGTGAAAGCTGTCAATCGATTCAAATTCGAAATACTCGTAATGTTTCGTAATTAGACCAGAGAACGGGTAATTTGTGAAAGTTATTAGCTGTCGATTTAATGAATGGGCTTTGTAACTGATAACAGGAAATTTGAAGTAGTTTAACTGGAAAAAATATTGTAAATTCTATCTTATCTCTTTATCGGCATTTTATGATTTATTGACATGAAAACATTTTCGAAAATATGATACCCGCTTCGATATGACTATTTTTAATTGTATGAAAGAACTACATCCAATAGATAAATCCTGGAGTGCCTATAATGGGTATACCAAAGATATCAGAAACCTTTCCTGAAGTCAAATAACAACAAAAGTAACAGTACAGATATTTTTTTGCTTTCATATAAAAGATTATCATTCGAAATATGAACAAAAAAGTTTAATAGTCTTTATTAGCCTATTAAATTTTTGGCCTTTTAAAAGTAACAAAAAAATAAAAATATGACAACACTTATTTCGATACTATACCGACTTGCTCGTGGCGTTTTGGGTTTTTTTGGGTAAACTTTCTCTATTATTTTAACCTTAGTAACCTAAATAAAGGAAGCCTTTACTTCAGTTATCCGAAAACCTGTTAATATATATCTTTATTATATTTAAATTCACAGATCAAAGTTGTATAACAGATCTTTATGCGAATATATGAAATTTCTGGGATATCTTATTGTTTACAAATCGAATATAAACAATGTTAGGCTTAACATGGTGTAATGTCATACGAGACTGTTTTTGCCGGTGCTTTTAGGTACATCAAGGACCGGTCATCGTTCTCGTCGAACCCGTCGCTTGCCACGAAGGGTTCGGTAAGTAAACTAACCTATAGACCACTGAGTTTCTCGCCGGATCTTCTCAGTGGGTCGCGTTTCCGATCCGGTTGTAGATTCTGCAAAGCACTGCTCTTGCTAGGGCTAGTGTTAGTAACGTCCTCAGCCTAGATCCCCGTGAGCTCACCTACTCGCTCTGTTACGATGGCATAGCCTTTAAAGGCTACCAGATAAGGTAGAAAAAAAAAACATTTTTGCCATCGGACGCTGTGCATTACGGACGCGAGCTGTGCACATTATACGGGGCGTTTATCAGCACTTACGGTGACACAGAAATTGGTGACGTCCGGAGTCGCACCACGAACTCCGACCATTATCCAATTCATACCATTTTGTCCTCGCTGCCTGCGAGTTCAATATAACGGGACGTGGAGAGTTTATTTTATTTGTTGATCTTTAAGATAATTGAAATTGTGAAAGGGATCATTTATTTTAACAAACATTTGTTGGTGTCAGTCAATCGGAATGTCAATTTATGGTAAATGAACATGTTTAAATGTTTTAAAGACGGAATGAAAATTGCTCAAAGCTTTTTTTTATTGCTTAGATGGGTGGACGTGCTCACAGCCCACCTGGTGTTAAGTGGTTACTGGAGCCCATAGACATCTACAACGTAAATGCGCCACCCACCCTGAGATATAAGTTCTAGACCTTAGTATAGTTACAACGGCTGCCCTACCCTTCAGACCGAAATACATTACTGCTTCGCGGCAGAAATAGCTAAGGCGGTGGCACCCACCCGCGCGGGCTCACAAGAGGTCCTACCTACCACCAGTAAAAATACAAAGCACCCAAAGGAACATAAATCTAGTAGTAGTAAAATCTATAAACATGCTCATCCAAAAGATTAGTAGGTATTGTTATGATAAGAACTAAGGTTATAATTTCGTCTTAATATCATTTTATTTTTTTACATAAAACAAAGAGAAGGAGCATATTTGTTTTTTTTTTAATTTCGCTCTCATTTCTATAATCGTATTAAATATTTCCGGCGTGATTTGAATTAAATTAATTTTGTAAACCGTTAAGATGGTTCGGTTCGAAACTCTGACGGTATTAACTGGTTCAGTCGACATTCATCCGACTGTTCGTGATGCCTTATTGTCACGATTAAATTACTTGTGCTTAATTCGCTTATATCGATAGCATTGTTATTACAAGGTTATTAAAACACGATTTTTGAATCTGACGTTGAATTGACGTTCAAGCTGTGGCAGCGTGTATACAATCGTGGTATACAAACCAGAGCTTGTTGTATCTCCTCAGATGAAAGTGCGTGAATATTTTAAGCATTCGTATATGTATTGTTCGAAAAATTCACTTGACATTTTTGAATCACTGTTGTTTGCACCTGTGTGAATGTTTCTGCTAT
The DNA here is from genome assembly GCF_003987935.1 of Bombyx mandarina. The sequence continues at coordinate 2,354,666 of NW_021011512.1, forward strand.
TACTAACTAAGAATAAACAAGTTAGCCAGCGAATTGAACAACAGATACATTTCGTATACATACAAAAGAATTTAGCGCAGTAGCAGTGATGACTGTTTATATAAAGGGGTTCCTAGTTAGTATTAAAATGGCATAAAAATTATAAGTAAATATATACTACAGCGTTTATAGGTAATACTAGCCGTCACCAGCGAGTATACCCGCGTGGTGAATGATAAATGTAGCTTTTTTTTAAAATAATAAAACCATTTCTCCTTGGAATGAGTTTTTTTTTTGGAGAAAAAAGCTAGCATTTTAGACAATATTGTCGACTCCTTGATTCGTTTTGAGGTGGGCTTTTTGTTTTGATGTGCTGGCCTTTACAGCGACTGTAGACAACACAAGTATTAGTATTATCTTTCAATTTACAAAATTAAGTTAATCATGAACAGTCTGGTCATCATTTCGCAAATCTTTGTATCGATACGATATTGATATTAAATTAGGTAATAAACTATATTGTTACTTTAGTTTATTTGCAGCAAACGTGGAAACGAAAGAAATATGTAATAATTTTTTTTTATTGCTTAGATGGGTGGACGAGCTCACAGCCCACCTGGTCTTAAGTGGTTACTGGAGCCCATAGACATCTACAACGTAAATGCGCCACCCACCTTGAGATATAAGTTCTAAGGGTCTCAGTATAGTTACAACGGCTGCCCCACAATTCAAACCGAAACGCTTTAGTAATTACGCAAATTATAATTTTGCGGGTTTGATTTTTATTACACGATGTTATTCCTTCACCGTGGAAGTCAATCGTGAACATTTGTTGAGTACGTATTTCATTAGAAAAATTAGTACCCGCCTGAGATTCGAACATCGGTGCATCGCTCAACACGAATGCACCGGACGTCTTATCGCTTAGGCCACGACGACTTCAAAATAAAACGTAAAGCTGCTAAATTAGTGAAAGACAAAAACAGGCCAGCGATTACATTTGAGGATTCAGCTATAATACATTAAGCGCTACGAACCGTGTGAGGTAATAAACGCGACGCCAAAGCGAATGAATGGGAAATTAAATAACACATAAGAAACGAAAACAAAGCGGTACGTGGATACATATTAATTGCGAGTGCGGTAAAAGAAGACGTTAACGATCGGCCGGCTGCCCAGCGGGATTGGAGCTGTCTCCATTGTAAGATTCTTGAGGGTAAACGATTTTGGTTTTTTAACAACGAAAATGTTGAAAAACTCGAGCCTACGACCATATTTTCGTATACTTCCGTTAAATGGTAGGTCGATCTGGAATAAATAACAAATTTTCAAAATAATTCTGTACCTGACATTATTATCTACGAAAAACATGATGTAGATGATATGTCATTCGCTTCTAAATTACTGAAGAACGTGATCATACGAAATAGGACATAAAAAGTACATCATGGATTGAATTTACAACCTAGGGGGTTATGCCAGCGTAGCCGGGCGATTAGGTGAGTTCACGAGGCTCAAACTGGAAGTATTGCTAACACTGGCTCTAGCAAGGGCAGTGCTTCTCAGAATCTACAACCGGATCGGAAACGCGACCCACTGAGAAGATCCGGCGAGAAACTCAGCGGGCTATGTCTAACGGCTATATTAAATTAAATTGATCATAAAATCGTGTAATCTTACTAATGCAATTTCTATGAAGTCAACATTTTTTTTTTTTGTTTTCCAAATATCTCACTAACGTTTTAGACTTGCAGTATCTGTAGCCAAAAGTATTTGTTGGGTAAGTTAATCAAAATACATACTCGTCGAATAGTATTAATGCATTGTCGGGATAATATTGTTAATGGAAACGTTGCCTAGAAGTGGGATTACCAGTAGAGTTAAAGTTTTCCAGTGAAGATCAATTAGACGTGCACCCAGCGGGATGTTATTTTGACCCGATTTCAATGTTTTAAATTGTCCTATAAATCTTCTTGTTGATACATTTATTTTACATTTCGAAAGAAATTCTCTCATTATTACTAACGCTCATACTACTTATACTAATTTTATGTTTATTTGACTCCTCTTAGTTCCAAAAGAGGTCGGGTCCTATCTTATGATTAATTTGGCATGTCTACGGGGATAAGACTACTAGATTAATTTGGACTTTTAATTTATAGTATGAAAGTCATCAGAAAATCGTAACATTTCCTCCGTACACTTTGTTTAACGCTTTTGAAACCTCCAATAGCCGAAAATCGAGAATCCACCTCCCACATTTAAATTTGTAAATTTTTGTTTAAGGACAAATTAAGATATATAATATATCTCCGAGTGAAACAAGTATATTTATGGGCTAAGATCTCTTGGCTAGTCCTTTTTTAACATGAGATAATTGGTATACACTTTGTCTGCTTTATCTCTTATAAGTTATCTTAAGTTGTATGAATATTGTACGCAAACATGGTCGTAAGACACTAAAGGTAGTCTAAATGAAAGGTACAGTGTATAATACGTTCAGTTGGAAATGTGAGTAATATGTCCTTTCAGTATTTTCACAATTCCATAGTCCATTTACAAAACAAAATCGTGTTACACAAACAAGCGTTCGCTCATTCAAGTTCATTCAGTCGAGAGCCACGTTTTGTTTGTGCTCACAATGAACAACGACACCAGGCAAGATTGATTCAGCTTTTGTCAACGAAGTATTGTTTTGAAAACGGTGTCGCATTTACCAATATGCAACATCGGCTGTAATTTCAAGCGAAAGTGCTCGATACCGTGGTTAGCTTTGGGAATATTACATTGTTCTAAGTGAAGTGTGATATTGATATTTTTCAAAGTATAAAAGGATACATCTTTAAAGGGATTTCGTCAAAAGCTGGAGATTGAATAATCGTCAACATCCTACCACTGGGTAGTTTTGATACGATTTTTTCTTAAATTAGTCAACGAGCTCACAGCTGATCTAAAGTAGTTCACGCGCTGGGGTTCGGGATAAATAAATGCTCCATCAAAGTACAACATAAAACTGTATTAGCACTTAGAACACTTAAAACACTTCACAAATACCTTAAAATTCTTAATTCACTTCTTCCACTTCGCTTCAGGTGATCGGTTCGCTGTTTCGCTTCGAGTGGTTTCGATTACTAACTGATTGCTTGCCATTTCTGTAACGCTTTTATAGTCGATACGATATCCCTAGAATCGTCGAGGACATTTTTCACAATTCGAGTAACTTCGATGTGTGTTTCTGCTATCTGACAATAGATGTCGTTGTACTCAGCGAGCGTTCTAGATGTTACTAGATCCTTCGATATTCCTTCGGCTATTCGATAATAGATGGCGTTACTCTTACCGGCGTAACAGTAGTCATCGATCTCGATGTAAATGCGACCACCATGAGTTTTAATTATATTGCGAACTGACTATCTCATCAAGCCACAGATGACTTGCTTTATGGTAAAAATAGGAAAATTGGTAGTAGTAAGTGCGTATATAATTTTGCAAGAGGAAGCTGCGCCTGTGTCAGTGCTGAGAACTATGAGCACCAGTATCTAGTTATCATCAAGAGAGCCGTCAATATAAAACTGATCAAATCCCTTAATACAAATACATTAATGTACTGCCTTGTTTGTGTCTAAATGCACAAGGAGCACTTAATTATTATATTGTAGTGTATTAATGAGGGTATTTGTTCTTCTTTTAATAAAAACAATTGCTAAATGCAGCTTGTATAGCAACAGACACACACGAACTATATTTCATGTCATCTCATCTCATTTCATTTCATTTCACTCCATACTCTCCCATTCTCTCCACACTCATATATCATTTTTCATAAAAATATGAATATACATTGAAATAAGACATGACCTAAAGGTCTTACTTACCAGCTCATGAAATCCCTTAAAAAAATGAACTGACTTGTTACCCAACACATGCGCTTAAGTTCATAATTCACATAATAAAACATAATATATATTATATCAATAAATATCTAATCATAATAATAAATATCAAACAAGTTCTATATAAAGACACTACTCTATAAACCGAGATATTTATTGTACTTCGACAGCAAGGGTGTCACAGGCGACATATAAATCTACGACTAATGCATTATTAATATCGACGTAAAATAGAATTATTTTTATCGCAAGACGGTAATCTGCTAATGCAACGAGATTTATTCTTGTTACAAAAGTGTATAGGTAAAAAAAATATGATTTTTTATAAAGAAACTGGGTTGAGATACCAAAACAAACATAATGAGAATGGTTAAAAATCAACTTGAAAAGGAATTATTTTTCATTAAATAATACAATACAGCTCGTTTCTCTTCCGATTTTAACCTATTATCGCAGCCCGATAACACTATACTGGTGGTAGGACCTCTTGTGAGTCCGCGCGGGTAGGTACCACCGCCCTATTTCTACCGTGAAGCAGTAATGCGTTTCGGTTTGAAGGGTCGTGCAGCCGTTGTAACTATACTTGAGACCTTAGAACTTATATTTCAAGGTGGGTGGCGCAGATACGTTGCAGATGTCTATGTGCTCCAGTAACCACTTAACACCAGGTGGGCTGTGAGCTCGTACACCACTCTAAGGAATAAAAAAAATAATAAAAAAAAACTATAACTTAACGAAAGAGCTGCTGAAATTGTATTTATATTTTGCTTTAATTGTTCTGGTGTCCTAATAGTATCAATACTAAAGTTGTAATTAGGATAGTTCTCCTATGGACGGCTGATGGGTAGGATAGAAATTGTACCACAAGCAAACCAGGGTCGCTCATCTGTATCTTCTAATTGGTAATTGCACAGAATCCTACATTATTAGTAATCTTTGATTTATTTCGTGTTAATTTGTAAATTATATTATTATGTAGTTTTACTGATGAGGCGGGCTATGTCGAATAGGTATTTCTATCTTAATAGTTTTTGCGAGGGTCTTGCGTTCGAGTTTATAGCGTAGGGGCAACCGTTATGCAATCAAACTGAAATTCGATCTAATGTTTCGAGGTGGGTGGCGGTATTCAAGTAGTAATATCGATGGGCCCACTTATCACATGGGCTGGAAGATCGGCCACAAATATAAGTAATAATAAATGATATATCTATATTTATTAATAAAATGTATTAATAAATAAATAATGTTAAAATCAAATTTAGTAAATAAACTCGCACGTATTATATACTACCGCCTATATACAATAGGCTCTACCATCAGTACGTTATATTTTGTGAACCGCACTCTAAAGCTATGGCAGTAGTATCACCTTTCGTCATAAGAAACCATTAACCCGTATTTTTTGTGTGTCTATCCGACGACACATATTATGTCAATTGATTTTTGACTTTGCTACAAAAAAAAATACTAGTAAAATTTTGGATTGAGATGTTTTTTGCGTTATCATAAATCGGCTGCTTTTATTTTCGTATCCAATACGCCACGTATATCAATCATATTGTTTTTAACTCTTGCCTTTATACCCTTTAACTATACTCTCTTAACTATTACATGAGAGTATTATGAAAATGATACTTAAGTTTTTTTCGGACGATTGAAGCCGCATTCTTTGACTAGTCCGACAAAATGTCCCGGTCCTTTGTGAGGAGAGATGTATGAAGTCATTGATTTTACTTAAGCCCAATAAAATTTAATTACCGCACCGGGAAGGGTACATCGGCTAATCCGTTATTTATTGGTTACAGTCCGGAATCGTGTACTAAACCCATCGGTATTAAAATATGGACTTGTTTTGCGGAACGCAGGAATCGCTGGCTCGCTTCGAGGTGGCTTGATATATGACGTAACTTAACAACGGGCGTCAAAGATAATGGGTTTAAGTCCTATCAATATTGGATTTTAATATTACAAGAAATGAATGGAGCACACGAAAATATTACCGTGCCTTCAAGAATTACAATTCGTAGCGTAAAAGGCTTCTTGTTCTAAGCGGCATTTTGATAAATTGACAGGGGAACCATTTATAGTTAAAAAATTTTTTATTTTAATTTTAATTTTTTTTTTTTTTTTTATTGCATTTGTAGGAAGACGAGCATACGGCCCACCTGACGGTGAGTGGTTACCGTCGCCCATGGACTTCATCAATGCCAAGGGCAGAGCCAAGCCGCTGCCTACCGCTTAATACTCTCCACAAGCCTCGTTTGAAGAAGGACATGTCATAGCGCTCGGGAAACACCGTGGAGGAGAAGCTCATTCCATAGCCGGATGGTACGTGGCAAAAAAGATCTCTGGAAACGCACTGTGGATGACCGCAGTGGTTCCAGGTAGTATGGATGAACTCTACTCCGGTGGCGGGCGGTGCGATGGTAAAAACGAGACGCTGGTATCATCTCGAACAATTCCTCAGAGCACTCCCCATGGAACATGCGGTACAAAAAACAGAGGGAACCGAAGTCCCTCCGCAGACCCAGAGGCTCCAAACGATCCGTGAGAATGGGATTATCGACAATTAAAATTTGAAAAAATATCCTAACAAAAAAAACTTCTTCAACTATTTCAATGTAAGTAAGAGAGAGAGTAAGCTTTTTTTTCCACAGGATAAAATCGCCGGATCCCCACTCGCGCGGCAGGTTGGGTATGTGGGAGTGGAACCTCACTAAAAACTCCTGCCGCTCACAACCGGCGCCCTACCTCGGACCGGGCCGGAGCCCAGTCGGGGCTATTGAGACGGCGGGAGAGAGTAACTTAATTCAAGTTCAATTAAAAACATCGAACAGTTGATGCTAATTACAAAGATTAAATGTCGCATATTAAGCGAAATATCGCTTAACCAAATGGTCTTTCCCCCTCGAATTAAAGATTCATAAGCATACCTAAGCAATATAATAATAATACATAAGCAAGAAGTGGATGAGGAGAGCCGCAGATCGGGCTCAGTGGTATAGATTGGGAGAGGCCTATGTCCAGCAGTGGACGACTGTGGGCTGTTGATGATGATGATGATGATGAAGCATACCTAAGCAATAAATTACAACTCAAACTAATCGCCAGCACAAAGATTAAATCAATAAAAGGTGAGTGAACTAGTATTAATAGAACTCTCATAAAAATTAAACAAAAATGAGTAGAGTAATAATAGTACCAATGCTCTAAATGTTTCAATGCTTACGAATGCCGAATCCACAATACGATTGAGTTAATAGATGAGGTGTCCAATTTTAAACAATGCGATTACGTACGTACGTATTATTCTCGTAATTTTTGTTTTAAAAAAAAATATTATCGATATTGGTAATTCGACATGAGCATAACGTTGATTACCATAAAGTAAATTAAGATATGTTTAATGAGAAATGAAATATCAAAATTAAGGAATTAAATTTGTTTTTGTTGACAAAAAATGATAAAATAGAATAAAGTTTGTACCTTTTTCAAGAGATACTTTTCACAAATAATTTAATACATAGTAATTGAAATATTGTAAAATGTTGAGAATCGTATTGTCACCGTTTTGGAAAAGTCAACAGTCAATTGTTCAATAAGATTTGGTAAGGGTTAAAAGCGTAAGGAAGATGCTTGTGCTACATAATGAGTAGATTTAGGTGCAATATGCTGAGCCTGTATAAAGTTGAGTACGGTGAACTAATCTATACTAATATTATAAAGCTGAAGAGTTTGTTTGTTTGAATGCGCTAATCTCAAGAACTACTGGTCTGATTTGAAAAATTCTTTCTGTGTTAGATAGCGCATTTATTGAGGAAGGCTATAGACTATATAACATCACGCTAAGACCAATGCAAGCGGAGCACCAATAAAAAATCGGAGTTTTCCCTTTTCAGAGCTTCCACTGCGTGCGCTGCGGAAACGGTTAAAGTTTCGCGAAAATAATATATGAGAGAATTGTTCCCCATTAAAAGATTTAAAAATATGTCTGCGACAGAATATGTCTATACGTTAAGGTATAGAGAGCCATAACGTTTTTTATGCTAACTAATTTTTTTCTAAAATAAAGCATTATTTGTGAAGGTGTTTTTATAAAGATGATATTCTACGTAAACGAAGTGGCGGATAAAATTTAGCGTTATGCCAAACTAACTATTTCACGTGGACGAAGTAGCGGGCAAAAGCTAGTTTGTTAATAAAATCTTGGAGCACTTTTATACGCATGTATTGTTCATGATCATTCAGAGGGAAGAGGAGGGAAGGGGATCAATTGTGTTACCAATAGATGGATAGAAATGCCAAAACAGCCCGCATGTTGGTCTGCGAATGTGTAAGCTGCCACTCTTGTGTTACTAAACTAAACAATGTATTTATAAAACGCCAATCAAACGAAGAAGTTCAATTCAATTTAAACATAAAAATAGGGAATATCACAAGTATGAATACCCAGCATCCAGTAGTTTCTTCGAGGTGAACGCAGTTACAAATCATCGGAAAATTTTGGACGTGTTGTCGGCGTGATGTATGACGGTCTCGCTTTGCGTTCTCGTATAAAAGTAGCTCGTATTTTCTTCGTATTTTATAGCATTATAAAGGTGTCATTTCGTAGGCAACGGTAGCGACAGACGCATCGGTAGGCGCTAAGAAGGCAGATGGAATTACTTTACAGTATTAATCTATATATTAGACCGTAAAATTTAACGATAACCATTGTATTATTAGTAATAATACAATGGTTATCGTCTTAATAATAATAGAAACCGTTCAAGCCATAAACATCGTAACGTAACACATCTCCTCGATGGTATGAAGGTAATCGAAGCATGTTGTAACGGAGGAATTCCTTCACCGCTTCAAATTTCCGCCGATGATAGAGAGCTCTTTAGAGCTAAAAATAATTCAATCCGGGCTTAGGATAGATGTAGCCCACCGAGGCAAATTGGATGCATAGCCTGCAACGCGATGTATAATGTAGGATACCGACGTCCGAGATCCTAGATGATCTTTTTAGAAGGGCTCGCACCCTCCCAACAGTCTTACTACCAATGAACTCGGATTCTCAAATTGGATATTGTAGTAACCATGTTTCTTATTTTGCCTTCATGCTCCTTAGGCTAATCTGCGACGTATGACAACGACGAAAAAGCAGAGCTACTGGCCGATAGACCGCACTCCCAATGTACACCCAGCACTGAATCCGAGGACACTGTATGCATAGAATTACTTGACCGAGAGGTAGAGCACAGAGCCTTACGCGCTACCTGACCAACCTCGCAAGGCTCTCTGCTCCGACGATGTATCCAACTGCGTTATCAAACTTCTACCTGCCCAACTCATCGTGATGTTGGGATTTATTTTTAATGCTGCTATGACGGAATGAATCTTTCCCGCGCTGTGGAGAGAAGCGGACTTTTTCGGCAATCATAAAACCGGAAAACCCAAAAATAATAATAACAATAATTTTTAATAAATTAAAATTGAAAGTCGTGCGTCTTAACGTTTTCACTAAACGGGTCTCGGAGAAAATCCCATTGCCTGGCCGAAGTAAATTTTTGTTGTTCTTGTAAGATATGCAGTATTTTTATTAGTTGTTGCTGTAATCAGTCAGTCAGACTCAACTGCAAGTTAGGAATGCTGACGTAAAAACAGTGCCTGCTACTGTTTAAGGAGCCTATCTGAGGGTAATCTAACCCCGATAGGTTTTTTTTTACTGGTGGTAGGACCTCTTGTGAGTCCGCACGGGTAGGTCCCACCACCCTGCCTATTTCTGCCGTAAAGCAGTAATGCGTTTCGGTTTGAAGGGTAGGGCAGCAGTTGTAACTATATTAAGGCCTTAGAACTTATATATCAAGGTGGGTGGCGCATTTACGTTGTAGATGGGCTCCAGTAACCACTTAACACCAGGTAGGCTATGAGCTCATTCAACCATCTAAGCAATAAAAAAAAAAGACAGCATTGGCCGACTGTCGTTGCCGTCGCCTGTGGTACTGCACCTTAAGCATTTTGAATGCTAGATATATTATACATGCATAGAAATTACTAGTTATTTTACAGACAAGACATAAATTCTTTGGTGTAATTGTACATATTTTTTTTTTCAAATCCGAAAAGATTTTTTAATATGTTAATGATTGTTCATTTTTCTATAATCTATCAAGACAATTAGAAGCGATGGTTGATTTGGCGGTAACATTCGCTGAAATACAATAAGTAATCGGATCTTCTATACAAAAACGTAACCTAAACAAATAAATGAAAACTTATGCATATGTGTGTAATGTACTTACCTAGACGATTAACGCAATGACGCTACCCACCTCTAAGTAGTCAGGCTTTTTGATTTGAAGTATAACGACTGTTATTGAGACTTCGATATTAAAATGGGTCGTCCAGTCTTGATATAGTTATATTATAGACCTTCTTCAATATCTTCAGGGGCGTTTACATTAGCGGAGATTGGCCTTAATACCTAAAGCATTCTCTATTAGTCAACCAAGGCTGGTCTAAAGAGTGCCGAGGCATTGCTTTATTGAAAATATATACATTTGAGTACACATGCAAAAGTGTGCGTGCATACAAATAACACACAACGCCGTTCACATTGTTACTGTAAAATAATATGCAATGCACTGTGCTTGTAGAACAGATGGTTGCTGGGGCCGAAAATTTCTCGAGTGGCGACTGCGCACGGTAAGATGCAGCGTAGGTAAGCCTGCCACTAGGTGGACCGTCGACCTGCTAAAATTCTTGAGGATCCCCTGAATGCAAGCTGAGAAGGACCGGTTATGTGGCGAAACTAGTCGGTTAGGCTTGTCTAGGAAAGGACGTTCGTGGGCTGAAAAACAACATAAATATACAATTTAGTAATATTTCTAGAATTTACCAATTCACGTTATCTCTCTAAGCTGGCTATCTTCGTCCACTCCCTCGTGTTCGTGTATGGTATTCCTCTAAATTTCAAAGTTATCATACTAACATAAATACTTTATGTATTTGTCTAATAACTAGAGGTCCCGCAGTAGTCGAAATTCGACTATAATTAATTGGAATTGTAAGTTTGTACACTATTATGATTGTCTTTTATACTTCTATAATCACAAATTTCGCCAAGGCTACACTATAAAAAAATATTAATAAAGACAAACAATATTTAATCTATTCTCAATTTGACCAGACGCCAAGAACAAAAGTTTGACAATAAATAGTATGCATGCGTGTGTGCGTCAAATCATGGTATGTAGTGTGTGTAATGTTTTCTTTATTGATTTAATGTATCTTTTATGCATTATTTTAAAAAAATAGTAGCATTGTGCACTTCTTCTCTATATTCTCTATAAGTGTGGAAAATTTTATACTCCTCTGTCCGCGCAATTTTCGTAAAAATGGATACAAAGTTTTTGCTTCACGTATTAATATATAGATATCGCTACAACTCTTAAAGTTCCTTTCAACAATAAGTCTTCATAATGATATTAACGCGAACAAACAGTGAACAACTTCAGTTTCCGTGTAACATGACCTCGTTACAATAGTTTACACTAAAACGTTGCTACAGCACATTGATTAATGACCCCAACTAAAGACTATTTGTCAATAAGCGAAGCAAACATAACGTGCTCGATACGAGTCGAGATTCAGAGATTGGAAAAGACTAATCGTTGCCTGCCTTTACAGAGATTGACGTAAGCGATAACATTGAATTTTTTTTTTGACGGTGTAGCTAAGATTATATAATTGTGTGGATGTTAACGGGTTTTTGTTGGTGTTCAAATACCAGATGAGGATCAGGTATTATGATAGTTTGACCGACTATCACATAATTAAGGATACGTGTATAAGTTGCTCTATGAATGACCATTAATCTCAGTTGCGGCAACGCATTCACTTTGATTTGGAGGCTTATCGTTTTCTGTAATCCTATTTCACACTAACTTAAATAGGAGCTAGTCAGTTCGGTTAGTTTGATTTTTTTAAGCATGTCTATCGATTTCTTCACCGTAACTAAACCGATTATGTCGATTTTTGTTTTGATCAGTCACATTTAACTCCAAGTTGATCCAATTTTAATTTGGGTCTGCTGAGTATCTCAGACTTGAATTCCCAAAATATATTAACACGATTAATGAAACAATGTCCCCGAAGTGGAAATTGGAATTTGGAATGCTACGTAATTCTGAGATACTATAAGAAAGTAATTATCTACGGGATATGGTTAGTCTAGTTGAGAAAATTGAATATCTAGTATACCACCCCAAAGTATGGAAATTCAATTGCGCAAACGTGTCCACGGTAATGACTTGACAATAACTTAAAGAAAAAACTAAATTACTAAAAAACTGTATTGTACTATGCAAATGACATATTATTATAAGCTGGAACATCATAAAGATGACATGAAGATAAACGTTTCAAATTAAAAGGTCTTAAGATAGAATTTGTGCCATCCGATACTAGACCTAGTATACACGGTTTTAGAATGCCAAGTGTCTTTCACAAATAACGTAAGTACAGGTACAGGCTTGGCTTTGCCCCAGGCACTGCTCATCATCCATGGGCGACGGTAACCACTCACCATCAGGTGGGCCGTATACTCGTTCGTCTGCCTGTGAGAGCAATAAAAAATAAATAAAAACGTAAGTAAGATCGGTATTTAAACTGGACTAAAAACGCGAATACACAAGGAAAGTTAAAATAAATTGTGTAAATCTACGAAGCTTTTTTAAATATAATTTCATATTTATTTGATAATTGAAAGTAACATAACAAATACATATATATCGTCTGTATATTCTAATATCAGAGTACTGGTACAGTAGCATATTAGAGTTGATTTTGTGTTTAACTTTTCCTCGTAAAAAAAATATTTAAAATTATATTCACCACAAAAACAAAACTGTTTTTTTCTAATCCTGGAGACTAGAATCTTTGATTTTTGTTTTCTGTCAGTCTATCGAGCAATTTCAACCGCTCGTTGGAAGATTTTTCCTTTGTCTTTACTTCCAAACTATCGAACTCAGTGTTACGAGTAGGCACACAGTATGTGGTTCTCAGGTGCCCTAAGATAATATGTGTGGGAGGAGTGCCATAACTGAAGTCGTTCTTTCAGATGGAGGGGAGTGAATGTGTTAACCAGAATGTTGTAAAAAAGAGAGATAATGTGGTATCCCAACGCAGACCTACGAGTTAAAGCTGCCACTTCAGTTTTGCGTGAAATAGAGAGACGTGACCATATTATCGAAGATCAATTTGTTCTAGTGACTTATTTAATAGTCAAAACTAAATTTTGTATTTAACAGAACTGATTTACTGGTGGTAGGACCACTTGAGAGTCCGCGCGGGTAGGTACCACCACCCTGCCTATTTTTGCGGTGACGCAGTAATGCGTTTCAGTTTGAAGGGTTGGGCAGCCGTTGTAACTATACTTGAGACCTTAGAACTTATATCTCAAGGTGGGTGGCGCATTTACGTTGTAGATGTCTATGGGTTCCGGTAGCCACTTAACACCAGGTGAGCTGTGAGCTCGTCCACCCATCTAAGAAATAAAAAAATGTATTCCTTTAGCATCTTATCATTCTGGTGTTGAGAGCTTTGGTTGATTTAATTACAAAATGTAATGAAACTAATACCTACGGTATTCATGCGGAGCTCATGCCAAATACTTCGAACAATTGGAACGATTGTGCTCGTTCTGTGCACATTTCTAGTACTCATTTGCCAGCGTTCCTTCAAGCTTTGGGATGCAATCATTTCCACTGTATTTCTCCAGCGCTGTAATTCGACTTCGTTCTACCAACGAGGTTTGTGACTACTGCGAGAAAGGTCCTTGTTTTATCCTTTATATTGCTGACGTCCACAAGGAGCTGCTTCTAAATGCCACGAATTCTAGACCAAATAGCATATAGTCAAACGAAAAGTTCACTTAATTATTTTTTATACATTTGTGTAGGGGTTATGTGCTTAGTAGACGTTTTTTAACTTCTCGATCGCGTAAAAGTTAACTCATATTTGTATGGAGTTGGATACACAGGATATCGCAAGGTGAATGCGTCAACCACCTTGAGATACGACCTCTCAATTGTATCGTACAACGGCTGTTCGACTTTTGATACTCAAGGCTGCTCCTCGCCAGTAATGGGCAAGTTGGATAAACCAGTGCGGGCTCACAATGAGCCCTGCCGTCAATGATTTCATAGCGAAAGATACTGTTCTATGTTAACAATTTTAAAGAATCTATATATATATAAAAATGAATTGCTGTTCGTTAGTCTCGCTAAAGCTCGAGAACGGCTGGACCGATTTGGCTAATTTTGGTTTTGAATTACTCGTGGAAGTCCAGAGAAGGTTTAAAAGATATATAAATATGAAAATGCTGGGAATTAAATAAAAATAACAATTTTGTTTTTCCTTTAATGTGAGCCCCGTCGGACGGATTTCTTTTGTTTGTTTTAAGTTTATTTTATACAAAAGTTTAGCTCTTATAATTATCGATTGGGGCACTACGACTTCTGCCACTACTAATTCTGCCGGGTCAGCTTGTCGTTAATAAATATAACTTTGTTTCGAGCTGTTTAAATTACGATAATAGAGAAGCTAACATCCGAAAAGCATTTTAAAGGGATGTTAAATTAAATCAAAACGATTAATAGTATTATGTTGTAGGTTTTTTTTCTTTAAATCAGGATTAATGTAATAATTTTCAATATGTTCCATTGCAGTTTATTATAGACGCTTCAAAGATATAATCAGCATGGAGTGTGTAACCATATTTACTTTTTCCACTACCTAATCGTGGGTACTTAAGCCTAAGGGGCTATTCCAACTTCGCGCGGATCGGTAAGTGAGCTCACGGGCTCAAACTGAGAGAATTGCTAACATTGGCCCTAGCAAGAGCACTGAGAAGATCCGGCGAGAAACTCAGTGGGATGTGTCTATGGGCTAGTTCGCACGTCGAATTCTTCGGAGTCGACGGCATATCTACTGTCGTTGTGTCCTTCGCTTGTTTTTTTAAACCACGAATGACGTCACACACGTCATTCATGTCAGGAAGTTGCCTTCAGTCATATCTAGTATAGTCTGTGTAGTAAGTTCGAAAAACATCTACTGTTCGGTTCCCTATTTAAATTTTAAAAACCGTAATGTTCTATTTTGGAATCAAATTTAAAAAAATATTAAAATTCCGCGCCCGCAAAACTTCGGAGCAATATTGTTTAAAAACCGTTGCCTACATATTTCGAGAAGGCACCTAATTATCCAACTTCCATTTTCATTACCATTTTTGTCGGTATATCGCTTTGTGCTGATGAAACAAAAGAAAATTACGTGATGCGAAGCTTTTTTGCTCTCCATCATAGAGTAATAAAAAGGTTGAATTAATTTTGTTCTGAAACTTTATTGTGGAGTTTAAATGGTTTTTATTTATCATATCAAAAATCATTTAAAAAATACCAAATTCTAATGAAAATTTTGCGGGACTCAGAAGGAATGAATATAATTGTAGTGTGAAAAATGATATCTAATATTATAAATAATAGTTTAAAAAAACAAAAAAATACGTTTTTATAAAAAATCCAACAAAAAAATGATGAAATGATTTTATTGTAAAAAAAAGCGTGGGGTGCATGGTATCAGTAGTTATAAATATTTTATGAACAGAGTTATTTTGATAATGTCATGAAAAGCACCTCTATTCTATAAAAGTGTATATTTTTAGTTTTTTAAAACTATTACATATTTATTTTTAACTTTTTAGTTCAATTTAAATTTATTCAATTTTTTTTTAAATATTGAATTGTCATCGGTCCTTAATAAATATGCCAAATTTCGAGTTAATCCGACGTTATGAAGGGGGTCAAAATCATGTTCAAAGATTCCGTTACATACATACGTCTGAAGCTAATAAAAGCGTATTAATAAAGAAGCGTTTTACAAAATAATGAAAATTTACATAATATAATCAACCGACATTCAGCTAATAGTATCAGTCCGCTGAGTTTCTCGTCGCATCTTCACAATGGGACGTGATTTTGATCCAATGGCAGATGCATTTGGGATGCAGCTGCCTTTGGGCTATTAGGTCTCCTTCGGATACGCTCGGATATTTGGTAACAAAACCCCGGCTCAGCTCAGCGCTAGAGATTGACCGGCCTGAGGACACTGGATCAGGGCAGGCAGAGTTCCCTTCGTCCAGAAAAAAAAAACAACCTATAACTACTACACATATTTAAAGTTGTCGTGGCCTAAAGGATACGACGTGCGTATCGAACGATACGATTTATCGGTGCGCAAATCCTCCGCTAATATATGTATACTTAACTAATGTTCACAATTGACCTGATGAGGAAGGAGTACCTCACATTCTGTGATAAAAATTAAACAGCCACAAAATAAATGTAGGTAATTAATTCATTTGGGTTATTCAATTCAGGCATAAACTTGAAGTCTCCAGGTGGGCTTGGGCATTCCCGTTGTGATGTTTATGGTCTCCGGTAACCAAGAATGGCCAGGTGGGCCGTGTGCTTCCTCCCGTCACCCGTCAAAGCAATAAAAAAATCTTTTAAAGTCTACGATATGGCTTTGGAATTGACTAAAATCACCATTGTTTTATTGAAATTTTTAGTATAGAAACTCGGCCACCCCTAGCTCCTATAGCCAAATGTTATAATAATATGGAAAACAGCTACTTGTGATACTTAAGCATTTTGAGATTTCAGCATTGCGCCATTCCATAATTAAACAAGAGTCACGAAACATTATTCAAATTATACATTCTTAAAATGCTTTTAAAGTTTCATTCTTACACAAAAGGATTTCCTAATTTTAATCTAAGATATCACTGAACGCCTTTTACACTAAACAAAAGCGGTCAATGAAATTTGGCAATTCAAGTGTAGGCACTACAATGTAGATCAATTTTTCAAACTCATCTGTTGTTCTCTGCAGCCGGATTAAGAAAGCGAATTTGTGTTTCCCCCTACAAGAAAATGGCTAAAGGAACAAGGGCAATGTTGCAGGTTAAATGTAGGAGTTTACCTTTATTTGTGCACTAATAATTTTAGTTGGTTAATTCATTTATTTTTATTATCTAATCATATATTATGACTGTTTGTACAAACTGCGTTGCGTCGGATTAACCCATATTGTAAAGACACGGCTTGACGTCACATTACGTCCTCGATTTTTCTATTAAACTAGGGGCTTCGGGTCGCATCGGATCCCGCCGGCCCGCAAATGCACTGCGCATGCGTCAAAATTGCGCCAATTTCGCATTCAGCGGCCTCTGTCGACAGTACCAGTCCACTCGGGATCGGCAGAGGGATGTTGTGTCGTGGTACGCGTTCAACCGTCGGGAACGTCAAGAATTTGAAAATGAAATAGTTTCGGAAGTGGCGCGGCGCGTTCAGCAAACCGGTTGCCGATTTCGAAGCGTTTCGTTTAAGATTTTATTACGATATAACACTAGAACTTGCGTTGTGTTGTGTGTTTAGAATAAGTTTTGTGTGTTTTATGTAGTTTTAATGTAATTAAACAGTATTATACGAAATAAAAATAGGAATAGTTCGACTGTAGTGACCGCCGCGATTTCACAAAGTGGCATTAGGTATAACCTTGACACGTTTTCCCGCGCTCGCGCCCCAGCCTTGTTTTCAGTTGCACTCTCTCTTGACATTTACCGCATGAAGTGAGTATTCTATCGTTAATTAGCGTCACCCGGCAAATCGAAAGAGAAGAATGCGCGCAAAGCTATACCGGTTACAAATAAAGTCATGCTAAGTTATACTTGTACGCTTCCCTAAATTTAGTTGAGAAATTAAAAGACGAACTGCCGAAGTTTGTAATTATGGAGCCCTTGTGACCAATTTTGTTCCGAGACAGCCGTTGCTGCCAAGATGAGAATTTCAAAAGGTGAGTTGGTTTTTAATATATGTTTTGTTAACGCAATCATAATATGTCGACTATAAGGTTCTATATTCGGACACATTGTTTTCCGATTAGTAATCAGATGTACAGTAAAATTATCGCATCCAACCACTACCCATTCGGTATAGTGTCGTTACCTTATTTTCCTAAACTAGTTTTCCCCAACTTCATACCATGAGTATGGAGACAATATTTTGGTGTATTAAGTGTTCTTAAGTCTTGGCTGTAGTTACATAAAAATAAGCCTTCTGTAGTGTCGCACGTCGTTATAGCCGATATTTCACCAAGCATGGAGGTACACCAAGCTATGCTCACTGTGAGACTTGGATAAATATGATTACCGTCAACCTGTTTGTTGTTAGTAACCATAGTTCATCACCTACCTAAACGTTATCGGAAAACATTGTTAGTTCGCTTATCCAAGTATCGGTTTCTGAAGAGTGGCAATATTGTGTGGATGAAGATGAGCCGGGAATGGAGTGGAATGGAGAGAATGCTATAAAAGCGGTTGTTTACCGAGAGCCCGCTTTAGGTTTCGGTAATATTTTTTGTGACACATTTTTTTAAATATTATTCTAATCGAAGCAGTTTAAAAAAAACCAAATCGTTTATTCAAATTAGGTTTAGCTAATAACTAGATACATTTTTATTCTCGTATTTACATATTTTCGATATTGGACGAGAGCGTTTTGTAAAGAGAGCGAAATTTAATTATCATACTCCCAATCCTCATTTGTTATTTCACTTGACCACCGATTCAAGTCAAAACTTACGTCGGTTCAAATTTCACTAAACACCACAACCTACTCCTAGCGTACTAAAAGGGCGCAAGATGCAGTTCTTTTAGTATACTTGCTCAAGAGATCATGTGGTCTACCAGATCATACGTCTCACCAGAAAAAATTAAGCTTTCATGCTTACTTATATGGTTGAACGATTTCATGGCCCATCAGTTGTTAAGACCGGAGTCTGCAGACATAATCTATCTATCATCGCCCACTTTCATAATGAGGTACAAGTTTGAATTGTTTTGTATAAAAAATGTCCCACACTTCAAACCGAAACACACTACTACCTGGAAGACACAGGCAGAAACCACGTTACCTACAAGAGCGGGCTTACAATGCATCAGCTGATCAACCTGAAAATAAATTGAGGGTGCCTAAAAAAGTTGTTAGTGCGATATTTGCGCTATCTATCTAGTGAATACTAGTCATATCGTTATGCCGTATTTGTATTTCAGCTACCAGTTCTAACAACGCTCTCCGTACCAAGGGATTGCGGTATTCCTTTGCAGTATTCAATGTATTGAACTACGTGCAACGCCCAAGCGTCTCTTAAAAACTGAAGTCAAGACAGCTAAAAATTCGCGGATCAAACTGATAGTTAATTTGCTATCAAATTTTATAAGCGATTCGAATTTTGCCGATTATTTGAATTCCTTTTAACATTTTAATTGAGATCACAAGACGACCTTCATGAAGTTTAAAATGAATAAGTTAAGCGTGGGGTTATGAATCTAGGTCGTCTGGGTTTTCGACCTACGGAGACCGTCTGTTTGATGATCTCGAATATACGGTCTCAAGTATAGAACAATACACAGCTTAAACAGAAAGCTAAACTAGACTTTAATGGACGTGTCATTAATGCTGTTGTTAATTGAAGTTGTTAATGAAAATCTTTATTAAGTGTATTTGTTTTTTTTTTTCACCTTTTTCTTTTTTCATTAATGACAAGAATACAAACTTCTTCGGTTTTCGAAAGTGGTAGACATTTTTTTAAACTCTGTAAATATTTAAAATCTTTTTACAATTCATTTTTTTTATTAATATAGGCTACTCTGTATTAGTGTTCCAATAATATCCATACTAAATTTTACTGGAAGTTAATTCATTGGTTCGGCTGCTAAAATCTGACAGACTGACAGAGTTAGTTTCGTATTGATCGATAATGTTATTTGCTGTGTAACTTCTAACTTATCGCATAAAAGCAAATACGAAAAATATATATGTATATATATTATTTTTTATTGCTTATATGGGTGGACGAGCTCACAGCTCACCTGGTGTTAAGTGGTTACTGGAGCCCATAGACATCTACAACGTAAATGCGCCATCCACCTTGAGATATAAGTTCTAAGCTCTTAGTACAGTTACGACGGCTACCCCACCCTTCAAACCGAAACGCATTACTGCTTCACGGCAGAAATAGGCAGGGTGGTGGTACCTACCCGTGCGGACTTACAAGAGATCCTACGACCAGTAATAGCTTTTTTCTGTAATATCCGATTTTAATGAAAAACGATGATTATATTCTGCTTAAAATATACATAACTATGTTTAAGTAAAACCTTTAGGTAGTTCCAGAGATGTGCATTAACAAACACACAGAGAGACAGAAATAATTTAAAAAATCGCTGATTTTTATTTTTATTTATTATTCTCAAGCTACCTCTTTCTATTTTCACTGCCTTTCCTCAATGCACGGATAAACGGGTTTCTACTGTTTTTTTTAAATCTATTGATAATGGATTGTTTGTATATAGTATAAGTTATAAGCGTATTTGTGTGCGCGCCCTAATTTCCACTTAGAATTTAATATGATGTTATTATTTCAAGCACATATTTGATTACATTATTGGAAGCCACCGTAACGGTTGTCAGGATTAGATCGTTCTAAGCAAGAAAGCCACCTATTGTCGCTGACTTTGTTATGTATAATATTATTGTATAATATTTATATATTTTATTATTAAATATACGTTTTTAATACTTTGTTTTCACGATTACGTTTCTGGATTAATTTTTCTATTTCATCATTTAAGACGTGCCTGTGTTTCTTTTTATTGCCCTAGATCAAGATACGCTCGAGGCTGTGTCAAAATTGTTAAGCTCGTAGCTTTAAAGACTATGACTGTAAAAACTAACAAGCTTTGACAATTCCACGTAGCTCTCACGCGGCCAATGATCGGAGACGCTGGAAGGACATATGAGAAAATAAAGTCCTATCTAAACATGATGGTCACGACCCTCAGCAATGGTGAAACGACACGAGAAGGAGGAGAGTCCTTAAAACTAGAACCCACCATTTTTCCTTTAGTAAACAACGGAGTGGTTCGTGAATGCGGCTATTTACGTCATAAAATGGAATCACAACCAAGTCGCATTCGTCGATGCCACTACATTAGTAGTCATGAAAACTTCAGCCGTCTCCACCAACTTTAAAAATATTTTTTTATTACAAAGATTATCCCAATTGATCGCCTCGTTAGTGACTTTGACTACAGTCCTCAGAGTCCTGGTTTAATTTCTACCCGACTCTATATCTTGTTTAAAGATATTTAATATTTGATGACTTAGGAATTTCCTAAAATATTCTATTAAATGTAACAGCCTAGTTAAATAGACTATGTTAATAGTGTGACGTCTATAACTGAAGTCTTGGAATATGTTTTTTCCGTACTTATTCGCTGGTAGCGTAGGGGGATATTCTAGTTACGCTGTGACTGGTAAGTGAGCTTGTCTCTGAAGATCGTTTTTAAACACGGTACACGAAAATTCAAACTAAATAATAAAGGTATCATGGAAAAAGAAAACGTTTTCAGGTATATTTTGTTGGTTCATTTGGCGGTGATTCCCTGTAAATTTTCTTCGACGAAATAAATTACAACGCGAAATTGCATCTGGTTCCTTCCATATTCCTTATTAACAGGGTAAAGCTCTATGTTTTCGAAGTCGTCGTGGCCTAAAGGATAAGACGTCCGGTGCATTCGTATCTAGCGATGCACCGGTGTTCGAATCCCGTAGGCGGATACCATTTTTTCTAATGAAATAAGTATTTAACAAATATTCACGGTTGACTTCCACGGTGAAGGAATAACATCGTAGGACCTGTTGTAGGACCTGTTGTGAGTCCACACGGGTAGGTACCATCACCCCCCTATTTCTGCCGTGAAGTAGTAATGGGTTTCGGTAGATTTATATGGGCACCAGTAACCACTTAACACCAGGTGGGCTGTGAACTCGTACACCCATCTAAGCAATAACAAACATGTTTTAAAATATACTGATTGTTGAGAATGTCTGCGACTTATTCCTGTATTGTTGTGCTATTTTAATAATTTCAAATTCAGTGGTCATCAAAACGAAAATAATAAATTCTGACAAATTATTTCCACGAACTATCATGTCCATCTTCAAAACATGTTGTAAGCGTTTGTTTTGGCGTTTCAATACATATCTACATGTACATTCATAAGTGACGGCTGTATCAAGATAATTGGTTCTTTTTTAATGAGAGTAGACATAAAACCTCTCGCATGGCCACTTATAAAAAAGAAACATAAGAAGCAAAAGTCAAAAATAAAAAAGAAGACTGTCGCCGACCGCACCGCACGCGCTGTACACGCACACGCCGCTTATTTTTTCACAAATATTTTCATGGACTCAAATTAATTCTCTATTATACAAACTCTTACTGACGACCATATTCGTCGTTGCGCGAGTGATATACAAGTTTTATAGACAATAATTTAGAAGAGTGCCGTGTCAAGTCGCCGCCATTACGCGTCGTCCAGCAGTGGCGTCGAATTCTTCAGCCTGGAAGAAGCTAGCGACGGGTTGGCAGGTACGTCTACTCCTCATAGCCTAGCCTCGGCCTTCCCCTCTTTTGTGCATCTTTAGCGATACTCGCCCCCGCAAAACTTTCTTCAAAAATATTGAACCAGCGCACCGCCGTGGTGGAAAATTTGTAAAGAGTTTTTCCCACTATTATTGGTCCTTCGTCCCCGGATTACATTTTAATCATCGCTGATCACCGCTTATTACGCGAATAAACACGCTTTATTATATATTTTGATATTTTATTCGCACCGCATTTCATCATATTCCATTATTTTTGACAGGTCATTGACC
>NW_021011512.1:2379274-2657769 GCF_003987935.1 Bombyx mandarina
ACTAACTACAACTAACCTAAAACTAACTAAACTACTATATACATACAGGGACAACAGTCAGCAACCTTGGGGCCCGCCACCGGCCCCATGCCGCGGCCCCGCCTCTACAAATCAGAGGGGGAGCCGCGACACTAGTTTGGCGCTCACCCGCTAAGGGCTCCCCAAAAGGGGAAGACCGTCGCGGGGAGGGACCGATATAATCACTCCCCATAAGGGGGAGTGGTCCACCCAACGGGGGTGGGAAATGGGTCCCCATAGGGGGGCACCCCAACGATGTGGGGGAAATGACGAGTGTGGACAGCTCAGTTCCATGGGGGCACTCATTATGAGCACTCCCATATCACTCCGGTTAAGCCGACTATCTTACCATAGCCGGGGGTTCCAGTAGCTCCCTTGGTAGCGCCAGACCATCAGGTGGTCTAGCGTGCAAGGGAGCTAAGTTGTGGAGATGCTCGTGGGGTCCACCGTCAGCCCGCTCGTAAAGATTACAAGCTAGCCTCCGGATGAACTCCTCGAGCGACTCCACATCCAGATCCCGGGCGATTACGGCATTACTGACGTAACGCCCTGCTCCGACTATCGTTCGAAGAGCCAGATTCTGCTGGGCCTGTAGCTTCACCCGCATAACCTGCGGGATGAGGTGATACCAGGCCGCAGCTGCGTACGTGATACGGGAACGGACATACGTCTTATAAATGCCGAGCTTAGTCCTGACCGGCAACCTGGAGGCCAACACCGGCCGGAGGAATCCGAATCTCGCGTAAAAAGTGGAACGCTTCACGATTTTGCGTGTCATCCTTGCGCAGGGGCCATGCTAATCTTCTCTGTATCGTTCCAATTTTAGTATATGTACTGCCGAAGCAAGTACGCTCTATGAGTAAGGAGTCTTATAGTAGCAGTAATGTTAGTATGGCGTTCTTCGAGTATGCTTTGTGTATTTTTAATTAAATTTTGTTTAAAATTGATGAAAAGGTTGTGGTACATTTATGAATATTTGAAGTGTTGCCATGTTAATGGTTTTGCTCCTGTAACAATTCTCGATGTCGCTATTAGGATTTTTTAATGAAATTACGAGGACAAATGACATTGGGCTTCCATACATGCATGTGGCTTCTGGAGAAAAAAACAATAAATTAAATGTGGGAGCTAAAGAAGGGTGTTTATCTCGCTCTGACGAGCTAGTTCGAAATATAACCGAAACGGTATTTTTGGACAACCCAGTACGATCAATATAACTTGAGTTCGTTATCTTGTATTAGCATTTACTAGCTTAACCCGTGCATCGGCCCGCTGAGTTTCTCGCCGGATCTTCTCAGCGGGTCGCGATTCCGATCTGGTAGTAGATTCATTCCGAAGCAGTTGATTTTTAGTTATTAGGTCTCCTTTGGAGGCGCTCGGGCAGCTGTCCCACCCCTTCCGGCTGAGCCTTTGCTCGCCCACCTGCCCTGGTGAAACCGGAAAGGCCTCCGGGCCACTAGTAATCCTTTAATCATAAAAAAAGAATGTTGAAACATATGAAATTAAAATAATCTTCTAAGTTAATAATCTTCTCAGAGTTACAGAGAATGATCTTTTCACTCGATTCCTATAGACAAAACTATAATATTTCGAGTTTCCTTTAACCTAGCGATGGTTAATGCTTTTTTATATTGTACAGTATCATAAAAGTAGGTCATTTAGCTTGTAACTCGCGTAGTCCACTTCAAAGCTTAACCACAAACTGTTTGTGGTGACTGCGGTTATAACTTGAACAGCTAAAACTTGCGAGGTTCGGAAACAAGTGAGTTTTAAAATTGATTGAGAACTCTTCATCAGTAACATACAAAATTAATTTAAGTCTTTTCTTTTTGTGTTAAAGTTTAGAGTTTGCTAGTTTGTTGTTAGGTAAGTTTTTTGATAAATATTGTCAAATATCAAGAAAGGGAACGTATTTCAATTAATGTACGTAATTATTAGATGTAGTTATATAATTTGGGATACAACAAACATGCGATGAAATCATTGCGGCGTATTATATAAGACGCCCGGTATACTTGTATCCAGCCAAGCAGATACGATTTTTTCTAATGATATACGTGCTTAATATATACTCAATAGTTTCTTCCACGGCTAACTGGACCTGAAACCTAGGCCATAGCATTAGTGGATCTTGAGCAGTCAGAGCTTTTTTGGAGGCACTCGAGCAATTGCAAGCAAATCCTACTTCTACTGGCTGAGTCCATGCTCGCCCATTCGTCCCGTCAAAACTTTAAAGGATTTCGGAACACGGGCTATTCTTCCATTCTCAAAATATACTTTTACACTGAAGGAATAATATACTATAATTAACACAAAAATGTGTACCCGATGTGTGTCGAATTCTCAAATTCTCTGTCACTCTCCAGTCGAATCAAGAGTTGATAAGAATAGTTCGTGTTTGTAGTCTTAATATTCCCAGCCATTTCAAATTTAGTTGATAATAGTGGTAAAGTACATTAACAAGTCCAAACTCAACTTTAAATAAGTTGAAAATTAGAGTGCTCTTTTGCCATAACATATCATGTTCATGGGAATTAAAAATATTAGAGACTCAAGACATTCAAGTTAATTTACAGTCTATTTTAGTCCATTTTACAGCCTATTTTAGTCCATTGTTAGCCACTTCTAAAGCACGCCACGCGTTCAGATCCTGGGTGTTTCGTCTACATCCACTCGATCCATTTACTCCGTCCGAGGCGAAGTTATAATATGCACTAATTGCTTTTTTAACCACTTTGATAGAATTCACTTCTAAAAGGTGATTTTTGAAAAAAAATTCTATGTAATAATCGCTCACTACGCCAAGGCCATCCAATCCATTTTCCAATTTAATCGTAAACAGGAAATCAAACAAAGCGAGAATTCAAAGTGGACGTGTCATGATATGATTGATTAAGTAGACTTTTGTATTTCTCGAAACTTCGGAAAAGCAGGAAGATATTAGAGCTGGTGGCTTGTATTCAATTAATATCCACGGCCCCGAAACTGGTAGCCTTGAGAGCGACCCGGAGGGGTTGAGTCCCGCGTCGCCCTGCGAAGATTAAAATAAAACATTACTCGAATTTACTCCGCTGTGACGCCAATCCTACTTATATAATATTGAAGAGCCTTTAAATTTGCTACGAATAATAATAAAGTAGATTATAAATTATCAATAGTAAAATAATGTGTTGATTTAAAGCTTAGTTTGCTATGGTTCAGACTTGCCAATAAATCGTTGATAGAATTTGCAAGAGAATTGATTTTGTTCACCGTAATCGCCGATATTTTTTAAGTCGCTGCGGCCAGAGAAATAAGCGAAGTAGTCGTGTTAAGCTATGCCAATTTTTCTAAACTTTCTGATGTTCGCATTGGACTTCCACAAAAAAATGTTAATTATTTTACCATTGAAACATAAACCTCATGTCTGAAAATGAGTGGCGGCTTTCAGGTTGCGATGCGTTTTCAACTTACTATTCACGATACACGAATAATCTCCGAAAACCCAAACTTTTTAGGACATCAATAAGAATAACGATTTAGTAAAATGAGTCCCTCGTTCTTGGCCATTTGGGAAAACCTCAGAAAGAATGTTAACTTTTTAACTAGCGCTGATCCTCCTATTTTTCAATTCAACAAGCCACGTCAGACTCGAGATTTCAATCAGAAAATTGCTTTAACCTAAGCGAGAACTTGCGTCACACAAAAGAAATTGGCGTAAAAAAAACATCTAAGTAATCCAAACAAACGAGTTCTACCGAGTGTTATTAATGGTGCAAGTTGACGTACCCCAAAATTAATATGAGGTTCAAGGTTTATATGTTTTCCCGGTCAAACATAAAGTTTTGGCTGCGGAATATGTTCTTTCCAAATTTATTGTAATGATATTTGCCAAAACTGACTGTTGATAGCTACAATCCAATGAAAAGTTATATAGGCTTAGGCATAGTTTGTTGAGAGATAACAATATACAATATATTTCAAAATATGTGATTTGGCGAAATCAATCAAGTCACAAATGTAAGTAAAAACCAAAAATATGGCCTATACTTTTGTCTTTCAATTGGCCATCTAAGTCTCTTTTTAATAAATATTAAACAAAAATCTTTTTAAAAAGTATTATTTAATGTTACACTATTTTTTATTATCTATCCCTCGTCTGAGAAATCCGAAAAGACCTGATTCGGAATATTTCCGTTTCGGCGTTCAGATTTGGTTTCACAGCACCTGGGCATCGTTTATGGGCTACGACTGATCACCTCATTCATAGCGCAGTACGATTTATCACACAACAATATTGCGTTTTTTTTTCTTACGTGATCGTAAAAGTTGATGGATAGCCCCGAAATGTTTGGTTCGTATTTTCTCGCCGACACAATTTTTTCTGTAGCGCCACCTAAGCCGAACATATTTTTCAGGGCACGACGTGAAGGAAAATGAGTTTTCTTTTCTTTATTTTATTTCGGTACATTATATATAACTATTGTTTTCAGTTTTACGATATGTACTCCCCGGAATCTTTTTTTATCAATTTTATTTTCTTGTCACCTCCTTTTCTTAGTTAAATATGGCCAACGATTTTTACATTTTCCGCAGTTTAGCATATTAACTGACGCGTGGGATCGAGGGTCGCGCCTGAACGTGGGGTGGCGTATCTCAAGCCTACTCTCCAAATTGCGGGTCTATGAAATATGAATTTACTAAAACAACAAGTATTTACGCTTAGTTTAGTAAATTAATATTGTTTCTGTTTAGATTAGTCTAGAGGTTTATCGATGTAATTAAAACTACTTTTACAATTAGATACTAATAATTAAAACTAATTTTAATCTCGAGTTTTTTATTTGCATTATATTATTTCCCAAGTTTTCAATACTTTACAGTTTTCGTGGTCACGGACGAGTAAGGTGTTAATCGTCGACATTTGATTATTTTGATTACTACCATCTATTTTTCTCTAAACTATTTCTAGACTTATAAGTTTCATATCACGTAGAATGAACTAACAGTATTTTGATGTCCAGCAGTTTGTTTGACTACGGTTTTCATCTTCACGACATTAGAGGATCCTAGATGTTAATTATTGCTGTTTTTTTTTTCGGCATGATATCTTCAGTATCGGTATTATGCATAAAACAGTTACGTGGTCCATGTATATTTAAATAGGACTAGAAAAAAGTATCTTAATTTTTTTTTTCTCCTACTTAGGCTGATAGTCTTGAGAGGCTATATCAGCGTCGCCTTAACTAGTAGGTGAGCTCACGGGACTCAAACCTGATGACGTTGCTAACACGAACCCTAGCAAGAGCCGTGCTTCGCAGAATCTACCACCGGATCGGAAACGCGACCCACAGAGAAGATCCGGCGAGAAACTCAGTGGGCTGTGTCTGAGGGTTAATTTACTCGTCGAGCTCTTCGTCGTGAGCGACGGGTTCGATGAGAACGATGACCGGTGCTTGAGGTACCTAATAGCACCGTTAGTGGATCGGGAGGAGCCGAAATGACGTCTTTGGGGCGACGTCGACTGCTTTCGATTCTTTAAAATGTAAGTGTTTACAGTTCACTATCCAAGACAGGAAAGGAAAGTCGAAACTGAGTCTCTAAGGTTTGAATTGCGCTGTGGAACGCCGATCCTCATTTGAAAAAGAAGCAGCATCGATTTGATCTGGCACAAACTGCATTATAACGCCAACACCTTTTTGCTTCGAGAAACACTACCCAGTCCAGAGATGTTCGCGAACAACAGTAGAACCCTTTTCTGAGTCGAATCGGAATTATACATATTTCCGAGGCGGAGTCCTTTTAGGTCGCTACGAGTGAAGTGTCGCAAGCGCAACGTCATGAATATAGAGAGGCAGTTGACGAGGCTCTAATCTAAATAAACGCCTGAAGATTGCTGCTACGTAGAAAATATTCGGGGTCATTCGCGGGCCGTATCTGGGTTATTTGTTGACTTTTTGCGCTCAACTCAAACGTATGCATTTCATTCTATTAACGTTTCCATGAATCAATGCGATGGTTGTCGTCATTTTTAAAGTTTTCTTTGTAATACTCTAATGAATGTGTACTGTGTGGTTAACGGTAAAATTTATTGTTAGTCTGCCGGAGTAAGTACTACTATTGTAACTGTTGATGCATTTAAGACGTCCGGTGCATTCGTGTTGAGCGATGCATCGGTGTTAGAATCCCAGACGGGTACCAATTTTTCTAATGAAATACGTACTCAACAAATGTTCACGATTGACTTCCACGGTGAAGGAATAATATCGTGTAATAAAAATCAAAGCCGCAAAAATTATTTGCGTAATTACTGGTGGTAGGACCTCTTGTGAGTCCGCGCGGGTGGGTACACCACCACCCTGCCTATTTCTGCCGTGAAGCAGTAATGCGTTTCGGTTTGAAAGGTGGGGCAGCCGTTGTAACTATACGTGAGACCTTAGAACTTATATCTCAAGGTGGGTGGCGCATTTACGACGACGAATTCCCGGGAAGTGTCCTGTGGACAGAATGGAATTGAACAGCCGTGTCATGTATGACACGACCGTTTCAGGGAAGTGGAAGAATGCGAGGGAGGGAATACCGTCCTCACCCGGCGCCTTGCGCCTCTTCATCCGCTCGATGGAGAGGCGCAATTCGCTGGGAGTGATGAAATCATCATCTCCCAACGGTGGCACCGGGGAGGAGAGTAGGTTCGCTACGCTCTCTTCCACCGATTGGTGGAATGCGGCCTCTGAGGATGCAGAGTCATTTGGAGCGAACTGCCGCTCCAGCATTGCGGCCAGGACATCGGCGCGGGCCTGAGCCGAGAAGCATCGGTTGCCCCTCTCGTCCACAAGTGGACAAGTAGGGGCAGGCCGATTTGAGAGCTGGCGGCAAAGTCGGTGGAGGGACACGGAAAAGGGGTCCTCACGGGCCTCCTCAATCCTTTCCTCCCAAGCATAGCCCCGGAAGGAGCTAATCTTCGCCGCCAACTCCGCTTCCAACTCATTAAGCTCGCGCTTGATCCTGGGACAACGAGTTGTCGCCCAGAGCCTCCTCAGGCCCCTCTTCCGGCGAATAATCGCTTTCAGATGGGCCGGGAGTATACCTCTGGGCCCGCCGCTGGGCACAAGAGTCGTCGCCTGGTCGATCGCTCCCCTGATGGAGTCGACAAGGCGGACCGCCGCGTCGTCGACCCCATCAGGGGTGTTGGGGTCCTGAATTACGGGAAGGTCGACCAGTCGTCTCTTAAAGAGCTCCCAGTCGACCTTCGGTCGTAGGGGCGAGGTCGCAACCCGGGTGAGCCCCATACNGTTGTATTTGTTATTTTAGTTATGTGTTCTACACACACTTATCACTTTTTATTATTATTCTCATTATCCTCTCGCAGGTCTGCTGGAAGAGATTTCTCAAAGAAATAAGCAGTGCCTTTGTACATAATTTTCCTATTACTCTGTACTGTGTCTTGTTTTCTGTGTGTACATAAATAAATAAATAAATAAATAAAAAAAATAACATTCAGACTGTATCGTTAAAATTGAAAGCTCTCTTCGACCAAAAGCAACAATCAGGCTTTTGTTTCAGTTCGGTTATAAACTTAAATCATCTCGTTCACTTTGTATAAAGTTGTACATTCCTTATTAAATTTGAGCTTATTCCGTCATCACGTCTCGTTTCACAAAGCTTTGATGTTTCTTTTGATTTGTGACGTTTTTGTTTTTTGTCTCTACGCTTCATTCAATTTTGGAATGCCTTGTGATATGAAACAGACTGGGATGAAATCAGAGGGATGTGTGTTCAAATAATGTCAGAGTCATTGGGTATCTTGTAGATACGAGAAAAGATAGATCTTCCACTAAACGAATGACTAGATGGTCCAAATGTGGTTGTTCGGTATCGTTACATAATATCAGGTCGGTGTTTCCCGAGCGCTATGACATGTCCTTCTTCAAACGAGGTTTGTGGAGAGTATTAAGCGGTAGGCAGCGGCTTGGCTCTGCCCTTGGAATTGCTGAAGTCCATGGGCGACGGTAACCACTCACCATCAGGTGGGCCGTATGCTCGTCTGCCTACAAGGGCAATAAAAAAGAAAATATTATCTTGAAAATGTCTTTAACGCGATTCAAGTTATTGTCGCAATTCTTCTATGCTACGGTAGCAATTACTACGTAGTTCTCTACGATCTTTTTTTGAATTTAAGCATTTTTGGGCAAGACGAAAACCGATAGTGACTACAAAAACTAGTGCACGCACAGCGATTGAAATTCGACGATCATTCTTCATTCAAAATATAAGAAACGTTAACAATAAATGATATAAATGACACTATTAAAACGGTTCAAATTCGTGTTTTTATTGCACTATATACTATTTCTGACGTTTATAATACTTTGCAGCTTTCTGGATCACGGAAAATGAAATGTGTTAAATATTTTGTTGTTGTTTGTCGTTTTCATTATTAAAGATTTGTTTTTTTTTTAAACACATAATCTTAATTACGTCAACAGCTTGTGTAGCACAACTGTAATGATTCATTTGATTTAATAACATAATAAAAATAAAAACATAAACTAACTAATATTATATTGCATCCTTTCCCACATTAGCTTTTTCTATGACGAATATCACGTAACCTTTGTTTCGTGCAATCTGCTTATAGAGGCGTAGAAAATATAAACTTATTCTTATTATTATACAATATATTTACGATACGCGAGGAGTGTTTCAACACAGCCAATGAAACCCGATACATCGACAAAAAGCTCCTTAGAGTTTCTGCTCTATTCGCACAATATAATTCTCAACATTCGAGTCATAAAGTCTGATGTCTAAGCGTTTGAATTTAACACACAAAAACAAAGTCCGTTATTTCCATCCCCTGCTAGCTATTATGTCGTAAAGTTTTCACGAAAGTTTATAGTTTATACGATGGACTTGTACGACTAGAATTCAAAAGGTCGTAATTCACAGAAACCTTCTTATGTATTATACATAATTATATACATAAATTTTATTCGAATACAGTATTTTCTTTTATTTTTGACAGTCGCAAACATAATAAAAACACTTTTGCGCTTTTTGCTTATCATTATATTGTTGGATATTTAACTTTTTTTAGCATTTCATGTGCGAGTAGTTTGCCGCTGCCAATAAAAGGCAATACGCAAAAGATCTATGGCTCTCTTACATTACGTGACGCGGTCGCTTTCGGTAGGTCAGTCGGTTTCACTCGCTTTGATTTGTAAGTAGGTACGTTCTATTTTCTTATTTGATTGGTTCCTTGAGTTAAATCCAACTATTAGTAAATTTCTTGGAAAAATTGGGCTTGTTCCTATACTTTTTTTTTCTTTCTGAAAGTAAATTTTGTTATTTTAGGAGCATCCGGTAAGACAATGATAAACTTGTTAGTTGTTTATATTTTTCTGTTAACTGTCACAAAATTGTACTTAGAACATGGAATCTAAATGTAAATAAATCACCATGATAGACTGTTACTTAATATCCGATCTTGTTAGTTTTTAACTTATGCTAGAGGATGACTGGTTTTTTTGTTGTTGATAAATTGTGTTTTTTAGTGTTTTTAAATACGAATTACATATTGATATTATATTATGTTATTTGTTATTTTCTTTCAATAAAACAAAAAGTTTATATTTAAGTTGATTATCGATAATGAAAACACGAATAAAACAACATTTTCTGAAAATAAATCGTAGCTAGATCGATTTATCGCCCCCGAAATCCCCTGTTTACTAAATTTTATGCAAATCGTTGGAGCCGTTACCAAGATTCAGATTATATGTATATACCTATTTATATACAAGAATTGCTCGTTTAAAGATATAAGATTCATATTTCACTATTAAAATTTATTCACTGAATATATCTTCATTATCTATACTATCACTTCTGATTCCTAAAAGTATCATTTTCCACGTTTCGACTACTTTACAGTTGTCGTGGACGTTCACGGACGACTAAGGTGTTATTCGTCAAAAATTGAATGTTTTACTAACTACCGTCAAATTTTGTTTTTCGGACACATTATTATTTAATGACTTCAGAAGAATGTTAACGCTAATTTTAATATTTAATCATAATATTTCGTAAAAATTTGAATGTTTTACTAACTACCGTCAAATTTTGTTTTTCGGACACATTATTATTTAATGAATAAAAATGACTTCAGAAGAATGTTAACGGTAATTTTAATATTTAATCATAATATTTCGTAAAAATTTGAATGTTTTACTAACTACCGTCAAATTTTGTTTTTCGGACACATTATTATTTAATGAATAAAAATGGCTTCAGAAGAATGTTAACGGTAAATTTAATATTTCATCATAGATATTAAAACGAAAAGTATAATAATATAATGGAGTCCTCAACCTCACCCGTGGTGGGTTGCGGTAATCACTTAATGCACTCTTAATGAAATTAGTTCAGAAAGATTAACGAGGCGACACTATTATTTTTTTGATCTTTAAAAATATATCGCGTACTTTATAGCTTTAAATAAATTCATTATAATGGTCAATGTTCTGAATCATATTCTGCGGAACTGATCGCCCGATGTTCAGAGGCATTTAAGTTGTATCTACAACTACTTTAGTGATGCACCGCTGCGATTATCGATAATTGTACGAAAAATATAGATTTCTTGAAAGTATCCGCACATCATCGATTGAAATTTGGCGGCATAATGATAGGAACCTTCCGCTAACGATAGGAGCGGAACGAAAAGAGTCCCAATAACAACTGAACTAAGTCATATTTTTTTGGCCTGCCATTTGCTTGTAATCTCAAGGGTCTATGCTAGAGCTTCAGCAAAGGCTTAGGCGAGCTCACGGGGCTCAACCTGGAAAGTTTCCTAACACAAGTCTCATGATAATTTGGATAAGTTCTTAGGAATACGTAGAGGATAAATATATAATACTATTAGAAACAAATTTTTTTATTTATATAGGCATACAATGTGAGCTTTATGTTGCAAAAAACAAGGAAAAAAAATCTCATATAAAAATAATTTATCGAACGTTATTTTTGTCCCTTACGTGCTGTTTTGTCGTTGGGACTTAAACGTTTATACCTTGATCCTTAACTCGAGGAAGCAAACGCCTAAAGCCTCGTAAATAATGCCCCTGGGATACGCTGACCTGACATTGGATTACTCCAACCCCTTAACTGAACTAAGTTTAGGATCTGGGCACCAAATTTAAGTTATTTAAACAGAGCTGCAGAGCCAGTTAAGCGTCTGTTTTATTGTTTATTTAATTTGTAGAGTGAAGGTTTTTTATGGTAATTTAATTTTAATTATATGTGGTTTTTTTTATTGCTTAGATGGGTGGACGAGCTCACAGCCCACCCGGTGTTAAGTGGTGACTGGAGCCCATAGACATCTACAACGTAAATGCGCCACACACCTTGAGATATAAGTTCTAAGGTCTCAGTATAGTTACAACGGCTAGCCCACTCTTCAAACCGAAACGCATTACTGCTTCACGGCAGAAATAGGCAGGGTGGTGGTACCTACCCGCGCGGACTCACAAGAGGTAATACCACCAGTAATTACGCATATTATAATTTTGCGGGTTTGATTTTTATTACCTACACGATGTGATTTCTTCACCGTGGAAGTTATTCGCGAATATTTGCTAGTACGTGTTTTATTAGAAATTTTCTTGTGCCTTGTCCTTTAAGCCACGATGAATTCAATTCATTAACAAAATACCGATTAAGAATAAACAAAAATTCAAACATTTTTTTAATATTATTTAACTGTATTGTCATCTCCTGCCAGTACCACATCATTGTTCCGAACATACAAAATTGAACAACATTTTAATTATCATTCTTGTTACATTCACGATACTCTGAAACCTCGATATAAACGAATTTATCTGGCCATCGATAATTGGTAGATTAACTTAAATCCAATGAATGTGTCCAGTGTGATGAACGTTTTCATTTTTGACAATTCAGATGAGAATAATTGGAAATGAACGATTCATTACTTTTTATTGCCGAAAGCCAAGATAAGTCCTAATGTTTTGAGTTGTTAATATCCGGGACTGGTACTATCCACGATCATCATTATTAAATCTTGTTTGAAGAAAGATAAATAATAGCACTCGGAAACCGTAGTTTACAAGTAATAAAATCATTATTAGTCTATTGTTATAGGTATTAACGTCCGAAAATGTTTCCAATTATCAGAATACATTTCTTCCACACAAGAAAAATTTCAAAAAATAAATAAATAAAATTCTAATGGTCGAGTATCTGAGAATTCCCGGGACAACAGTGTTTCTGTAACATTCGTGAGAATGCAATAAACGCGTTGTCACTCTGTTTTAGTTCGAGGGTGGGTTTTTCAAATACTGTTATTGTTGTTCACGAAATTGGTATTCCACTAATGTTGAAAACACACGGAATAGATAAATAAGGTTGGAAAGGCCTTTGCTCTAATTTTGTATTAGAACCAGTGTCGCCGCTTCATCCCCACTATTTTAATTTCTACACATACACATACTGTGATTACAAGTATTTCGCACACAACAAAAACACCCACACATAAATCTCAGGACAGATATTCGTTCGCAAACTAGCACAAAACACCCGTAGGCATACACACTCACACACGCAAAAAGGCAATAAAAATGTTCATACACGCTAGTGCTTGATAAAATCGATATTCTTTATCGATAAATTAGCTGATGAATGAATGGAGAAAATGAAACATGAAATAAATATTGAAAAAGAAAACTATTTTACTTTTATTAATTACAAATAGTCACTGTCCCTGGAATAAAACGTATTTGTTAAGCAGTTGGCGCTTGCTATTAATTGCGAATTAATTTTTCAAAAGTAAGTGTATTCTGATTTTTTTATGGTAAAATCATCTTCAGTAAAATGTTTAGAACAAATAGTACTCGTCTTTGTCTCCAGTTTCCTCTACCTGTCACGTCAATCCATTGTTCCCTGGCGTTAGGTTCTTTAGGAAACCTAAATTTTTTAATTTACTGCATAAGCCAAATAGCATTTTACTTAGATTTTAATACGTCTTAGACAATATAGTAAATACCCGTAAATGAGAGGTCTACATGTCCCTTTATATTATACCTTCACATTAATTCAATGATAATAATTCAATAATAATAATAATACATATTTATTTTACTCAAAATACGTCTCACTAAGAATATACTAGGTATCATTAATTAAATATAAAATAATGCAAAAATTATCCATGTCAAATATAAATATAGTCGAGAATTCTGTCGATGATTTTATTTCACCACATGGTCACCTCACTATCGACAAAATGCACCACGGCCAATCAGGGCAAAGGCCGAAATTTCAAAGATGTGTAGAGAACGCAATGCATGTAGTACATTGGAAGCTGACTTGGTCATTGCGTTCATTGGGCGAGTACACATCGCGCAATGTTTGCTATTTATAACTTGCTGCAATAATATTGTTAATGTTTGGAATTTCATAATGCTCAGTATATTTTTATGTTTTAGACAAATAATATTGTAATTAAATGGTAATTTCAACTTACCGATCGAAAGATATACCTCCTCGCTCTATACTTGAGGTCTGATTTTTTGTTTTACAAGTTATAATTGCACAACACGGCACTATAAAGCGGAGATCTGTTCGCCAAAGTAGTCCGAAGCGCACTAAACGCGGTTTATGAAAGAATCGGTCGAGTTATGTTTGTAGAATCATAACTGTGGCACGCTTGCCCCGCCTACATTACCATTCCAACCTTATTCATCTATTCCGTGTGAAAACACATTATTCGTGTTCCGAAAGGCTTGAAGTAGGTATCTTATCTAATTTATTAATACTGAAGCTTAAGTTAAAATCGTATGGCGTATGATTTCATCTTATATGGCGTAAGGAATGACTAAATGAACTAAGACTTGTCTTCGTTATCCCCAAAATTTGTGGTGCTAGAAATATACAAACAATTGAAAAAAAAAGAGACGTTATAGAAATATGGTGCTGGAGAAGTATGTTATGGATATCGTGGTCAGAGATCTGAATCAATGTCTCAGTTCTGAAAAGACTCGGCATCAAACATTGGATGTCAACCCAAGTACGCGTATTCTTTTAATTTTAACCACTTCTCAAAGTAAAAGAGTACCTCATAAAGTTGATTTTAAGTCCAAGGTAGTGTGGAAGGAATTAAATAGCATGGGAGGTCAGTCACAAGGTAAACTGACCAGATCAGGTTAGGTGTGGGTGGATCCATGTACTGGTGCATCACATTGAAATCTAATCCTAAGAAATGGCTTGTTAGCATTCAATGGGTAAGATCTGCGTCCAACAGCAGTAGATGTTAAGAATAACGCTTTAGGAAGAAGTTAATGATTGACAACAATAAGCTTACTGTCCATAAATTGTCGGGGCTCAAGATCCAGGCTTAAAGATATGAATATCAACTGAAAGAAAGAAGAAGAGACGATAATGCAGCTGACGACGACGCGAAAACGATTGTATAGCATTTGTACTCCAGAAGTATGCCTAAAAGGTAGCCTGAGAGCTCCTGAATCATCTACGTCATAGCTTATTAAATATACCCAAATACAGTGGGTTTTTTTTTAGTGTAAAGAACACCAGATTATTATTGCGCCAACTGTTCCTCGTTCCAAGAATTACTTCACAATATCACTATAAAAATTATAAACACATCTGAATACACATTAACGCCTTCATTATAGGTCTATAATTATCCTTGGTAAGGAGCAGGCCTCTCCTAATTAAATTTATCGGAATTTGATTTTAGTCGTTACAAAGAATGCCAAAGGAACAATGCTTTAAAAACAATGTCCCCTCTTTTCTTTACTTCAAAGGCATACACGAAAAAGGAAAGCGTTCTGTTATAGTTACAGGAGGTGTTTTTGCGATAAGGGAACAGCGTACCTTTGTTATCTTAATAAAATATTACCGGCCGTTCGGCTTTATCGCTTCTATTGTAACTCTAAGCGTTGTTTACAACAAATTCGACGAAGAAAACGTTATTGTGTTTAACGAAAACTAAATGCGTACTGTGTTCAATTAAAATACTTTTGTAGATGAGCAAATAATAATGTCTGCATGTGTAATTTTAAAAATAAAGATTAGGTTTAAATTTTATGGAATAGAAATATAGGTTTTAAACATTTAATGAAATTCAAACTAGCATATGCCCATAAGATCTAAACAAATGAATACACACGCACACGCGCACGAACACACACACACACACACACACACACACACATTATATGCCTACTTAAAATACAACGATAGAGCATTTTCTTCGGTTTCTCCTGGAAGCTGGTGACATTATTAAAACAACTTTTATGATTATACCTTGTGTTCATTAACTCCAACGTGTCAAATACTCATTTAAACATTGATCTAATAGAATGAAATTAAATTACTAGTAGAAATAGTACCTACTAGGATATATTATTATGGAATATATATACACATACGTATCATCCCTACTTATCATTTGAAATTTCATTCCTGAGATAGCTTTCTCCTTTGTCCAGTGGACCTAGTGATCTGCAACAAATTTTCTTAAAGGTCACTAGTTGGACAAGAACATCAAACGTTCTCGTCTGGATTTCGTTACTTGTTCAATCCCTTATTGTATTTACAACAACCGTATTTTATTTCAAAGGTAAAAATTATGAATTCGAAATTATAAACACGAAAAATATTAACTTTTTCAAGCGAATACCTATTTGCATGAATGAGAATAATATTATTATAATTTTTTCTATGTGATCAAAAGTAACTGTATTCGTTCAGTTCCGATTCACTTAATTAAATTAAACGTAGCGGTCAATTTAATTTGGGCATATTAAGGACGTTGCTAAGGACGTTGCACGTATTGAGATACACAGACACCAGGTGGACAGTCAACACTACAATCTGGAAAGGGCCAATTGGCAAAAGAAGGATAGGGAGGCCGAAAAGACGATGGGCTGACGACATAAGCGAAATAATAGGAAAGGACTGGCAAACGATCGGCAAGGACAGAGATCAGTGGAAAGGACTGGAGGAGGCCTTCACCCGAGGAGGGGTCCAATAACAAAAATTAACTCGTACTAACATTTAGACAATAAGCATTAATAACTAACTAAACACTAACAAATAAATATCACATTACAAATGAAAGTTAAGGATAAGGAAATACAGGCTTTTTTTTTTATTTTTTTATTTATTTAGTACGTTGCTTAAAATCTGGAATAATCGAAGACTGGGCTGATCAATGACAAATTAATGAAAAACATTACTCTCATTGGCAGATCTAAGTAAAAAGTTTCATGTTTAGAGAACCAGTCACGTAAAGCTCACAAAATATGAAGTCAAAATCTCATTGAACTGATCTGAATGTGTGTGTGAAAGTGAACCCATGCGAAACGTGTGAAGCCGTTGACCCGGTATCAGGTGATGTTTAGACAGAATCTCATACCGTGAATTTCATATTCATACATAATAAAAGTGGAAAACGATTCGATGAAATTTTGACGATTACTATTTACTTATTGTAGTAAAATGAACTCACTGCCAATGCAATGAGAGCTCTTTAGCATAGCCCGACAAGGGGTAATAGAAAGAACATATCGAGGGGAGAAAGTTTTATTTTGTAATTAAAAGTGCGTTTTATTTGGTATTAAATTCAACAGTTCGATGTTTTAAATTGAACGACGATTAAGCTTACTCCGTTCAAATAGCTGTAGAAGGTTTTTTATAATGAATTGTTTTTCAAATTTATATTTGGAATGACTCTGCTGTAAAGACGCAATAAAATGTTGCTTTCCAAATAACTTTTTCCCCCTCAATATTAAGTATTATTTTGTCTAACATAAGCTATCCTTTGAACCGGAATGCGTGAATACATATCAACATTAAATAGCCATACTGGTGGTAGGACCTCTTGTGAGTCCGCGCGGGTAGGTACCACCGCCCTGCCTATTTCTGCCGTGAAGCAGTAATGCGTTTTGGTTTGGAGGGTGGGGCAGCCGTTGTAACTATACTGAGACCTTAGAACTTATATCTCAAGGTGGGTGGCGCATTTATGTTGAACATGTCTATGGGCTCCAGAAATCACTTAACACCAGGTTCACTGTGAGCCAACACAATTAACCTTCTAAACATAGATACAAATCCAACTTATGTCGAATTAAATTCGCATAAACTCCGAAACGCTACCTCCGTTTTTCCTTTTAATTTAAGCACTCTGTGTAATCCTCGAAATTGCTGGTCGACCGCCGTAAATATACGGGTCTCAGTTCCATTGACCTTACGTTTAAATCTAAGCAATTATGACTTCCACCTGCAGAAGGGTTAGGAATGAAACTCGGTTTTCGGTTAACATTTAATATCGAAGCAAGTTTTATTTATTTATTTTTATTGCTTAGATGGGTGGATGAGCTCACAGCCCACCTGGTGTTAAGTGGTTACTGGAGCCCATAGACATCTAAAACGTAAACGCGCCACCCACCTAGAGATATAAGTTCTAAGGTCTCAGTATAGTTACAACGGCTACCCCACCCTTCGAACCGAAACGCATTACTGCTTCACGGCTGAAATAGGCGGGGTGGTGGTACCTACCCGTGCGGACTCCCAAGAGGTCCTACCACCAGTGATTACGCAAATTAAAAATTTGCGGGTTTGATTTTTATTACACGATGTTATTCCTTTACCGTGGAAGTCAATTGTGAACATTTGTTGAGTACGTATTTCATTAGAAAAATTGGTACCCGCCTGCGGGATTCGAACACCGGTGCATCGCTACACACGAATGCACCGGACGTCTTATCCTTTACGCCACGACGACTACTAAATGTTTGTGTGTTAATCAAATCAAACATACATCCGTTTAATCAGTTCATTAGTCATTGAGCGAACGTATTGTTGTAAGGGTGGA
The DNA here is from genome assembly GCF_003987935.1 of Bombyx mandarina. The sequence goes on from NW_021011512.1 coordinate 2,397,192, forward strand.
GTGGGTCTAACAAAACTACCAATTGTTTTGATATAAGGAACTTAAAGTATGTATTATACTGTATTATGTACTGTATTACTTATTTTTACCGCAAAATAAATGTAAATATCATATCTGTTTATTTAAAGGGCAATGCAATTATGCGATGCCATATAAACTTAACTAGATGATGATCGAGATTTTCTCGGTTTTTTTTTTGATAACGCCATCTTGTTGTGTCTTTAAAGCGGTTAGGTGCCCTCAATTAAGAAAAATAGTATTATTATTCGCCAATAGATGTCGGGAAGAGTTGATTATTGAAAACATAAATAAAACAACATTTTCTGAAAATAAACCGTAGCTAGATCGATTTATCGCCCCCGAAATTCCCTGTATACTAGATTTTATGAAAATCTTTGGAGCCGTTTCCGAGATTCAGATTATATATGTCGAATAAAATGAGGTTATGGGTGTAAATAAAAGGGAAGACGTGATTTCAATGTATGTAATTTACATGAAATACAAACCACTAAATCGTGGCTTGGAAGGAAGGTATGCAAATGAATTTTACTAATGAGAAGTAAGTCATAATTATTTCACAACTTTTAATTATGAACTCACAAGAATTACCTAGTTAAACATTTTTAAATGCAAACCGACATAGATTGTACTCACAATGTTTCCTTTCCGAGAGCTGGAGCAAAAGTGCCGGTGTGACGCAGGTCACTCCCTTTTTATACCATTTGTTCAACACCATAACATTTAGAGTTACCCACAATATTTTTACAAAATAATTATTAAGGTAATCGATGCAGTTTTACTTTGTTAACTTGATTTGATTTTATTACAATTGATTTTAAAATATTAGCACTAAAATAATCTATCAGCGAAAGTAATTCATTTCTTAGAATTGACCAATCACAATAAATGTGACTACCACCATTTTAACAAAATGGAAGTAGTTAAAGGAATTCGGCCTCGTAGTAATACAACGCCTAATTATTAACGACATTGGCATTGCGACATTGTTCACAAATCAACAAATTAAAGTTTCTAAAAATCGTTGCGGCGACATATATAATATATATTATATAGATACACAAGAAACGCTCGATTAAAGGTAAAAGACTAGCAAACTACGTCACGATTAAAATGCGTTTTCAATTTGTATTTATTTCTTGTTTCCGCTAAAAGTGGTACCTTACACCAACACCTCACCACAGATGTTTTGCTTTGTTGACATTTCCGTGCTTGTCACGCGAACTTGACAAGTTTCCAATAACGAACTCGGTCGAAATAGACGATACCAATAAGATTATGACGTCTGAAAGTAGATTTTATCAACGTATTTCAGTCCGCTCTCGAGTTGGTCTCGATTTCAAGTTTGTTGGATTGAAGGTTGATTGCTTTATATACTTATATATTTATTAAAAAAAAAGCTTTTTTCTTAATATTTGTTTTTTTTTTATTAATAAAAAGTACAAAGTTATTTAATAATAAAAGTAATAAAGTTAATAATAATATAAAGCTCCGAACATAGATGTTACAACTTGTTTATTTGGTATCCGTAGTTATTTTACAGGGAAAATATGAGTACGGCTAATATTTACACGTATTAGTACGGGTAGGTACCGCCCCAATTTTTCTGCCGCGAAGCAGTAATACTTTTCGATATGAATGGTGGGGCAGCTGTTGTCATGTAAAATTGACACTTGGAAACACTCAATTAGGTGGACTGTAAGCTTTGTCCAACCATGAAAGCACAAAAAAGTTTGTTAGTGCATATAAAATGACCTAATATGTTAAAGGAAATATTGTAGGTATTATAGAATAGTAGTCTTGAATTCAACTATCATAATTTTTGTACATGATTTGTGTGAGTCATAATTTTTTTACAATGTTGATGTAAAATTTATAAATTTTTCTGTTTTCATTTATCATGTTGTATAAAGCATAGTACTGAAAAAAATATATGACAAGTTTTTAGATATTCTCCTTGAAGTCAAATAGTTGTCTTTATATGAAATCAACCAAACGGCTTTCCTCTTTGTACGAGAGTAATAAAATCTATCACGCAGACACGTGTCGATTTGAATTGAGGCTGAGAAACTCGCGGAGTTAACATCCGGAATTTCCTTAACGAGTACACGATGCGAATCCTAATCTAAAATGTAATTGGAAGGATTCTCGTCTACTTGATTGCTTATACAGTTTTAGACACGAATCTGGACATAATGTCAAATGCGATGTGCTTAAACATACATGCATGGAGGAAAAATATAATTTGAAATTTCGTAGATTTGTAAAACCCGGTTCATGTTGTGAGCCTTTTTAGGTTTTCAGAATAATCTATACTAATATTATAAGGAGGAAAGATTTGTTTGTTTGTTTGTTTTGAATAGGCTCCGAAACTACTGAAGCGATTTGAAAAATTCTTCCACTGTTTAGGAGCTACAGTATCCCCGAGTGACATAGGCTATAATCTCTTTTGAAAAATTTTTAGGGATCTTTACTAAAACTCCAAAAATGTAAGCGAAGGTGTAAAAAAAATACCTAAAATATTCTTTACATCGCGTGTCCTGCGAACTATTGATGATAGAATAAAATAATGTACTACGACTTTGTAGAACTAATTATTAATTACAAAAAGTGTCGCGGCAGCATATTTCTAACTATTGTAGTTATGCTGCAATAAGTGTTCTTTTATTTCAAGAATAAAACAACGTCAAATATCGTTGAAATGTTTGTTAAAGACCCGAGCGGAGCCGGAGCGGGACGTTAGTACATAATAAAATTATGTATATAATTCTATAATAATATATGAATACTAGCTGACCCGGCAGACTTCGTAGTGCCTCAATCGATAAATAAAATACACACCAAGGGGACACATCAAAGGAAAAACAAAATTGTTTGTTTTTATATAATTCCGAGCTTTTTTTATATTTTCTCACCTTTTAAACCTTCCCTGGACTTCCACGAATAATTCAAGACCAAAATTAGCCAAATCGGTCCAGCCATTCTCGAGTTTTAGCGAGACAAACGAACAGCAATTCATTTATATTTATATAGATAATATAGAATGAATTAAAAATGAATATACTCGTAATTATGAGTTTGTAGCTAGTACGCAAGTACTCGCGTACGACTAAACGCAGCTCCGCATTATATGACGCCCACGTCATATCATCTGACGTTTGTACCGGTAAATTTATAATTTGTGTAATTACTGTTGGTGAAGCAGTACAGTAATTGGGTTGAAGGGTGGGGCAGCCGTTGTAACTATACTGAGGAACTCATATCTCAAGGTGGATGCCGGCATTTACGTTACAGATATCTATGGGCTCCAGTAACTACTTAACACCAGGTGGTTTGTGAGCTCGTCCACCCATCTCAGCAATAAAAAAAAACAGTATTATTGTTAATTCGTTTTTGTATATAAGTGCGTGCTGTGATTATTTTCATTCAGTGTGCTTTGTAAAATTGACGTGAGCGATACAATTAATAAATACCTCGCCAATGTTTCACATCAGAATTGTTTTCAATATTATACAAAACAATAAAGTGTAATTGGCTGGAGGCATAGATAGTATCCAGTCACTTTATTGGTGACCCCGACGTGATTCGAACAGCACTTCAAGTTTATGTCTGTCTTTAAAATTTCTTAGGAATTACTACGTCGTTCGTACTACATACTGTACCATTGTAGTTTAAAAACTGAGGCCTTAGAACTATTATCTCAAGGTAGGTGGCAGCATTTACTTTTTATGGGCCCCGATAACCACTTAACACCAGTTGGGCCGTCGTCCTACCTAAGAAATAAAAAAAATATATATATAGGTAAGTATATGGTTTTCTGTAAAAAGTATTTACCTATATTCGATTTGTGTATCGAATAATTTACAAAACTGAACATAACAAATACCCATATAGTTCGCGATCGTAGTTGTCTTTGAAAACAATACTAGCTAGTAAACTATACTAGCTAGTATAGTTTACTAGCTAGTATAGTTTACTAGCTAGTATAGTTATTCGTGCCACGAATGTTTGCTTCGTGCGCGGCGATCCAGCGCAGTGGTACCATGAATACATGATAGTACAATACAATGCCATTTCTTTGGTACTAGCTAGTATAATAAACATATAAATGAAATATAATATTTAGTTTCCTTCTTCAAACGAGACTTGTGGTGAGTACTTAACGGTAGGCAGCGGCTTGGCTCTGCCCCAGGCATTCCTAAAGTCCATGGGCGACGGTAACTACTCACCATAAGGTGGGCCGTGTGCTCGTCTGCGAACACCGGCAATAATCTAAAAAATTTAGTCATATAATTTTTTTTATATTTTTTTTTATAATATAATATTTCGATGAAATGATAGATGGGAGAACATCAGAATGACAAATTAAACTTACGTGCTGTATTAATGAACGACCTATGGTCCATGGTAGTTGAACTTCGCTCGACTTCATCTCTTTTTAGTTTCTAGCTAACTCATTGTAATTGTAAAGAAGTCGGAATCTAAACTCCTACTTCTCCTGTTATCTTCTATGTGATTTCTTTTCGGGATTCCACACAAATTAGATTGTGTTCGGTCTGTCTGATTCAAAATCATCAATCATTTTCATGTGATCGCCACTTTATAGATCCTGACTAAACATGCGTTACAGCGTTGGAAGAGTATGGCGGACAAATACGAGATATCTCATATTCGCAACAAATTTTAAAACAATTAGTAAAATCACTTGAAGTAATTTTGTATTATGCTTAAGACACACAGACTTAGTAGTATATTATGTTGTATGGAATCAGCGTCGGCGATTAGAAATCTTGTGGCGTAGCTATATTCTAGTATTAACCTTTAATAAACGCAGTTTACTGGTGATAGGACCTCTTGTGAGTCCGCACGGGTAGGTACCACCGCCCCGCCTATTTCTACCGTGAAGCAGTAATGCGTTTCGGTTTGAAGGGTGGGGCAGCCGTTGTAACTATACTTGAGACCTTAGAACTTATATCTCAAGGTGGGTGGCGCATTTACGTTGTAGATGTCTATGGGCTCCGGTAACCACTTAACACCAGGTGGGCTGTGAGCTCGTCCACCCATCTAAGCAATAAAAAAAAAGTTAACTCAAAATTAATTTAAAAAAATAATATCTACTATATATTTCTGTTTTGAACCCAATAAGAAAACATGGCGATTAAATAACCGCATTCATGTGTTTTAGAGGGCACTTCGCGTGCACTACTCAACGTTTGCTTTACTGCTAATATCCGACTTGTAAGTTTTATGCGAAAAACCACTTTGCTTTCATTAATTCTAAGTATTTTAAACTAAAATCTTGAAAGGGTAATTGCCTTTCTTGGAGCGTTGCGCTGTAAATGTTCGTACTTTACTGAAAATACGATGTTATCGGCTTGTCGTGTTCCATTTGAATTCGGGTCATATGTGTTTTGTGCAATTACGAGCAATTTTCACGTTTCCATCACAATAAGCTTTTTTTCGATTTCTGGCATTTCTAAATAAACAGTTTTCGATTGTTTTTAAGCTATTGCATACCTTTTATCGCGGGCTTTGAGCGCGACGACCGAATCAAGAAATTCCGTAACGAAAATAAAACCTAACACCCCCACTCCCCCTACCATGTAGCTCGCGTTCAACACATTCACTCGTTGCGCTTAATGTGTAGTGTTTGTGAATAAGCGTGCGGCGTGACGTCACACTGCATGCGCATCATGAAAAGTCTGCCCATCTCTCTCTCGCGCGGTCTAGTGACCGTGTGAGTGTGAAAGGGACAGTTAATGTTTTGCTTTTGTGAATGTTTATAAATATAGCGTGGTCTTATTTTATTATTGTTTTAATATTAAATTATTATTGTCTAATTATAATTGCATAAGTTGATAAAAAATGCTATGCAATAGCTTTACCGCGGCAGTGCCACACGAGTTTTTTTTAAATGGGAATCAATACATTAATTTTATCGGGAACACCAAACAGCTCAACTATTATTTTATCAACAAATACATTCGCATTGAAAACTAAGTTGTATTCAAGATAGCGGTGAACAATATAGAACCAGCCCAGCCAACCCATATTAAAAGCAGCTTGTATTGAACTGAAAAGGTTTTCCGTTTAGGGCGACAGAGATCGGTCCGTATGACTTATCGGGATCTAACATCACAATTGTGCTTGACACGGGACGCTAAATATGAGGCTCCAAATGTCATCCTCGACACATTGGTTGAATGTGTAAATTTTATCTTGTTTCTATTGATATTATTGTGCCTATGAAGATTCTAGATAATGTATTTTGATTTTATATTTTACTCGTCAAATATTGTAACACTTTTTTCGTTGCTTAGACCGGTGAACGTGATCACGGCCCACCTGGTGTTAAGTAGTTATCGGAGCCTGTATCCACAATACACAGCGTAAGTCCACCGTGAAAAAAAAATTGTGTCATAATTACGTGATACAAATTTGGGGAATGCCCACTCTCCATAGTGTGCTAGGCCCAAGGTGGACATCAAATATTACTATAAAAATGGACTGATTCAAATTCTTAAATGTATTAGATATCTAAAAAATATATTGAAATTGACGCCACTATTATAAAAAATATAATAAAAATAAAAAACTCGTTTTGAGGTTAATTTTCTATATAAATACCTCAAGAACTTTTCTTTTTTTAATGTTTAAGATGTTCCTAATGTATTTTTATCCAATTGTAGTTATTAGGGTATAAAAAACACACATACTTCTTTAAATATCTATATTATTCTATATTTTCTTCATCTTCATACACAATTAGTAAATCATCTAAAAATAGCACAGGAGAGCATATACACGGTTTTAAATCTCGGTCAGGTTAAAACCACAATTCACACAATGGTTTTCAGCCGTAGTATGAAACGTTATTGATAAAAGCAAAATAAATCGAAGAAAAATCAAAACACATCCATTTTGAACGCAAGCACAAGCAGCAAGCGAAGTGTCAGTCAGTCAGATTAAAATCAGTGTTGTCAGTATAAAGAAAAATAATTACATGAAATTCATATATCGATCATTTTTTTAAATAACGGATAATTGATTTATTTCTTAATCTTTTTTTTACGAGTACACATTATTGTTTATTTTTTATGTTTTTGGTTTTGTTGTACATATTTAAATATGTACAACAAAACAAGTTAAGTTTTTTTTTATTGCTTAGATGGGTGGACGATCTCACAGCCACCCTGGTGTTAAGTGGTTACTGGAGCCCACAAACATATACAACGTAAATGCGCCACCCACCTTGAGATATAAGTTCTAAGGTCTCAAGTATAGTAACAAGTTAAAGTCCAATGGGTATGTCTTTGATGTTATTTTATGTGCTTAAAATCGATTAAAACCGATTGATTAATGATAATACTTAAAATGATTTATTTATATGTTTTTTTTATATACTTAAAATGTTTACTTAATACGTAAAAGGTTTTGATGCTGGCAATATTTTTCCCGCAAAAATAAAAATCTTAATTTTTTCAACAGAGTTACTTTTTTTAAACTACTTATTGTAAACTGTAGTGGCGCTTATTTGGAAGAAAGTAAATGCATATTTATTTATGACAAAATTAATGCACTAAGTATTTTTTCTCTAATCTATTGTCCGCTTTGGGCCTAAAATGGGCCGTCCTCTTTTGCGGGTTTTATTGCTCTTGAGTATTGGAATGCTTGTGGTAAAAAAAAAAACAATAAATTGACTCACGTCGTTTAATTGAAGCTATTTAGGTATCTTTATATTTGCACCGAGTCAACCGTTATATGTGTAGAATTTTAGTTTACGGAACAATATAAAACATTTTATCTTCTTATTCCTACAGTGCCTTATAGCTTTCAGGGTATCAGGCAAATATATATTGTTATATTTTAATTACCTTATTAATTTAATATCTTTACTGGTCGCCTGACTCAAGTTGAGCAGTGGTATTTGCACTGATGTCTTGCATAACCACCAATAATCAGGTGGGCTGTGAGTTCGTTTACTAATCTGTCTATGCGATAAAGAAAATAATGAAATATCCACGGGCAGAATGTTATATCTATTGCTGCACGAAACGTTCTGGAAGTCGTCGTGGCCTAGAGCATAAGACGTCCGGTGCATTCGTATCTAGCGATGCAACGTGTTCGAATCCCGGTCGGCAGGTACCAATTTTTAAAATGAAATACGTACTTAACAAATGTTGACTTACCTCAAACCTCAAGCACCGGTCACCGTCCTCGTCGAACCCGTGGAAAAATTTGGTTCACAATTAAATCTTCAAATAGTACTTTTTTAATTGACCATGAATTATTCCGGTGATGGTCTAACAAGGATTTAGCATTAAAAAAAGTTCAAATATTTTGTTAAAATTAACTAATATGGTCCAAATCAAACGAAGCGATTGCCACCCCCGCACCTTAATGTTTCATACTAAAAATAAATTCAAAGCCTCCTTCGCTTCCTTGCATAAAAGTTTCTTATCAGCCGAACTCTGAACACGACAACAAATTTGCGCCTAATGACTGTCACGGGAACAACAATAGTGACAAATCGTTATTTTTTTTCCGTTTTCACAAACCTTGTAAATAATTGTCTAGTCATTTTAGTACGTCTGCTGCATTAGGTTGTACAAACTACATGGTGTAGTCAGGTAATCGATTTTAGATTCACAAATAGACGTTGGGTTTTGTATTTTTTACATCGCGACAGGCGAAGTTTCATTTTTAGAGGCAGTACGGTTTCTCTATTTTAGCATTTATTACGCTACGTATTATAATATAAATAGGTGAAAGCGAAGATATTATGTAATATGAAGAATCATTACCACAAACTTTTTTTATTCTTTAATTTTTAAAATTAATTAAGATCTTTAATTAAGATGTTTGTAGGTAAAAAAAGTATTGTTGTTAAAAATTAATGCAGTTCTTTTCTTTCAAGACGTAGCGGGCTTTTTCCCGATGAGGATTTCTTTTGAATGGAGTGTATTTTAGAATGGGATTGTCATCGTTCCTGCTTTGCTGCTCGGATGACGGCTTTTCACGCCCTGCTTCGTTTTGAATTGAACCGATGTGAATGGACTTAATACAAAAGCAACGTCTGTAAAGCTATAAATGGAGATTAAAAAAAAGTCCTTTAGACGTCTGAGCCATGATCGTCCAGTCTATTTCTGTGGAACTCTTTATTACCAAAAAATAAAGTAGAAATTCAAAATTATGTTTGATTCTTTCACACCCGGTTCATAATCTATGGATTCGAAGAAATTCAGTCGATTGCCAAACTTTTTGTACCGAAAATATTGTTTTAACTAAAATTACCTTTGATAGTTTTAACATCGTTTCTGCATAGATGTTATTTGTCGAAAACGAACAGTTGACATCCTAGTAGGGTTGTCGCACATTGTAAAATGTATCAAACAGAAATGAAAGTAAATCGTAAACATTTTGTTTACGACTTTCGAGAAAATAACAATACTGCACTTAGATATTATGAATTTCAACTAATCTTAAACTCTCTAATTAGAATTCAAATTGAGCTCTAGGTGAACTTAGTACTAAAGAAATCAGTGAAAGAAACGATAACAACAAACATGATTGATATCCGTTTAAACAAAACGAAATTAAAAGTAAACAGGATCGGGCTGGCTGCGTGTTTACCGACGTTCCTAATCAACTAGTGCAGTGATTCTCAACCTTTTTTTGTTGCGGCACATATTTAACGATTTCAAAATTTGGCGGCACACACAAAAAAAAAGATAAAATTTATTTACATACTACAACACACTGCATATATACTGCACTACACTATATACACTGCACTGCAACCCACTGACTTTTGTAACACAGGTTTTCCTAGCATAAAAGTCAGGGAATTTTCTTATTGTATACCTCATAGAAAAGCCATGTATATTATTATACTAGTGTTAAGAATTCTTGTACGTGTTTGCATTTTAAGAGGCTTGAATAAATATTATTATTATTATTATTATATTGTTTATCAAAAAATTTTAGTATACGAAATAAACTAAAATATACTATAATTTTTTTTTTTTTGTGGATTTAAATAAATATATTCATGTTTAAAATATTTTTCTTTTAAAATGATATAATTTAATAATATTAACATTATTATATATTCGCAAAATTTGGCGGCACACTTTTGAAATTTGGCGGCACACAAAAGTGCCGCGGAACAGTGGTTGAGAATCACTGAACTAGTGTAACCACACGTGCCTGCTCGGGTGTTTGCTAAAGCTTTTATTACACCTAATATAAACACATTGAGGGCAATAAAAAAAATACATATTTCCGTGAAAATCAACGGCTTTCTGCGTAACATGCGGCTTGCTGTGTGTACTGTGCATACATTGAATGATTTACTTTTGTTAACCGCCTTGAAAACGCACACTTGAAGGCGCCGTGAAAACCTTTCAAATAGTGGTTGGTAGCTGTACTAACCATTAAATACGATTTTCAAAAGACAGATGTGATCGAAGTTTTATTTTGATATACTATTTCGTTCTTATTTTATAACTAACAATTTGATGGTTTGGTGTTTACTCAATTTAATACAATTATTACTTAAAAGTAGCAAATTTCCTTGTTTTTCCTTTTTTTCTAAAAAGATAGTAATTCATTTCCTATTAATTTATCTGTGCATTGATTAAAATACTGATAAATATTCAGGATTTTTTTTAAAATTGATGAATATAATGTGTGTAGTTTTATGTATGTTTCATTATTGGAACTGATTTCTATGCTGGAGTTCTGGATGTTTGAGTATCAAAACCAATTGAATTTAGAAAACCTTAGAATTCCGTCTACGATCGACCATCACCTATTTGCAACTAATTAATTCATTTTCTTCATATTATTCAGAGTTTACTACTTATCTGCTATTAAGGAGTCCAATATAAAAAAAGCCACACGGGTGGTATCAATGAAAACTCCTTTGATAATCTAAACCTTTACTTATAATGTGCTTGGTATGACAAGCTTAGCGATGAGCGAGTTAAATATGTTCAAACAATCTAAAAATCGCAATTACTACAATCGATTCTAAAAATATCTCGCTCCCTGGTGTATAATAATGGAGATAGTATTCGATTTATCTCTGACTCCCGACTATCCATGGGCAACACAAACTCAAGATTCAATCATGACTGTTCTTCAGATTTTTGTCGAATGAACTAGGGTTATATCATAGATAATCATCGAAAGAACGTCCGAAATAATTTAAATAAACTTGTCAGAAGAACCCAGCACCATTGTATTCATAGCTACTATATGATTCTAACAGTGAACTCTTTTGTTCTAGGTGTCAACACGAAAATTGCGATCATTATCAACTTTATAATTCAACTGACGGATGGTGACATCGCACCAGATAAATCAGTGAAAGACGCGAAGTCGTTTTTGAAAGATAGACCGATATCTAACGATATACCCGCACCAGAATCACTGCCGGTCCTACACGGAAACGATACGAGATGTAAGATATCGGAGTATCTGTGCGTTAACAAGAAATGCATACCGATAAACCGTTTCTGTGACGGCAGCAACGACTGCGGGGACTCTTCAGATGAACCGAGACATTGCACACGTGAGTATACTTTGATAATTTTACTAATCTATATATTAATACGTGATTGAAAAACTTTGTACCCCTTTTTACGAAAATTTCGCGGACGGAGGAGCATGAAATTTCCCACACTTATGGAGAATATAGAGTAGGAGTGCAGAACGCTAAAATCTTTTTAAAATTATGCATAAAAATACATTAAATAAATAAATTAAACATTACACACACTACTATGTATTTGACATACACACACGCATATATACTCTTTTGCTTATTGTTAAAGTCTGTGGTCTAATCGAGAATAGATTAACATTGTTGGTATTTAATATTATTTGCCTATAGAGTAACCTTGGCGAAATATGTGATTAAAGAAGTAAAGTTTTTGACAATAGAACCTTAATAATGTTCAAACTTATAATCTAGTTAATAATTATTATAGTGAAATTTTGACTTCTGTGAGACCACTAGTATTTAATAAATAAATAAAAAAACTAGTTTATATATTTCTGCATTTCGAGTATCTAATGCAATTACGGGAGATATTTTTTATAATTTGTTTATTATTGCTTAGATGGGTGGACGATCTCACGGACCCACCTGATGTTAAGTGGTTACCGGAGCCTATAGACATCAACAACGTAAATGCCACCACCCACCTTGAGATATGAGTTGTAAAGTCTCACTTATAACAATACAACGGCTGCCCCACCCTTCAAACGGAAAAGCATTACTGCTTCACGGTAGAATTAAGCAGGGTGGTGGTATCTACCCATGCGGACTCACAATAAGTCCTACCACCAGTATTTCCTACGTATAGTGATACAGTCAACTCTATGCATGTGAGTCTGCAATCTACTGCGGTTACATATTTTTCTTTTTACCTTTTGATACAAAAGCATTTGAATTTTGAATGTCTATGTATATCGGTAAATGTCATTAAAGACATTGTTTTCGATATTCTTTGATGTGAAGGATTGAGATTATAGATAATTTATTCTAAACTAGTTTAATCTTTGGAATTGTTATTTATATATTAATACGTGAAGCAAAAACTTTGTATCCCTTTTTACGAAAATTTCGCGGACGGAGGAGTATAATTTTTCCACACTTATAGAGAATACAGAGAAGAAGTGCATAATGCTAATATTTTTTTTAAATAATGCATAAAAGATACATTAAATCAATAAAGAAAACATTACACACACTACGTACCATGGTTTGTCGCACACACGCATGCATACTATTTATTGTCAAACTTTTGTTGTTGACGTCTGTTGTCAAATTGAGATTAAATATTGTTTGTTTTTGTTAATATTTTTATAGTGTAGTCTTGGCGAAATTTGTGATTATAGAAGTATAAAATACAATCATAATAGTGTACAAACTTACAACTCCAATTAATTATAGTCGAATTTCGACTACTGCGGGACCTCTAGTATTTTATTATTATGGGTACATTAATAAAATTTTAGTCGCGCAAGCTGCTTTGTTTTGATAGATCTATGATCGTCCTGAGAAATATGTGTGAGAAAGTTCTAAAATTGTTTAGAAAATTTTCATGTCACATGACACGAAATTTACAGGAACCTGATTTTGAAATACATTTAAAATTACTCAACCTTCCCGTTTCATAGCTCACATTAATTAACTACAATGAATATAAATAACGGCCTCGTTGAGAATAAAGACAAAATTAATTCTTAATTCATTCTTAATTTAATTAGACAGTATTAGAACAATATTCTTAGGTTAGGGAATGTTACCTTATTTAATTATAGCCTTAGGCGTCCGTGACCGCGAAAACTGTTATGTACTGAAAATTATCCGAAAGGTTGAAAATTATATAACAACAATAATTTCCCGAGATTAAAACCGTAACCGTGGCTGGAATTGCTATTTTCAGACTCAGATTTTTTTTTATACGCTACACTTCTACTCAATTAATTAGAAGATGTCTCTCAAATATAGTTTTGAATGTTAATAATAAAGTACATATCTATTTTAACCAAGATTACTTTTTTTTTGCTCAAAATAAGTAGCCTCGACCAAGGCCTATTAAAGGGTAAAGGGTTGTTAAAAATAACATGTCGCAGTACCCATAAAAATACGAGATTGAAGTTTCAATTTATGATACAAGTACCTCACCCAACGAAATGGTACGCAGGCTATGGATATAAGGCAATAAACTATAGTCATTTGTGACTCAAATCTGATTATAAATTTTAGTTTGTACAACAACAAAATTGTAATTTATTTCAAAGTTTAAAAATGAAAGTCATGACAATAACTAAAATAATAAAATTGGAATATAGTGGAATACTCTCCCGCGAGATTAACAACCTTGCTTTGAATTCTGAAATTAATCCCGTGCAAATAAGATAGGGAATAGACGTTCCAAGCAATCTATCTTCAAGACGAGTACAAGGAAATTTTCAATTCGAATTGAAATACTGTGTTTTTTTATTTGAACTTTTCAATAAATTATGTCGATTAGAAACTTGTCAATAAATCGAAAGATTGGGTGTGTTTATTTAAAAAAAAAAACACAAAAAAACCTGAATTCGTTTTCGTCAGTTTATAATAATATTTATAATTATTAAAATCATCAAGTTTGAACCTAGTGAAATGAAACTGTTTTATTAGGAATTCTTCTTTGTCAGTTTTGATTTTGATTTTTATTTTTTGATTTTTTGATGCTCCAAGTTTGTACTTTCACTGCGAAGAAGGTATTTTAAGGAAATAATTTTATCGTAGGATTTTTATTTTTATTTTCACGTCCTACCACGTGTTATGTGGTTTCCGGAGACATACGTCGTAAATGCCTACTGGTGGTAGGACCTCTTTTGAGTCCGCACGGGTAGGTACCACCGCCCTGCCTATTTCTGCCATGAAGCAGTAATGCGTTTCGGTCTGAAGGGTAGGGCAGCCGTTGTAACTATACTGAGATCTTAGAACTAATATCTCAAGGTGCGTGGCGCATTTACGCGGTACGGCGGCCCTTCAGGCCGCCCGGGCGATGCCGCTGGTGTTCCGGGATACCCCGTTGGGCCAGAACCAGCCTGCCGGGTCGGAACGCGATACACCGCCGACCGGGTTGCTCTTCCACAGTATGTTCGGCGACGACAGCAACGACGAAAATGCGGACCGCATCGCAGTCCGCAGCCGCCGACGCGTCGTCCCGTCCTCCTGGTGCCCGCGCGCTAGAGTGACGGTAGCGTGCGGCGCAGTCTCAGCCCCCTTAGGTCGCCCCGTGACCATCACCGGGAGGAGACTGCCTCCTCATTAACACTACAACGGCTGCCCTAACCTTTCAAGCCGAAACGCATTACTGCTTCACGGTAGAAATAGGCATGGTGGTCGTACCTACCCGTGCGGACTCAGCAACCAGTAACTACGCCGCACTGGGTGTCTTATTCTTTAAAAAAAAATTTTGCTCCGATTCTTTATTAATAAATAAATATTTACTAACAATCACGCCACGTTAACTGGTCCCGTGCTAAGTTCGTAAAGAACTTGTATTACAGGTACCAGATAACGGAAACAAATGTAAGATTTTTATTATACACATACATATATTTAATAAACATCCATAACCCTGGAAAAGACATTTTATGTTTATCATACAAATATCTTCTCTTGGCGGGATTCGAACCCGCGACCCCCGTGTGTAGTGACCATGTCACTTACCACTACACCAGACGGCCGGCCAACTTTAAGCCACGACGATTTCGGACGACTTCGCAATACCACGTAATATCTCTGTTACCGCCCGAGGAGGGTGTTTTGGAGTCCACATTTCGAGACTTACATACATGTTTTTATTTGTATTTCCAATACGGAGTGTGTAAGATTTTTGATATCAGTATTTGTGGCGATCACAAAATTCTTTTTTATTTTTGTTACTTCGCTTTCGACGCTACATTGCTTAGTTAAAAATAAAATAACAGTATGGCTAATAAGATAAGGCGTCCAATTTTTTTGATGCAAAGACATCCTCGAGAGTAAATAATATGTTATCAGGCTCCCTAAAAGGCAATAAACAGAGTTAGAACAAGCAATAACTTATATTGATTTTCTATAATAATATAAAGTATAACTAATATACAGAGGTACAATACAGAACGGTTGAATACCACGTGCATGTTCCAACTAAATACATTTTTCTCTTTTCGGCTTCAATATCTGGTTTTCTTTGCATTCTGTACTTCAAATATAAACACTTTCCTAACTTATAATATATAGGTATATAGTTTTTATTAATGGTGGTCGGGCTTCTTTGAGCCGGCATGGGTACTACCATCCTGCCTATTTCTGCCGTGAAGAAATAATGCATTTCGGTTTGAAAGGTGGGGCAGCTGTATATTATGTAGCTGAGACTTAGAAATCAGGTTTCAAACTGGGTGGCAGCATTTAAGTTTTTGAAATCTATGGGCCCCAGCAATCACTTAACGCGGGCGGACCCATCGCGATGCTCAACAATAAGCGATGACGTCGTCCACCCATCTAACCATCTAAAAGAAAAAGCACTAAATTCCAACTAAACGTTCCAAAACACCGCTGAACCTTTTGTCAGTTGACTGAAAGCTCTCGGGACCCCATAACATAAATTTATTCCCACACTTTGATTTTAACTTCGCCATTTCCTTGTGATTTATGGCTTTTGGGTTCAACTCCTGCGGTTTTATTATCGAAAACAATGAATCAACCGAAAATTGAAATTTTNGCGGTTTTATTATCGAAAACAATGAATCAACCGAAAATTGAAATTTTCATTAAATGTGAAACCAAGCTAACAAAAGTAGGAATACTTTCCAAAATTTTATATTAAGATTTATCAATGCAAGTAAATAAAATAAATATATTTGAAGTCCTTATTTGTTTAGTGGTTATTTCTATTTCCAAAATTGTCTGTCTTTATGTTTCATTTTCCGAGATGAAGCCGGAAACGAGTGATCAGATTCCAACAAATTTCATTAGCAGGTACAAAAATGGACAATAATGTAGACTTTTTTATCTCTGAAGTATCAAGGTGATTTTGGATGCAGCTAGCGGCGAACGCGGCTATAGCAAGTTGAAAATAATTTTGACATACGTGTTTTGCGTAAAAAATCTAAATTCAACTAAGTGTAAGCGGAAATTAAATATCGTTCATGCTCGAATAATATTTATAGAAGATACATTTCAAGTCGAAAATTTTCCTTAAAGAATTCACTTAACGGGACAATTTGGGCGCGTCCCTTGCTTTCACTGGATCCCTTTAGGGACCGAATGCAAGAAAACGAAGCTAATCTCATTGGTGTACCTTCGTCCGTACCTTTGCGTCTCTTCGAACGTCTCAAAGTAATGGTCCATTTCGTTTGGAATTTTATTGAAAAATCTTTCCCTATCATAAAGTGATTTCGACGATTTGAACGTCTTTAGTCTTCAATCTGAAATGAAACCATGCAATTAAGATTTCGTTTAAATCATCCCAAGTCAGATATCAGGATTTACCGGTTCAAGAATCAGCTGGTTCAATCTGTCCCTTATTATATAACAGACGTAGTTACTTTAGTTCTAATTTTTTTTTTACATTTATTCTGTGAATAGACAGTTTATTTAAACCCCTAAATATCAAAATGTTGGATTGATTAATAAAGTAAAAACAGCGACAAGAGCAAATCGGTAGGTTTTAACGAAAAGGAAAAACCTGCGCGTTCCCATAAACATTGACTAGGGAATTTCCTTGAAAGGCAGACATCGTAATGTCCACATCAAAACTCCTTTCAGCATCAGAATTATGAAGGATATAAGATATAAGGTAATTATATAAGCCCTTTGTGTTCTTTGGGTCCGTTCCACCGGGAACCACAGATAAATATAGAGAGCGCTTTGTAACTCCTCCCAACATACGAAATTTTACGAATTTTTATAAGAAAGGGTTTTTAGGTGGCCTACGCAAAATACGTGAACACGATTTGAATAAATATTCTCATCTTAGTACTGATGCACACAGTAAACTTAATAGTACCTACCGAAGAGATTTATATGTATATCCAATACTTAGTCAATTATATCAATCTAGTGAAATTTTGTTAATTTTTTCATAGGTAACAATATCCTATTGAAAAAAGATATTTCGTCGACCAATATATGATTACAAAGATATGCATGCTATAGCAGATTTGGGTGAATTACCAATTAAATTGAATTCAATCCACTTATTTAAAGAAGGCTCTACACTTTAGACAAGAATCATGAAAAGATCCGCATCTTGCCTATTTCTGTTGTGAAGCATGCGTTCCTGCTTGAGGGGTGTGACAGTTTTAGTCGTGATATTTTGAGAGTTCAACCTTACCTAAAAATTTTAAGGGCTTATGGCATTCACATTTTGATGTCTATAAGTTCTGCTAATGACACCAGGCCACGAGCTCATCTGATTACCTAGTGCAATTAAATTATACCACTAACTTTGAAACATGAGTTCATAGTCTCGTATTTATTGTTATCAAACTGAATATATGAGGATGCTTTCGTCTATATATAGTTTCTTAGAAAGATAATCTGATCGTCACGAATTGTTTTAAACCTTTGAGTCTAGTATATTTCGTGGAGAATTTTTGAGATGATACTGTCGTCTACTTTTTACCTTCACCACTCTTTCTCACGCACCATTCGACTTTGAAATGAACTCATTTCCAATGTGCTTTCTTATTACTATGATATGCATTTCTGGAAACGAGATTTAAAGAGTCTTATGCGGTAAGCAGCGATTTGTCTGTGTTCCTAGCAATGCTGACGCTTATGAGCGACAGTAACCAGTCACCATCAGGTGGATCGTGTGGTCGTCTGCATACAATAAAAAAAAAAAGAAATGAGCTTAAAAATATCATTTTGAAATCTTTAATCATAAATATTTTTATTGGAACAATTCCATTAACAATTATTCAAGTAAATTGCTGAGGATATCCGCTCGTTTTACTAGAAATATTCTGGATTTTTTTTTTCATTAATTTCCCAAAACATTTGTTCATAATTAAAATAAAACGCATTTGTGATATAACAAGGTAAAGATCACATATTTTACTTTTAAGAAATAAATATTATGCAATAATGGATTACGCAACCAGTTCACAAAATACCTTTCTTTTATTATTATTTACTTAACAGTAGACATACAGATAAACTGGTCCACCTGTAATCATGTGGCTATCGAAGTTCATACACGGTCATCCAATTATTAATTTTGTTGGGACATTGGTTCCAGTATTAAAATACAATGTAACGGTATTGATGATGTCACATCATACCGACCATATGGTGAAACTAAGAAAATGACAACTGAAAGGAAAGAACAGATACGAGCAATATTGATGGAAGAAATTAATATATAGACGAACAAGACGATTCAGAGATGATGGATGAACACACTCGAACACACGGAATAGATAAATAAATAACTATTCCGTGCTCGAACAGAACAACTCTACGGCACATAACGATAACGACATAACATACAACCAATAACACATACAAACAATAATTTAGCTATAAATTATTTACTAGTTTAACTATTAGTGTATATTATCTATACTAATATTATAAAGAGGAAAGATTTGTTTGTTTGTTTGTATTGAATAAATAGGCTTCGAAATTACTGAATCGATTTGAAGCTACACTATTCCCGAGCGACATAGGCTATAATATTTTTTGAAAAAAATTAGGGATCCTTTCTAAAACTCCAATAATGTAACCCAAGGTTAAAAAAAATACCTAAAATATTCTTTACGTCGCGTGCCCTGCGAAAACTATTGATGATACACATTATTATTTACAAAAAGTGTCGGGACAGCATATGTCTAAGTATTATAGCTATGCCGCAATAAGTGTTCTTTTATTTAAAAAAAATAAAACAACTTCAAATATCGTTAAAATTTTGGTTAAAGAACCGAGCGGAGCCGGAGCGGGCCGCTAGTTATTTATAAACAGGTATTATCCATAAACTCAAAAAAATAAAATATCTAATTACAAGAGTTTTGATCTGAAAATGGTTTGATAAATTGCTTTTTTAATGAGTGAAAGGCTTCGGTTGAATGCTCGATAACTATATATATATATATAGCTTATGTTTTTTAAGTAGAGTTGGCAATCTTACAAGGTCAATTAACTGTCCATGGCTAGCCAGCCTACCCCATTTAAACGAATAAAATAATCTCATCAAAAACGCGCAATTCAATTTTAAGGGGAGCACAATGTCTCCACAGGTTTGTATACCTAATGGCCTGAGTGAGGTAGCTAATAAGATCACTCGCTTCGTTAATTCACTCCGGCCTCAGTTCGCCAATTTGCCAAAAGGTGGTCTCAACTTTTAATGAAATAATAAACTAGGGGCCGTTTATGATTTTCGCGTTACATCGGAAGATGTAATTATGTAGTTTCCAACTGGAATTAGACGAGACGAGTGATTGAATTGAACAGCAACGAAAACTTATTTTTAAATGCAAATGCGTAAGGTCTTGGCCTTGTATTGAATTTATTAAATTTGTTTCGAAGGTGATCATGTCAAACGGTAATTGACAGCAAATTAAAGCAGATTAAAATTATATTAGCTTTAATGGACAGGATACAATAAAAACATAGACAATATCTATATATTAATACGTGAAGCAAAAACTTTGTATCCCTTTTTACGAAAATTGCGCGGACGGAGGAGTATGAAATTTTCTACACTTATAGAGAATATAGAGAAGAAGTGGCACAATGATAACATTTTTTTTAAATAATGCGTAAAAGATATATTAAATCAATAAAGAAAACATTACACACACTACACACACTACACACCATGTATTTGACGCACACACGCATGCATACTATTTATTGTCAAACTTTTGTTCTTGACGTCTGTGGTCAAATTGAGAATAGATTAAATATTTTTTGCCTTTATTAATATTTTTTATAGAGTAGCATTGGCGAAATTTGTGTTTCTAGAAGTATGAAATACAATCAATAATAGTGTACAAACTTACAATTCCAAATAATTATAGTCGAATTTCGACTACTGCGGGACCTCTAGTTAGCTTTAATGGACAGATTACAATAAAAACATAGACAATGTACAATGAAATGCACATGGCTAATCGAAACTGTCATTATTAAGAGAGGAGCTACTCTTGAGAAATATAACAGTACGAAAATGCTTACCAAGATAAGCTGCTGAATTTAATGTTACTTTAAGTAGTGGACGTTGTAAAAGAAATACTCACAATTAATATTACACTCTATAGGTACCATGTTAAGTAGAAAATCGCATATTACATCGATGTTATCATATGTAAAGAGTCCCGGGGAAGATTGAAAAAAGGGTCGGCCTTAATTACTGGGTTTCCAGCATGTCAATCTCGTTATTATGAAAAAGTTGAGCAAACGGGAATCACAAAAGGGTCACCCTCCAGATTTCACAGTAAACACATGGTCGACGGGCGGTAAAACGAGCTCTACGGCGAATTGAAACCACCATTATTAAGTTTTAATGACGTCTACCACAATGCCAGACCATAAACAAAGAATAATGGTCTCTGTGTCGCTCGTAATAAGATAAATAACCGCAGCGGCAATCTGCTCGAACCAACGTTGAATGCTATCTCGAGACGGCGAAATTAAATATGAGAGTAGAGCTGCAAATGAACTCTTGGCTGCGACAGTAAAAGAAAATGTTATTTTCTCTGCACTATTGCTTTTTGTTTTCGAACAAGTGGTATTGGTAAAGTACATATAATATTTTAAGGCCGCATTAATGGCGTTTAGTTTCATACTTAATTTGTTTTGGGAAACTTACACCAAAAACATTCATATAGTACATTAAAGATAGGCAAACAAAAACCAAAAAGTTTCTCCGATTATCAAAACACATGCAGCACAGCAAAACACAGCAAAGTGAACTATGTACTCATGCAATATGAACTATGAACCGCCTATTGTACAAATTTATCTGCTTTTGGACGGTTTTTGAATGTAAATTGTGTTTTAGTGTGCAATAAAGTGTATTCTCTCTCTCTCTGAACAAAAAGATCTGAACTTAATTATTCGAATATTATTACAAAAAAGTAAAACCACCTCAACAATAAAAGTACTGTAATTTCGAATCGGATCTAAATCACATTACAAAAAAATCTAAAATTTTATTTCTACATTTTGCAGCTCAATCAAACAAAGCATAGATTAAATTTCTAAGAGCAAATTACCTATGTACATATACGAGTAGGTATGTGTAATGAGAACTTCAAAATTTTAAAAGAAATATAGACGATGATTTGGTTTTGTGAGTCGTAGATATAATAAAGTGATGTACATAATATGTATGTTTGAATCCGACTGAGACATCGGTGACCAGCGCTTGGGATGCGTAAAAGTATCAAAAATGGATATGGGAAGATCCGAAATGAGATGCTTAGGGCGACGGCGGTTGATCTTTGCTCTTCGTTGGAGTCGGGAAAGTAACTTGCGGCAACTACGATAAAAGGATCGTCGTGCCCTGCCGTTTTCTTTATATATTTACTTATCAGTTCTAGTTCTAAGTCGTAGTAAAGATCTATATTCCTCACATGCCATTTTTTGGGCTTCTAATCACATCACAATCTAATATTTATAGTATAATTTTGTAGGCAGCGGCTTGGCTCTGCCCCTGGCATTGCTGAAGTCCATGGGTGACGGTAACCACTTACCATCAGGCGGGCCGAATGCTCGTCTGCCTACAAGGGCAATAAAAAAATATTCTAGTACAGTCACGTCACAGCACACACAGTTTTTTTTCCCCCACCTTTCCCGATAGCCTTGAGAGGCTATATCAGCTTTACCCTAGCGTGTACGTGAGCGCTCAGGTCTCAAACCGGAGGTGTTACTAACACTGGTCCTAGCAAGAGCAGTGCTTCGCAGAATCTACCACCGGATCGGAAACGTGACCCATTGAGAAGATCCGGCGAGAAACTCAGTGGGCTGTATCTGTGGGTTAATTTACCCGCCGGCGCCGAGCCCTTTGTCGCAAGTGACGGCTTCGGCGAGGACGGTGACCGGTGCTTGGGATACCTAAAAGCCTCGTTAATGGATCGGGAGGATCCGTAATGACGTGCACACACAGTACGTGAAATGCACAACGTCTACTCACACCAAAAACCCGATTTCTTGTAAAGAGCGGTGCAGTCTGAATTCTTCGCTACGACAGCGTGACTTAAATTGAATCACACACTAGGCCAGTTACTGTTGGCTATTTGAACTTTGAAACTCATATTTAACTGTGAAGTACTGATATAAATACCGGGAAAGCTCTGCATAGCCAGTTAATTACGAACATCAGGATGTAGTTGTGAAGTTGTGAAAAATGAAAATTCTTGTTCTCCTATGCATTTCGCAATGATTCGACTTGTTTTTGAATTGTTGAGCGGCAGTATTGTGTATCGGGATAATCATAGTACGAGTAGAATTTAATATTACTGCAAAAATATCATCAGCAACAATAGCTTAGAAGGCAGCATCATTTGATTAATGCGTTTTTATTAATACATTTTCGTAATATGATAGCTCACTCTTAGATTCTTTTAAATGAAAAATATATAATATTACACTAGTTGCCGTCACTGTGTCAGAAAAAAATAAAAAGCAAAATTTAAGTCATATAATTATATAAGTCTATAGACTATTTATTATTTGGTAGGTTTTTATTATTTGGCTCGTTTACATACATAGGTATATAGGACGTGTCTAGGGCGTCGACGCCCTAGACACGTCCTTACGGATCCATCAGATCCAATAACCTTTGCATTAGATGCCTTCAGCTCTAATACTAGGGGCAGGCTTAGGGACCCCGGTAACCGTACTCGTCGAACTCGACAAAGAGGTCGACGTGCAACCTAACCCATGCATCAGCCCGCTGAGTTTCTCGCCGGATCTTCTTAGCGGGTCGCGATTCCGATCCGGTAGTAGATTCATTCGCGAAACAATTGCTCTTGAGTTGTTAGGTCTCCTTCGGAGGCGCTCGGGCAGTTGTTAGCAAATCCCACCCCTCTTGGCTGAGCCTTTGCTCGCCCACCTGTCCTGGTGAAACTGGAAAGGCCTTCGGGCCACCAGTAAATTTCAATCATAAAAAAAAAAAAACATAGGTATATAAGAATAAGAAGAAGAAGAAGGAAAATAAGAAGTATTATACAATTTCATTGATTCTCAAATAACGGGCGACAGTGTAATAAGTAACAACGAACTAAATAAAAATGTGGATTCAAATTTAACCATGCCAAATAACAAGTGCCCACTTAAATTGTATGGATATACTTTTTAGCTATCTCAGCTCATTCGTGTTCAGTATTCATTCTCACATTGTTGGGAAAGCGATGAAAGACATTCCGTATAATTCTGCTCGGAAAATGCTTCCCTTTGATGTTAGCAACGCGTTTAATTGTTGGAATAGTTGAGAGCTATTCTAAATTATGCTTTGTTTTGTATTTAATATGGTAAATGTTGAAACTATGTATTCATTTTCAATTANATTGTATCGTTTGATGGTACGATAAACGAATCTTTTGGTTATATTCAAATTTTTCAGTATGTTAAAAATTTGAATTGGCGCGTAACCGCAACGATGCAACGCAATAACTGCAACACGGTCTTCTTTAAGCGTCCACTTCATATTTAAAAATGAGTAAAATTCTAAAAGTATACATTTTTATTTTCATGAACAATTCGAAGTTCGAATTCAATAAACTTTTTTGTGGCCAGCATTCTAAAAGAAAAGTTTTTACTGTGTGACAATACTTATGACCTGACTAGTTATATGTGCCAAATTTAAAATCTACCGGACAGATAGTTTCAGAGAATTCCGAGAATAAGTGCGTGATATATAGTTTTTAAATGTACATTAATTTAATTTGAAAGTCTGGGTCTAAGTGCTAAGTCCTTATCTTAAAAACATTTGCTAGTTTTATTGTCCAGTAATATTTCTATTAAAATTGATATGTATTAAGCGCTTTCCACTTCCTAGGGCTACGTCATTTATGTTTGAAAGAATTACACGAAACATCGTCATTACGATCTCAACTCTAATCAAACGAATTAAGTTGATTAAATCCCGACAAAACTTTCCGAACAACCAGTAACCACCGACACGACACGACATGAGTTGGGATTCGTTCAACGATACTAAGATTTTAATACGAATATGTTTGTTTGTATATTTGGTGGAAGAGCAATGGAGAGGGCTTTGCTCGGAGTTTCTTTGCGAAACCGAATCAGGAATGAGGAGATTCGCTGAAGAATGAAGGTAACTGATGTAGCTCGAAAGATTGCGAAATTGAAGTGGCAGTGGGCAGGACACATTGCTCGTGGAACAGATGCCAACTAGAGCCGAAAAGTTCTCGAGTGGCAATCGAGTACCGGTAAGCGTAGCTAGGCCTCCCATGAGGTGGACCGATGTTCTGCTAAGACTAATGGATCTCGCGAAAATCCGATGAATGCAGGCTGCGCAAGACCGATTATTATGGCGAACCTTGGGAGAGGCTTATGTCCAGAAATGGACGCCCGCGGGCTGATTTTTTTTTTGTTCGTAATGTTTTCACATGTTGATTAATCAAACGACTATCATGAAATTTTGGTACGTATGAGTAATACAAAAAAGTATATAGGTTACTAATAGGCATTACTTCTCTGCAAATTTCTCCTGCGAAGCAGTAATGTGTTATTTCTAAAGCCGGGACAACCAGGACAGGGCAGGCTACACAACTGACAGTTAGAACTCATGTCTCAACGTGGGTAGCAGTTTTGACGTTGTGGGTGTATATGGAAGTTACTTATTACCAAGTGGGCCGTGAGCTCGTTCAAGCGTTCCAATAAAAACACTGGTTATAGGGCTTCATTTGGAAAAGTTATGCTGTTCACTTCGCCAGCCAGTGTAGTGTATTCTCGTATTTCTAATTCCCGGAATTTCTGTATATATATCAGTCTACGTAATCTGTATTAGCATTAAATGACAAGACCTGTAACATAGTATATGACAAAATAATGTATGTTTTGCATGAGTAGATCAACAAAACCTAGATCAACGCGAGCGAAATCGTGTTTAAGAGCTAGTGGTAATTATATAAAACACATTTATACCAAATATAGAAAAAAAACCCACTAAAATGTGAATCGAATTTCGAGAAGTTTCACATTCTCGCGTTCATTATGCGAAACTCGCATTCATACCACCTACTGGAGACTATAATTAGAAACATACGTCGTAGCCGAGGAAGTCTTAAAATGAAACAACGGTGACACGATCGAATCAACGACTCGTCCTGGTTGCCGATAAACTTAATTTGCGTGTGAAACAGGAATGTAACGAAGGAAGGATTGACATGATTTAAGGTGTGAAATGGCATGTAGATTTGTCAGTATCTATACTAATATATAAATCTACAGTAATTTTTACGGATGTTCTATTATAACTACTGAACCATGCATCCGATTGACTTGAAACTTGGTATCCATGTAGAAAGTACGTGTACTTAATGGATAGGCTAATATTTATATGAGTGTTGGACTCTCTGCACCAGTTGTGGGGGCGTTAATGATGAGAATTTTTGTAGGGGTGAGAAATAATAATGTTAATTTTAAATGCCCAGCAAAGCGGGCGGGTATAGCTAGTAAGACATAAAAACAGTTTTCCTGAACGTATTACATATACCCAGTAATTCATTGACGTAATTCTAAGAACTAGTGGTCCCCGAGTAGTCGAAATTAACATTGACAATAAACAAAGAGTATATTATTTAAATGCATGTGTTGTGTCAAATACAAGAGTGTGTGTAATGTTTTTTTTAAAATAGATTTAACGTATTTTTTATAAATAAATAAAAAAAAAGATTCTGCACTCCTATATTCTGTATAAGTGTGGGAAATTTTATACTCCTCCGTCCGTGCAATTTTCGTTAAATGGGGTACAAAGTATTTTGCTTCACGTATTAATATATTATATAGATTAAGGTCGTGTAATAAAAAATAAAACTGCAGTAATTACATATTAACTGGTATGGTAGTATGTGATGTCCTATCGGAGTTCCAAGGACTTGTTTCGAACCCTCGAATTTCTGCTGCAAATCAATCGTGGTTCATGTCTCATGAACGTGGCTAATAGATAGTTTTTTTTTAATGTACTTTACAAATTTAAACACGCATACTAAAAAATAACAACAATATAATTAATCCTTTTAAATATTTAATTTCGATAAATTAACTAAAAGTCCGTCCCTGTAATTACGTAAGCTCTCGTTTTCCCAAACTCAGTCTCGGAGTTCCCTTCAATTTACCTTGCGTAGGCCCCGTTTCCGATGTTGTAAACATTGATTGGCTGTGTAGTATCGCTAACAGATAACAAACAAACTTGTAACGTTCAATCGATATCTTAGCGTGAATATAGCCATGCTCTAGTTACTACGAAGATACAATGCGTTCGGACTTAGGGACTTTAAATAAGTAATACGTATGGGTAGAATAGCACTACCTCATTCGTCTCTTGTCGTAAAAGGAGATTAAAGGGTTGTCAGAGAATGGGCAGCGTTCTTTGAATATTATAACAGTATTGCAATCGCCAATGGGCGTATACTGTTGGCAAGGCGTATTGTAACCTCACTCCCAACACCCTACTTATTTCTGCAATGAAGTAGCAATGTCTTTCGGTTTGAAGGGTTGGGCAGCCGTTGTACTATAAAACTGAGAAAGATGGGTGGCGTCATTTATGTTGTTGCTTTCTATGCTCCGGTAACCACTTAGCACCAGATGAGCCGTGAGCTCGTTCACCATTCTAAGCAAAAAAAATACCAGATTATAATACATTTGTTGCAATAGCCGTGAATTGTTATGTAATAACTTCGACAAAGCGGCGTTACACGATAACCCTCTTATCCTAGTCCCTCCTAATTGCTTATAGGACCCAGGCGACGGGTAAGCGCAAATCCACCGTCACCCGAAACATATCTTGTCGGATTCCAAGGATCCACTCTCGGTGCTTTTAGGATATTTAAGCACCGGCCAAGGTCCTCGTCGAATTTGTCGATTAGGACGTAGAGTTCGATGAGCGATGTAACCCATAAACACAGCCTAATATTTCTTGCCGGATTTTCTCAGTAGATCGCGATTCTGATTCTGTGGTAGATTCTGTTAAGCACTGCTTTTGTATGGCTAGTGTGAGCAAATACTCTCAGGTTGAGCCCATGAGCTTACCGACCCGCGCGTTACTGTAATATCCCCTTAGGTTACCAGTGAATAGGTAGGGAAAAAACGTTACGTAATAAAATCTGTTGAAAACCTATGCTCCGCATTGTTTAATTTGTTATGAAAAATACATTTAACAAAACGACTCATATACCTCCCGGTTTCGACTCCAACTTAACCATCTAGCTTTATCGTAGCGACAAAAGACGTATAGAATAGTACAGACACAAAGAAAATACTGATGATATATTTTATATTACTAGAGGTCCCGCAGTAGTCAAAATTCGATTATAATTAATTGAAATTGTAAGTTTGTACACCATTATGATTGTATTTTATACTTCTACTAGCGTCCCCGCTCCGGCTCCGCTCGGGTCTTTAACAAAAATTTCAAACGATATTTGACGTTGTTTTATTTTTTTGAAATAACAGAACACTTATTGCGGCATAACTATAATAGTTAGACATATGCTGTCGTGACACTTTTTGTAAATAAAAAAATGTATTCTACAAAGTCGTAGTACATTATTTTATTCTATCATTAATAGTTTTCTCAAGGCACGCGATGTAAAGAATATTTTAGGTAATTTTTTACACCTTGGGTTACATTATTGGAGTTTAAGTAAGGGTCCCTAATTTTTGTCAAAAAATATTATAGCCTATATCACTAGGGAATAGTGTAGCTTTCAAACAGTGAAAGAAATTTTCAAATTGGTTTTGTAGTTTCGGAGCCTAGTCAATACAAACAAACAAACAAATCTTTCCTCTTTATAATATTAGTATAGACAATCACAAATTTCGCCAAGACTACATTGTAAAAAATATTAACAAAGACAAACAATATTTAATCTATTCTCAATTTGACAACAGACGTCAAGAACAAAAGTTTGACAATAAATAGTATGCATGCGTGTGTGCGTCAAATACATGGTATGTAGTGTGTGTAATGTTTTCTTTATTGATTTAATGTATCTTTTATGCATTATTTAAAAAAAATATTAGCATTGTGCACTTCTTTTCTATATCCTCTATAAGTGTGGAAAATTTCATACTCCTCCGTCCGCGCAATTTTCGTAAAAAGGGATACAAAGTTTTTGCTTCACGTATTAATATATAGATGTCCATAATGAAGACAAATTTCTAAATGAAGGAAAAACTTCAAACATTATTGTACGTTTGCTAATGCTCATGACAGCATTATCACTACATAGTATAAAACAATGTCGCTTTCTCTGTCCCTATATCTGTCTGTCCCCATGTATGCTTAAATCTTTAAAACTACGCAAAGGATTTTGATGCGGTTTTTTTTAATAGATAGAATAATTGAAGAGGAAGGTTTATATGTATAATAACATGCATTAAATAGTGGAGATATCAATATTAAATTACAGCTTCCGAAGCGAGGCGAGGGCGGGTCGCTAATTATTTANAGGCGTGCTCAAAGCCTCATCCCAATTTGGAGTCACTCAAGACATCCTTGATTAAGGCAGCCGCCGATATTGACATGGACCTCGTTCGTGCTGCGATAGACGACTGGCCGCGCAGATTGAAGGCCTGTATTCAAAATCACGGAGGTCATTTTGAATAAACTTTAGTGTCATAAGAATCTATGTTTTGTTAAGTTCATTTGGGTATATGAATGGTTACATAATGAATAAACTTGTTTCAATTATTTTACATTAAACATGTGACAGAATTTATGACCTGACTTGGTAATAATCGGGAGATCGAAAGTAAAATTAAATAATATCGTAAAGTGTAAAATTAAATTGCAGCAAATCGACGACCCACGAGTGGTATGGGGTATTCGCTTTCTTCTTTGAGAACCAGATACTGTAACGCTCATAAGAAAGAAACGCTCGAAGGGGGGAATTCAATTATAGCTACACGTTTTAGACCTATCCAGTTGGCTTAAGAGTGACTCTCCATTTATGTTCTGTATCGTTTCTGACTTTGGAACAATTGGAACTGGTAGACACCACTAACGCTACTTGAATGTTTTTTTGTTATTATTTATTATTTTAAACATCTGATGACTGATAAGGTTTGCTCTAGCAAATTACAAATATAGCACATTGAAGGAACTCAGTTAGAATTTATTCTATGTTGTATAGGTATAGGAAACCCATATGCAACAAAAATCAAATTCAAAAGACAAATCTTTGTGATAAAAACCGGTACAAACTCCGATCAAAATTCGACTACAAGCCCCATGGTTCAACAGTTAACCGTACTCGTCGGACTCGACAAAGAGGTCGACGTGCAACCTAACCCATGCATCAGCCCGTTGAGTTTCTCGCCGGATCTTCTCAGTGGGTCGCGATTCCGACCCGGTAGTAGATTCGTTCGCGAAGCAATTGCTCTTGAGTTGTTAGGTCTTCTTCGGAGGCACTCGGGCAGTTGTTAGCAAACCCTACCCCTCCTGGCTGACCCTTTGCTCGCACACCTGTTCTGGTGAAACTGGAATGGCCTCCGGGCCACCAGTAATATTTCAATCATAAAAAAAGGTTCAACACTCAGCCTCACTCACAACTCGACAATTATTTGAAAGTTTCAATTATATACCTTCTCCTGTATTTTATATTTTCTGTATTTTATCGTCGCACTAAATCTAGCATTTCAAATCTCGATATTAAATTCCAGCGCAAGGATAATAAGTCAAAATGGATTTCGTACTAAGAGTTGGCAGCGTGCCAGTGCTGCAAGTAAAAGCTTCGTTCTTTAATACTTTCATCAGCGGGCTAATGCGGGCTTTGCTATATCATCGTTTGAGTTTCAATTTTGTGATGAGACCTCTTACTGTTTGTTCTTGCATTGTGTTATAGTTGAAATCAGGCGTGGTTTGAAGCGAATCGAACATATTTTTCAACTTCATCTTTTTTTATTGCTTAAATGGGTGGACGAGCTTACAGCCTACCTGGTGTTAAGTGGCTACTGAAGCCCATAGACATCTACAACGTAAATGCGCCACCCATCTTGAGATATAAGTTCTAAGGTCTCAGTATAGTTACAACGGCTGCCCCACCCTTCAAACCGAAATGCATAACTGCTTCACGGCAAAAATAGGCGGGGTGGTGGTACCTACCCGTGCGAACTTACAAGCGGTCCTACCACCAATAATCACGCAAATTATAATTTTGCGGGTTTGATTTTTATTACACGAGGTTATTCTTTCACCGTGGAAGTTAATCGTGAACATTTGTTAAGTACTTATTTTAGTAGAAAAATTGGTACGAACACCGGTGCATCGCTCAACACGAATGCACCGGACGTCTTATCTTTTAGGCCACGACGACTTACACTTACAAGCTTAATGAATCTACACTAATATTTCAAATGTGAATGTATGTATGTCTGTTTTGATGTTTGCTATCATCGGATGCTCATGAAATTTTGCGTAAACAGCTTAAATGGCACAAGGCCAGTAGCATGGCTGTACCTCTGGCATTATTAACGTCCGTGAGCATCCGTAACACTCGTTGTAGAAACATTCCTTAGTCCCAATGATAAATACAAAGTTCCAAGTTTAGCAAATGAACTTAAAAAAGTGTAAAATAGGAATGCTCAAACTAATAAACCAACACGGCTTCATTCTACTTCATTTAATTTTGACAACATATAGTTGAGGAGATTGTACTATAATAATACATATTTTAACTACATGCTTTCCCTAAAAAATTTTAATAACAAAAATCAATATGTCAGCTGGCAAAATTTAAAAATGTATTTAAAAAAATTACTTTCACAGACAACTCAATAAAATACTGATTTTTCCTGGTGCAACATATTGCAATGCTATCACAGCGCGTTGAGCGTGAAATCGAGGCTTCAACGCCTCAGCTCGGCGCGATTGGGGTGTTTTTTCGACGCAAAAAATACACCCACGTTTTAACGATGTGACGCCGCAGCTGAAATATTACGCTTTTTTGTTATAATCGCTGAAGTTCATGGCGAACAGAGTGGTACTAAGCGACGCTACGCATCTGCTTGATTACGCTTTTAAAAGTTCAGTGCAGTGCGTCGAGAAAAGTAATATTTTTCGTAGTTTTTTTTTATATTTTTCATATACCTAAATGGCTACGGGTGCCATGGCTAATTTTTCCTTCCTACCAAATTAACCCCTAATTCCTATCTTGTGCACTGTATAATGTACTGTATGTTGGTGTAGTAAGACCAGTGCCATCGGTAAATCCATTGCTCTCGTGTAGGTATCAAACATTTTTCAGGTTAAGGCATAAGGTAGCGGTGATTAGAATTGTTTCTTTTTTTACATGGATGGATGAACAAGTTCACGGCCCATGTGGTGTTAAGTGGCTACCGAGGCCTTTAGTCATCACAACAGTAATGCCGTCACTCACCTTGGAAAATCAGGTCTATCTCTTCATTGAATGGTATAAGCGACTGTTCCAGGCTCCAAACCAGAACACATTGCATGCTTCTCGACAGAAAGGGCAATCTTTTTCTGCCTCATGGTGGAGATTAAAGCTCAAAGTTCTCAATTTGCGTTTTAATAGAGACATAATGATATATGTATAGAAGCAAATTCATTAAGTTAAGTTTTAGTGACATTGAAAACCGTGATAGGAAAACCAAATCGTTGAATTTCGTATAGGTATTTAGTTTAGAATGTAGAATCTATTAAGTAGATAATATTTTAAGAAAGTTTTTTTTTTTTGTTGAGACGTGTGACAGGGGTCTAGCGATGAATCCGAAAGGCCTCTTTTATGACCTACTTGGTGTTATAGATATTATAAGATTTTCGACAGGGCTGGCCGAGAACTAACGCTTTCATTATTCTAATGCGTGAAAATATAATATAAAATAATTTTAAGTCGTCGTGGCCTAACGGATAAGACGTCCGGTGCATTCGTGTTGAAGCGATGCACCGGTGTTCGAATCCCGCAGGCGGGTACCAATTTTTCTAATGAAATACGTACTCAACAAATGGTCACGATTGATTTCCACGGTGAAGGAATAACATCGTGTAATAAAAATGAAACCCGCAAAATTATAATTTGGGTAATTACTGGTGTTAGGACCTCTTGTGAGTCCGCGTGGGTGGGTACCACCACCCTGCCTATTTCTGCCGTGAAGCAGTAATGCGTTTCGGTTTGAAGGGTGGGGCAGCCGTTGTAATTATATTTGTGACCTTAGAACTTATATCTCAAGGTGGGTGGCGCATTTACATTGTGGATGTCTATGGGCTCCAGTAACCACTTAACACCAGGTGGCCTGTGTGCTCCTTCACCCACCTAAGCAATAAAAAAAATAAAAATTTTAAAGCCTGTTTTTCTTACAGTACTATATTCACAAGTCGTAGATACGATTAAAAACGAAACTCGATGAATTTATTGGCTGAATTGTGACAACCCTGATACACAGCTTAAAGACAGAAACATTTCCTCGAGTAAAAGGAATTTTAGAGTTTACGAGGCTCGGTCTATTATCGGCGTCAGAGATAGGCTTTATATGTCACGTTTTTTACCATTATTTTTACTGACACAAAGCTAAGTCATTTTATAATAGAATGTTATTATTTTTACTGCATTGTAATAAAGCTAGGGTTTACGCTATTTCATTTTACAAAATATAAAGGGACATTAAAGAAAATTGGTAAAATATCGGATCATTTATTTCGAAATTATATACATTTAGTGGAATGTTTTTTTCCAAACCTGTTATTTAGCACGCGGCTTCCGCCAAGTATTATATATTTATCATTTATTCGTTTAACAAATAAATAATTAAGCAATTACTTTCAAAATGTAAATAATATTTAGAAAACAACCTGTTCTTATAATGCCATTGCTATTTAATATGCAAATAGATAAGATACTAATTACTTAAATTAATTCATTACTGAAAGTGTGTTATCATCGGTAAAAACAGGCAAGGAGTCATCCGCAGAAATCCTTAGAAGCCTTTCCATAAACCCGAAGCTTTATACCTCGATTTCAGTAAAGGCTCGCTAAGAAGCTCCGTGCTATTAATGAGTGGAACTTTTTCTTTTCTCTTGAATTAGACTGATTTTTTCGAGATTTTGTTATTATGTTATTACAAAATAAATTAAAATGTTTTTTTCTTTAGTGATGGTACAAGTAGTAATGAAAGGGTCTTTAATAAATACTTTTTATTAAAAAAATAATAATTAATATTTCTGTTGTGAGTTTTAATATGTCATATTATATGAAAATCGTAATCACACCTTTGAAGTCATCGTGGACTAAAGGAAAATTCGCGTAGTGTACTCGGGCGAAGTAATGCGACTATGCAAGTGATCAAATCTCCAGACAGTTACCAAGTTTTTTAATGAAATACCTACTTAATTCTTAAACGCGAGTAGTCCTCTATCTGATCTATATCAAACCCACAAAAATTATAATTTGCCAATATAAGAAATAAACCTCAAGTCTCAAAATGGGTGGCGGAGTCGTGGTGTCTCTTACAGGCCAGGTCAGGTATCCACTTAACACCGAGTGAGTATTACCACGTTTAATAAATACTAAAAAATTGACACACAAGCTAAGTTCTGTTATTTCGTGGCTTTAGGACTAAACACCACCATCATACCTGAATATTATACTTCCGCGAAATAGTAATTTCAGATATTTGTAGGGCAGAAGAGGTGATATAAAATCAAATTAAAACTTGGACCACAATTCAGGTAGCGTCATTTGTACTTTTTTTATTGTCCTTGTAGGCAGACGACCCACCTGATAGTGAGTGGTTGCCGTCGCCCAGGGATTCAGCAATCTAAGGGGTAGAGCTAAGCCGCTGTCTACCGTTAAAGTACTACCCACAAGCCTCGTTTGAAGAAGGAGGGGAGCTCATCAAAGCCGGATGGTACGTGGCAAAAAATATCTCTGGAAACGCACTGTGGATGAACGCAGTGGCTCTAGGTAGTATGAATGAACTCTACTCCGGTATATACACCGTTGAAAACTATTCTTCCGCTTAACAGTTAGGCCAGATATTTGAAGGATAGCACAGCTGACAAAATCTATAAATTAATACATGAAGCAAAAACTTTGTACCCCTTTTTACGAAAATTGCGCGTACGGAGGAGTATGAAATTTTCCATACTTATAGAGAATATAGAGAAGGAGTGCAGAATGCTATTTTTTTTTAATTATGCATTAGTAATACATTAAATCAATAAAAAAAACATTACACACACTACCATGTATTTGACATACACACACATTTTAATACCCTTTGTTTATTTTCACATAACTGTGGTTATTGCTTGAAGTCTGTGGTCAAATTGAGAATAGGATAATATTGTTTATCTTTAATATTATTTGTCATGGTGAAATCTGTGAATAAAGAAGTATAATAGTCTTTGACAATAGAACCTTCATAATGTTCAAACTTATAATTTCAATTAATTATAGTCGAATTTCGACTACTGCGGGACCACTAGTAAAAATAAAACTTCGAACACAAGTCAGGTACCGTTGTTTGTTCTTTGTCTATCGTACACACAATAATTCCATATCCAATGAAAATAATATGTAGTCAAAGGAACAATGTCGTGCAATATTATACCCACTAATACGTTTAGTGCTGCATAGACACAACGTTGGATACAGGTCACCGGTTCAAATCCGCGAGAGTAATCCGATTGCGCGGCGTCCACACGGAAGGATCGAAAGAACACTTTGTAGCTCGGTCCACCGCGTGTCCTGAACTAATTGAATTACGATCACTAGCACTGACCCGGCAATGTACGCCGCGCTAAACTGTTTTATGAACGCATCCGATATACCAGGATTACGTGACGTAGCGGCCATTCGAAATCGATGTTGGCCATTTTATGTCTTCGGCTTTTATTTTTGAAAGATGGATGTTGTAATGAAAAATTAAATGAATAGTCTTTTAATATCTTTTAATATTTAGTTTAGTTTATCAGGAGGTATAAAATTGTAACAATTCATTAGTTAAATATTCAAAATTAAAGATATATCGTAATGACAAAAACCAATGAAATTGGTAAAATTTACAGGTGAAGATTTAGAAAATTTCATATTTTTTAAACTTAACTTGTACTTTCTTGGAGAATTTTGGTATTATGCTACTTGAACTAGAGACTACATACATACATACTCCTAATATACATACATACATATAATAAACACCCAGACAAAGAGTAAGCAAACGCATCACACGAATGTGGGAATCGGACTTACGACCCTCGATCCAGCAATCAAGGCCGCTAACTACATCACCATCAAGTCAGTCAATTATTAATAGTAATCCCTACTAACTACAGTACCGGACAACACAGTTTGTCGTGCACGGGATGCATTTAAAATCTATTAAAATAATTCACGTTCTAGACGGAAATTGTTCACATCAAATTGAACCGCATTCAAACACTACTGTTTGTGGGTATAGTATCTACTCATACCATTCGTTATTTCATTTTATTTGATTAAGGTTTACATGAGAATAACAAAAAAAAATCAAAAGAAACTTAATCACAATTTCCTATTGCTTAAGACAGTTTAGGCAAACCGCTAATGTATGTAATGCGAATACAGACGTTAGTATAGTAAGTAGATAACCTATGCTAAAATATTATCTAATTAAATATAGTACCTACATTAATCTTCTTAGCTCAAAAATGACAAGAAAAAAAAAGTCAGCCTAAAGACTCGAGCAGTTCGTTCAATGAGGAAACCCTTTTAAAATATATTTTGCATATAAAAAAAATATTGTCTTCCCGTAAATCGAGATTTAAGTGTTATTACAAAAACACGTGTGGCGTAGCATTTTTTATCAACTTATTCAATTATAATTAGACAATAATAATTTAATATTAAAACAATAATAACATAAGATCACGCTATATTTATATACATTAACAAGCACTCAAGCGCAACGTGTGAATGTGTTGAGCTACATGGCAGGAGGAGTGGG
Organism: Bombyx mandarina; assembly: GCF_003987935.1. Next base: position 2,433,907 of record NW_021011512.1, read on the forward strand.
GGGGTTAGTTTTTGTTTTCGTTACGGAATTTCTTGATTCAGTCGCCGCGCTCAAAGCCCGCGATAACAGCTATGCAATAGCTTAATAACATACTTTTGTAAAATACATTTATTGGTTCGCGAGTACCTGTTTGTGAAAATCAGGATTGTATGTTGAACTCGGACTGTGAAATAATTTGATATTCTTCGAACCGCCTCATTGGTCTTTACAGGTAACTTTAGATATCCATTGATTTGGAATTAGAAGATGAGACATGTCATCATGAATCATTCGTTGTAATGTCAAATCAGTATAACTCGTCTTGACCGAATCGCTGGTTATGTTAAGCATTTTAATTATAACTAGAGGTCCCGCAGTAGTCGAAATTCGACTATAATTAATTGGAATTGTAAGTTTGTACACTATTATGATTGTATTTTATACTTCTATAATCACAAATTTCGCCAAGGCTACTCTATAAAAAATATTAATAAAGATAAACAATATTTAATCTATTCTCAATTTGACAACAGACGTCAAGAACAAAAGTTTGACAATAAATAGTATGCATGCGTGTGTGCGTCAAATACATGCTATGTGGTGTGTGTAATGTTTTCTTTATTAATTTAATGTATATTTTATGCATTATTTAAAAAAAATATTAGCATTGTGCACTTCTTCTCTATATTCTTTATAAGTGTGGAAAATTTCATACTCCTCTGTCCGCGCAATTTTCGTAAAAAGGCATACAAAGTTTTTGCTTCACGTATTAATATATAGATAAAACTACTCGTAAATATTAAAAATCAATTGTTTTCTACAAATATAACATGTCGTACAACTGACGAAATAAAATATTACAGGATCATTAAACTAAAGACAAAATCGTAGTATTTATTATACGTTCCATCGACAAACTCTATCGCCAGCTTCCCCTGAAGTTATTTCAAAGTATTACGGTTAGCTACGTAAAGTTATCCGATGGGATTAACTATTAAAGTTTCTCATACGAGACGATGTTGAATGGTGTTTTAGAAAGCGGTTTTTTTTTTATTTAAGTTTAACGTATTTAAGTAAAAGAAACATTAACGTTGTCCTATTTAAATTCTTCAAGAAAACGAGCAGCCTGTTGGAATGGGGCCACTGTTGTCCATGGACACTGGAAATGCTAGGGACACCACCACTGCCTAGTGCATAGAACTAATACTTTTTGAAAAGAATAACGATAAAAAGGATTTTTTGTTTTGTTTATTTTCAATATCAGGAATGTGATTATTTATTATACCTACTGCCACTGCAGACAGCTGGCTATTAGCTTGCACGCCGGGCAGGATACTGTCATTAAGATGTCTGAACATCTGAATATTTGTAATTTTTTATTCGCTTTTGCGTGCGAATCGGTTAAGCATTAAAACGCATTGACGGATTAATCTCGTGTTGTTTTATATGTAATATTTTACTCCACTCATACATCTGCCCGCTAATTTTCTGGTCGGATCTTCTTAGCGGGTCGCAAATCCAATACAGCAGTAAGCAGCTACCCTTAGCTATTACCTAGGTCTCCTTTGGGGCGCCCGGGCAGCTGTTAGCAAATCCTACCTCTCCTGGCTGAGTTGAGCATCAGAGTTTATTCTCTATAATGCTGTCATAACGTTTTTTCGTTACGTGATTATATCTTTTAGCCAACTCCACTAGCCGCACTAAGGAACTTCATTCCGAAAAAATGCGCACTCCTCCACCGCAGTTTGCGACTTGCCACTTAGGCTGTTAAAGTTGTGTATAGAAAAGATTTTATTGTGGAAATTTTTAGAAAGGCTTCCAAAGCTTAGTTTCTTGTCCGAAAGTTTTAGGTTAACCGAAGTTCTGTCTGTTGTTTCATAAAACCTTTCTTTGTTTTTTATAACGAGGAAATTTAAAGAAAGCATTTTTTTTAAGATAGTGTGCCTTTGTTCTTGGTAAGTATCCATATTCTTGTTGTGTAGTTCCATGAACAAGTTGCTTATTTGATTGAAATACTTTTGCAATATAAGTATATCTTAGTAGTGTGTATTCGAGGCATTTTATTTTTATGAACATGGGGCGCTAGACTACAATAGCTCTTAAGGTTCAGGAGATTTTAAAGACTGTAATGCATCATCTTATCTTAATTACGCTCTTCATCGTGTCGATGTTACATCAACACCGGCTATTGTCAACGATAACATCGGAATATGTCAAACTTGAATAGGGCTGCCATATCGTATATCTAGTTAAATATAAAAAGTGTATAATATTAAAATGAAATGTCATCTTATGCTTATAGACACAACCCAGTGAGTTTCTCACCGGATCTTATTAGGGCATCGCGATTCCGATCCGGTGGTAGATTCAGCGAAACACTGCTCTTGCTAGGCCTAATAGTGTTGGCAATTCTGTTAGGTTGAGCCTGTTAGCTCGCCTACCGCTTCGCCCGAAGTTGCAATAGCCCCTTAGGCCACCAACCACTAGGTAGGGAAAAAGGTTATCTCATGATAACAAACTAACAAATAATAATTGAACATGACAACTAATAACATGAAATAAGTAGTGCCCTTGTACTCTGTATCCTTATTGTCGTGTTTCTCCTAACAGCTGTGTGTACAAAATATATCAAATAAAATAAAATAAGAACAATAAAAAAAAAACCGAAAATTCAAGATGCCTTCAATTTCCACTGCCTCAAAAGAAACTTCTCTCCGTCACGCTGCATTAAGCAAGATCTCTTCAAAAATAGCCCAACAATAAAACACGACTCCATACAGACAGTAGTCGCTCTACTGAACAGAGATGCACTATTTTCAAATACCAACACAAACTTCAATGTCTTTAGAAACTATTTCAAGAGTTGCTCGTCGTCAGCGAAATCAGTCTAATAAGGCTTAAAATCTCAGTTCCAAAATTAAACTACCTATATAACACACGAATATCGTTGTATATAGGTATTTAGCTTATGTTAATTTATACCGGATGATCTGTGCGATGCTAAATTAAACACGCCGGACCGCTTCTGTGCAAATCAGCGTGAGCAAGTGACACAGCCCACCCATTTTTTTGTTTTAATTTTTTTATTGCTCAGATGGATGGACGAACTCACAGCCCACCTGGTGTTAAGTGGTTACTGGAGCCCATAGCCATCGACAACGTAAATGCGCCACCCACCTTGACATATAAGTTCTAAGGCCTCAGTATGGTTACAACGGCTGCCCCCACCCTTCAAACCGAAACGCATTACTGCTTCACGGCAGAAATAGGCAGGGTTGTGGTACCTACCCGTGCGGACTCACAAGAGGTCCTACCACCAGTAAATGATAGAGCACGCTAGCCATGCCGCATAACAATATTGTTAAGCGTCCATTTGACACCAAATATGATGAAAGAGTATTAATGAGCGCCTGAGTGAAAATCAGAAAGAAAGAAATAACATCATCTCACTAATTTCTGAAGCGTCAACCTTAATTTTTTCATAATGGTATTTGGAAAGATTATTATCAAAAGGCACTTATTAAACGTGTTTCTGAATTAATTAAAATTAAATAAGCTGTGTAGACACTAATTCATATTAAACGCGATCTATCTAATACTAAAAGTCTTACATAAAATTAGCCTTAACAACACATACCTATTAAAGCAATGAGTTCTTACACTACTATTATATTCACCTACAACAACAATAAAATAAGTTTTTTCAATAACAATTCCCTTATCGCTCTCGCAAATTAATTCATGAAGCAGCTGCAACGTTTTATTTAAAATAAATCACCCCTTCTCGGTTGCCGGGTCAATTTCTTCATCGGAGATTCGGCAAATTCGGCCCGAGAGCTAATTTCGACAAGTTGTCTCAACTGATTACAAGTTAAATTGAAACTCAGAAAGACCTGCTCCTATTCAACGTAGCCGGCGATTCGAGGGAGAAAAAAAAACTTTTAAATACAAACCAGTATACAATGTGTACAACGCTTGAAGTTTTCGAGTTTGGAAATGCGGTTGTTGGTAGTGCTGGTGACATTTTTGCTTTTAATTTTCATTTAATGATCCCATCGTCTCATTTTTAATACGCTTTTATTAGCCTCAGACGTATGTATGTTAGTATGTAACGGAATCTTTGAACATGATTTTGACCCCCTTCAAAACGTCGGATTAACTCGGAAATTCGGTATACTTATTAAGGATCGACGACAATACAAAAAAAATATGAAAACAATATTTAAAAAATTGAAATTCAACTAAAAAATGAGAAATAAATAATAGTTTACAAAAACTAACAAAATACGCTTTTATAGAAAATCCAAATAAAAAAAAAAAATTGTTTTTTTAATAAATTTGAATTAAAAATAGTGTAAGAAAAAATGATTTTATTGTAAAAAAAACCGTGGGGTGCTTGCTTTTCAGGGAATTATCGAAATAACCCTTCTACTCATATCTGTTCATAAAATATTTATAACTACTGATACCTATTTTCTATTTTTTAGTTGGATTTTCTATAAAAGCGTATTTTGTTAGNCACTGCTTAGAACGATCTTATCCGGTGGAAGATAAACGGACGCGATAACGATCGGCGCGTGTCCCGTCAGTGAGATTCGGCACACTGATGCTTCGATATTAGCGAGCGCGGGAGGATCGAGCGGGACGCAATGCAGGGCTCTTCTATAGTAAATGACGGTACCACCACCACGGGCAGAGAGCCTGTCGTTCCTGACCATGTTATAGTTCGCGATTTTAGGGTCACGGCGCGCGGGCTTAAGTAGGGTCTCCTGCACTAAAAAGATATCAATTTGGTGGTCACGCAAAAAGTCAGAAACCTGATCACGTTGATTTGCGAGACCGTAAGCGTTAAAAAATCCTATCGTTACGGATAGGGGCTTTATTCTACTTATATACGCCATTGATTACCGGCGGAGTGAGGGGAGGACGTACGTATTTAATGACGCGTATACGTCAGGATATTAAGTTACGACTAAAAAGCTCTAAGTCAACAAGTAATTTCAATTAAAAAACCCTTCCATTGATTAGGCAGGTACTAGTTTAAAATTAGAAAAACGAATTCAGTTTATGAAGTGTGATTGGAAAATAATTAGAAGTAGGTACATAATTAGAAGTTAAGTTATTAGTGCATTGTAAACTGGGACTTAGAGCTCAAGTCTCAAGGTTCATGGTCCAAGGACCATGAGCTCGTCCACCCATTTAAGCAATAAAAAAAGATATTAGTTAATTGTTTACATTTATAATACATTTATGTGTTACATTAAATATACGTTTCGAATGTTTTGTATGGCATTAATAACGCATTGATAGAAGAGTTCATTATAGCACAAATATTGTTATGATATTAAAAAAGTTAATATTAAAAATTCTTAGCTGCCATCACCGTCTCTATAATTTGGCTCCGAAGTGCAGAAAGAAAGAGAACGAGACGGAAGAGAGAGAGAGAGAGACAGAAAACGGCAACTTACGAGTACCTACTACTCGTATTGAATCAAAACAACAACGCCAAAAAAACGGCTTCAAGAGAGCGTAGTAGGCTTTAGAAGCCTGTATGAGTTTATAAAATAATTAAAATGACTCCTTCGCATCAGTATAGCCCTTTTTGACAAATTAAATTTAGTTTCTACTGATAAAACAATGTTATTCTTCGATATTGTACATTGAATACTGTATATTCTTTTCTAACGCTCTTGTTAGAAAAAGATAGAGAAACTCGTGTAGCCGAGATCAAAATCAAATGATTACTACGCTTGTCACGCTCAGACGCCAGTTGGTCAAACAAAAAACGTAGTTTTAAAAAGTCATCAATAGATGTCGCTGTACGACGAATCTACATCGCGCTATTGTTTGTTTCAAATAAAATTATAAGAAGTCAAAACGCCATAATTGACTCGATGTCTATGGGTTATAACGGTAACCACTTATCATAAGTATTTTTGTTGAACCACATACACAGTTTATCGCAGTGTATAAGTGTGGTTGTTTAAGTCAATTTAAATATGGCGAAATTACTTCCATCCAATTCATGGTAATTCCTAATTCCTTTATGTGAATTTGTTAGTAAAGAAAGGACTACGAACTTGGTATTTTATGTATACTGTAAGTGTAAAGTATTTCTTAGTTCCTGGGGTTGAGTAAGTTAAAGTTATGCAATATGCAGAAATTAAACAAAATGAATCCACCTAACGAGGTACATAACTACATAGCAGTTGAGCGATTTGTTTGTAACAAATTACTTTTACATAATTGGTTTTGCCGTTCAACCGTTTTTGGACTATTTTTATTTGAAAATGTACGTACTATGTTTGACAAGTACAAGCTAAACTAATAAAACCAAGTGATAACCACTAATCTAATCATAACCTCACATCTGCCACTTTGTAAAGTGGCGTGACCAGTGAATATAGGTCGATACACCGAAAAACATAATATATCATTCGGTCGATGCACTATTGCGGAACACAAAGCACGTACACAATGAACGAATCGCTCTTTCGCTTGATTCGTTCAAGTTTCGAATAGATCAAATAGGAGTTAGGGAATTGTTAAGTTCTGTAGAGCTAGGTAGGTACAACTAGAATTAAGTTTAATGACCTACCTCTACTTTGGATTTTTTGTAATTAAAATTGTTGTGTATTTTTATATTTAACGTTTTTTTTTAAAGACTAGCTGACCCGGCAGACTTCGTAGTGCCTCAATCGATAAAGAAAAGACCTAAAATTTTTAATAAAATAAACTTAAAACAAACAAAAGGAATCCGTCGGACGGGGGACACATCAAGGGAAAAACAAAATTGTCATATTTATTTAATTCCGAGCATTTTCATATTTTCATATCTACATTTTGAACCTTCTCTGGGTTTCCACAAATAATTCAAGACCAAAATTAGCCAAATCGGTCCAGCCGTTCTCGAGTTTTAGTGAAACTAACGAACAACAATTCATTTTTATATATATAGAAGATAGATAGATTACTAAATATTAAAAAAAACTTTACGGTAGCGTCTTTTGAGTGCATGTAATCCGTATTCATATCGTTGCTGCCGTTGACTACTCCCCGAATCTTGATAACGCAGAAGCCAGTTACTGTCGACGCCCTAGACAGGTTTTTACGGATCCATCAGGCCCAATAACCTTTGAATTAGACGTTTCAGCTCTAACACTAGGAGCAGGCCTAGCGACCCCGGTAACCGTACTCGTCGAACTCGACAAAGAGTTCGACGTGCAACCTAACCCACACATCAGCCCGCTGTTTTTCTCGCCGGATCTTCTCAGTTCTCATTCGGTCGCAATTCGATCTGACACGGTGGTAGATTCTGCGAAGCGCTGCTCTCGCTAGGGTTAGTGTAAGCAAATTCTCTCAGGTTGAGCTCGTGAGCTCACCTTCCCGTTCCGTAATGTAGGGACCGAAAGTCATCGCTCTATCGAGAGTGACGCCTAGGTACTAAGCCTTCGAGGCCCTCGTAATGGGCTGGCAAAAATTTTTGATGGCGGGAATGGAGCTATCACACTTAATTCGTGACGAAATACTAACAGTTGGTTCGGGAGGGTGACCCTTTTTGAAGAGCACCGATGTACTTTTCGTAGGATTGATGCCGATGCGCCACTTCCGGAACCACTGTCTTAAATTGGTGGCCGTGATCCTTTGCCTCACCTAAAGTAATAATTTAGTAAAACAGAAAAAGTCTGAGACCGTAGCACTTACCTGGCTCTATGTAATTTAATATAAGGCAAGAAAAAACTCAGCATTCAGTTTATTATATAAAAGGCAATTGCCCACCCGAACGAGTCGAGATTTGGTTGGAATTACAAAGCTTATAACAATCTTGGAGGAATGAATGAATTCGGTTTAATATCTTCACTTAAAAGTTTATTGTCATTATAGTTAGACGATCATAGAGAAATCCCATGCGGGGCAGGCAACGAGCGTGTGCTCCACCGTGTCTAAGTCGCAACCACAATGGTGGCACTCTGCCGTCGGCTCGGCTCCGATCCGGTGCAGGAACTCACCGAAGCAACCATGCTCAGTGAGCACCTGCGTGAGCCGGATAGTGAGGCGTCCTCTGTCACGATTCACCCAATCCACAAGGACCGGGCGAATCGCCTCGACGGTCCTACGACCGGCCGAAGGATCAGCCAGCCGTCTGGACCATGACTCCAGCACGGACCGCCGAGATTGGGCCCTCCGCGCTCTGACCACACTGGGGCTGGGACGAGCCACGCCCCGGGCACGAAGGTCAGCCCGCCACTGATAGTCAGCAGCGAGCGCCTTCGCTTCCAGAACTTAAGGCGGCGTCCCAGCCAGTACACACGCCGCCTCAAAGGAGATGGTGCGATAACCACGGATGACCCTGACCGCGATGGTGCGTTTCAGCCGTTGCAGCAGCTTCGCCACCCCGGCGGCCAGGGACTGGCCCCACACAGGTGCCCCGTATAAGGCCATTGATCGCACCACCCCCGTATAGAGACGGCGCGTCACCTGGTCAGGCCCCCCGACGTTGGGCAGAAGCCGGCTTAACGCGCCGGCCACCCCCAACAAACGAGGGACCAGGTTCTGAAAGTGACAAAAAAAATTGGTAATGCATCGTGGACAAACGTGGTTTTAGATAATATCGATGAACTTATTTCTGGTAAGAGTGGATAATTACTATCGGACAAACAATTTGTTAGGTTTTATTATCTTACCATTTGCTTATAAGCTATGGCCCAATTCAGAAAATATCTATCGCCATCTAATAAAGATATTTTCTTTCTTTGTTGTACTCTTACTGTAAGGATATCGAGTCATCTTTTTTCCCCAACTAATCGCTGGTGGCCTATGAGGCTATTCCAGCTACATTAGGACAGGGAGTTGTCTGGTATGCAAGCCGCTTGAAGTTACTAAGGTGTACGTCGTGTCTTTCTTTCGTACAAATTGTGAAAGTTAAGGCTAAAGAAATCTCTATAAACAAAACTACTCGATACTACGATATGTCCGTTGGTTATTTTCTTCGGGCTCTGTACGAATAAAAGGATTGTGTGGTTTTATAAAGACACGGTAAAAGTGAAACTCTTTTTCACATTATAGACATTAACTCTGACAAACAACATTTACATTAAACACTGACAAAACGTGGAGCACTCACTGGCACAAATGAGTAATAGTCTATACACCACACGGTCAGCTGCTGCGAACTATAGGCGCCGCCATATTGGCCTTGGCTGCTCTGACGAGCGCCTTTCATTTTATCCCTACTCCGCGGCCGACAATCACGCGACATGCAACACACAGTCGAAAAAGTTTGAGACGATGTAATAAAAGTTTCACTTTAATACTTTTTTTAGTTTAATCTGGTGTTAATTATTTTCAATTTCATTGGGATGATCATTGGGATGATTTAATATTTACAATACAATAATTGTATTGTAAATACTATTTTGTATTATGTACATCCTACATCTTTCACGCTACGCAAATATTCTTCGTTTCATTCACACGTATTCATTTCAGTACACACTAATTCAATGTACGAAAGCGACGCTACCCATCCGTTCCAAGCTAATTCAAGTTATCAAAACTACTAGGTTCCATTGAGAAACTTATGTGTTTCCAAAGATTCAAAGATGGTAAGATACGTAAGGCCTTACAGTCCCGGAGATAATGAAGTTTACTTCAGTAACTTAGCTCGTTTCGAAACATCTCAACTTTGAGAATGTAATAAGAAAAATTGAATATCCGAGCCTGATTTAGTGAAGTTGGAAAGAAAAATGGATGCTACTAGAGATGTTGAATAATAAAACTCAGCCGAAAATTATGAAAAATGCTACACAGGTTAATATGTCGGGCTGAATCTGAAACGGATGTGGTTTTTTTTGACATTGTGTTATCAACAATTTGTCAGGTTTGAGATTGAGAGTTAATACTTTTTAGTTTTATTACATAGTCGCATGGAATGTAACTTGTCTTTACAATCGCTCAATAGTTGGTATACTGGCTGTCATAAATTAAACAAAGACTAACTATAATTATTTAAGTGCAAACATTTTGTTGATGAAGAGGAATTTGTTGAATTTCTGTTTTCACTTTGGAGGTGATAGATAGAGTATAGCGGGAAAGGCATCTTTACTCGCCTACACTGAAGTAGGCGCTTCGGCCACTGGACTTTTTAATGGGCAGGTTCTGCGCCACAGGCGGATGCGCTCGTCACCGACTATGCGTGGCGACGTGTCTTCTGGTGCAGAGGGAACCGCGTCACGATCTGTAGAAGTACGAGGGCCACGGCTCCAATCGGGTTGTATTGGAGGCGTGGTTTCAGCTCGCCTTCGAATTCTTCGATCGGTTCCCAGACCGATGAGGTAGTGCGCCCGGGTTCTCGTGGTCCGTCAGCTAGGCATCTTTGGGGTGAGCAGCGGGTCTGGTTGGAGTGTTGACCGCGGTATACATCGGACCCACCTATTTTTCCCGGGTCCTGTCACGCGGGTATCGAATGCTTGGGCGAAATTGCAAAGAGTTTCTTAGTGAGTGGCCACTACAATCTTGGCAGTCCCAAACCCGTGTACTCAGTTGTCGTTGGGACCTTGCAGGAGGTTCGACCGCAAATAAAAAACGACCTGTGCCTCAGCAATTGCACAATTTGTGTCTAATGCTTACTTACCATCTGCATACTGCTGCAACTAAATATAGCCAACTGATGGTAAATAGGCACAGTCACCCATGGACATCACCATTGCCAGCAGTTTAGTCAAATTGCTGCTGACTGCTAAAAACAGAACCAAATGCTCTTTGAACAAATTCCCGTAAAAACTATAGGGATTTTGGGATTGAGCAGATTAATGGCAGATATCTGAGAAAATAACTATTAATACGAATGGGAATATTTTATTAGTACATTTAACATCAGGAAAAAATGAACCAATTTCCCAAAATTAATACGAAAAAAGGACGTACAGTTTCCACAATTACTTTGAATTCACAGATCCCATATAATTGAAAGAACCCCAATAAAAAGAACAAAATAAATAAAGGGCCCGAAACAGTCATTTTATTAAGGCAATATCAACTAAAATTGTCACCAGCAGAGTTCTTGCGGAAATAAGGAGTTCCGTTGAAGTTTTTTATACATTCATACATATAAATGAATATAGATTACCGTTTTTTTCCACAATAAAATCTTACTCTTACTCTACTTAATATTGCTCGTCTATTTTAGGCCAAAGTTTTAATAGTTTTAATTTGGATTTGAGTCTGATCTGAGATCTGATGTTTCAAAGTAGATTAAGACCGTGGTTATATATACTATAACTGAGCGATGCCTCTGTACATGTTAATAAATCATTTTTTGGATAGAGTCTTAAAATGAAAAACGTTTAAGCGTCGTCGTAATTTGAAATTTTATGAAACGGAGATATGGTTCGAAAAGCGACTCTACCAAGAGACAAAAATTTACATCTAAGTATATGGATTAAGATATATATTATTATTATATTCTCTTCGACGGCATATGAATTATACACCCATTAAAATCCATTAGAAGACATCGAATAAAGCCTCAATACTTCCGTATATCAATCAATTCACTATTTTCTGTCTTATAGCGCATACAAAAAAATCTCTTTTAGCAATAGGTCACCCTTTAGTAAACAACATTACCGGTCCGATCCTAAGCGAAGCGAGATAGGATGAATATGCGACACTAAAATAGATATCGAGTGTTTTGCCTATCACATCGTGTGAAACCCTTATTGGGATGGGTTGTAAAGATATGTATCTTTTTATGTCGCTAGAGAGTTTTACCGCTTCGGTTTCTTGGGATACTTTGACAAAATGATGCATAGGGTGGTGCTAAAAAGGTCCATAATATAATAATATTATAAAGAGACTGACTTAAATTTAGCTTGCTTGAATAATACTAGAACCGAAATTGTACTGTGATGATTTGAGAAAAACAGTAAAATGAATCAAGGCAACGCAAACCATGTTTGGATTTTCTTTTTTGCTATGATTTAAATATCTTTTTTGAGTATATGGAGACATCGTTGACATCTATTGACCATTAGATTAAAAAGCACATTTAAAATTATGGAAATTCATTGCAATTATGCAATTTCCTTTACTAAATAATCGTTTTTGTAAGATTTTTTTCTCCGATGCCTATTAGCCTATTCCATTTTTAGCTTAAGGGGCTATTCGAGCTACGCCAGGACGGGTACGTGAGTTCACAGATCCAACCTGAGAGAATTTGCTAACAATAACCCTAGCAAGAATTCGCAGAATCTACCACCGGGTCGGAATCGCGATCCACTGAAAAGATCCGTCGAGAAACTCAGTGGGCTTTGTTTATGAGTTAGTTCTTTCGTCGAAGTCTTCGTCGTAATCGTTAAGTTTGACGAGGATGGTGACCGGTGCTTGAAGGGCCTAAAAGCACCGAGAGTAGATCCGGGGGACCCGACATGACATGTTTCGGGTGACAGCGGTTTTGCATTGCCTCAATGTCTGGATCGGATAAGTAATTAGTGGCAGCCACGAAAAGAGGGTTACCGTGTTGCGCCTTTTTATGGAGGTAGCGTTCTGACGCTATCTTAAAATACCTACGTATCGATTCTTTGTAAAATCAAGTTAATTAGTAATAAACATGGATATCGATTCCATAATATTCTGACAGCGGCATTCTACCAAAGACGACTTTAAATGAGTTGCGATTTTAAATGAGCGTTCGAATGAGATATTTGGAAACAACGGTTCTATTTGACTCCACAAGGCGATCGGAAGGATTAAAAATAAATTTAGAACGTAAGTTACTGTCACTATTTGTACGGACAAATGAGGTTTTAGGCAACGAAATTCCAGGAAGACATATTTTAGTAATAGGATTGTAGAAGCTTAGTAATTTAGAATTTTACTTTGCGGCTAGACAACCATGTTCACATCACAGAAATAAATGTTTCACATTTAATCGGTTCTTAATAGTATATACTCCAGTATAACGCCTAAAATTTAATTAAAAACATTACTGAGTCTGATCAGAAATCGAAGATAACCCCGTGGTTCAATGATTACTATCCACAAATCTTATAATGTAATAAAACAGACAAAATAAAAATGGGAATCAAACTTCTAGTACTAAAAACTAGTGGCATTGTTCAGCAAATTCTATTTTCAGCATTTTTTCAGCTGCGGGTTAACAAAGGGTTAACTGTCCCATACAAAACGTAAATAACAAAGGAGTTGACGCGATTTGGACGTTTCAGTTTTTGAGGTTCATTCTTTCAGAGAATTGTTGTGCGCGCTCAGATATTCACGACTTTTGTTTAAAAAATTCAAGAAACTGGTCTCTTTTATCCGAATACTTACTTGTGCGTCATAGATTTTAGAAGTCACAGTGAAATGTGTTTATTAAAATTTGTTATTCCAAATTTTTACGTTGGTAAAAAGCTGAATGTTTGCTTGCTAAAACATAGACTAAGACATGTTTTCAAGTTCCCAAAAATAAAATTAAAATTAAACTTTAAATGAATAATCTTAAACCAGAAAAACAGAAACGATAAAGGACTTAGAATTACAAAATAATACATACTCAAAACGTACATATATACTCATTTATAACTGATATGAAAATATATTTCATTTTATACATATTTTTGGAAATTACACAGAATAGAGTTAGTTGAACAACATTAAAAAGCAATTTGTAATGGGTTTGAATGCGAATTCAAATCAAATTCACAGCACGAAAAAAGCGTTTCATTGCGACGAAGGCGGACTTTGGATAGGTACCAAAATGCATCAGCTGAAGGACCCTGCAGTTGCCAAGAGGTCTGTCCCACAAACACACTGGTAACTGTACCGGAATACATGTCGGCACACTGTCCCAGTATTTAAGTATCGTAGCAATCAAAGAGAGAGCTTTCTGTCTAATGTCGGACCGAAGTTGGTGTAACTGAACGCTTTGTTTCACATAGCGTTATGTCTATTGTTTGCGGGATTCGTGAATTTTACTATGTACTATATACTATACACTTCATTGTATTTTTTGTGGTATGAGACCCATAAACGTTTGTTCGTTACACTGTTACTTCCTAACATCTCAACTGATTATCATTAAACTATGCAATTACATATCTAGAAACAGGTACAGGAAAAGAAATAGATACTCTATTACCCTTTATCCATACAAAAGTACTATTCCGGAAGATAAAAAGATAAAAAGTTATTTTAGGCAGTCGATCGGGATATCTGATAACATCCAACGATGTACAGCTAACTGTAGTTTAAAAATTAAAGAAACATACTAATATAGATAACGTTTTAGTGATTCGCCTGTTACTTGATATCTAGGTCTCTTCCAACCTCTACTGTACAGTTACAATTTTTCCCATCCTTGTCCGGGTTGCGTTTCCTACTTCTTTTATCATCGTCTCATTCGTTGACTTGTCTGCCTGTTTTAATTTTTCCATTGCGTAGCTGAAACTCTCCCATAATATTTGACCATTTCTCTAGTTTCTCTCGTCATGTGACTTGTTCATTGTCATTCTAATTGTTTTATTAGATCATATTCAACCTTATTAATACGCTTTTATTAATTTCAGACGTATGTATGTAACGGAATCTTTGAACATGATTTTGACTCCCTTCAAAACGTCGGATTAACTCGAAATTTGGTATACTTATTAAGGACCGATGACAATTCAATATAAAAAAAATATATTGAAAAAATTGAAATTCAACTAAAAAATTAAAAATAAATAACAGTTAATTATTTATTTTCAGTTGATTATTATCTTGGCTCTTTTTTGGTCTTCTAGCCATCATAGTTATTTTCGTTCCTCTTTGGCATGCACTTTAAGTTTCATGAAATGTTTCTACGACAATGTCTATTTTTGATATCCATAAATTTCTTCAACAATAAATTTCTTCTTAACTGGCAACAGAAAGAAGTTACTTTTAAAAATACTTTTAAGGAGACTAGTGTTTTCTCCATATACACAACACTGTTCTACCTATTCTTACAACCGTTTGGTCTTTGGTCGCTAATGATATTAGTTGTCTTAAGTACCCATGATAATTCTCCGTTTCTCCGTTTCTCCTTAATCTCCGTTTTCATTGTCTACTTTTTTGCTGTTTCCTTTAAAACTGTCATGATTTTTGTTATTAATATTATATATTCATAGTGAAACCATTTACATACTTGCTTCTCAGTATCAACTGTTCGAGCATCGCTTGGAGAATTTTGGCATTGTCTCCCTCCCATTATGACTAAATGATTGGTTTAATATTGAGGTTAATACCTTTTCTGTTTACACCAAGGCTCTCTCGATTCCTCTCCGCCCATAACTCTACGAGTTTCAAATATATTTTCAAAGATTTTCGTAATTTAAGGTAAACTTTACTTGCAAACATGTTTATTAATAATAATCTAATAATAATATTTATACCTTACTTGCTCACTTGTTTGGTACATCTATTATTCATATTTATCTCAACAGGATGATTTATCGAGATAGATTCATTCTTTTTGCTCCAACCAATAGGAAGTGTGCACGAATTACAAATGCATTGCGGATAATATTTAATAGAGATTTAATGGGCTAGGAATCGCGAGCACACCAACTTTTATCCTTAATCAGAGTGTATGGCAAGCGTGTAACTCAGATATGACGGTAATGCTCATTTAAAAGCCGTGTACAGTACATTGAGAACATTGTGTAAGTTTAGCTTGGCTGTTTACAGGTGTAGCCATCAAACAAGCGATTTTTTTAATTTGTTTCAGTTATGCAACTAAGTTGATCTTTCTGTAAACTAAAGCGAAAATCTAAAACTAAAGCGCTTAGGCATACATATTTTATGTAGTTACTTATTTTATTAATTCAAAGTATTTCCGATCGTTCAGCTAGTGGAGTTTTGTTTTTGTATGATTCAAATATATTGTATTATAGATAAATTATGCGAACTTATTTTTCAAATTATTATAATAAAGAAATATATAAGGCACCTTTTTAGAAACGAACCATTATTTTTGTTTCAAATTTCACGAATTATATATTAAAGTCTTTTAAAATTTATGTTGGTATTTTCAAAACATTTTGAACTATAAATACATGATAGTAGTATCATCTACTAACCATTTTTATATCATACGTAGAAGTGTCAGCCCTATTTGAACATGTTTCATATGGAATAAATAATATAATTTACTTAATTGTGACGGAACCTATCTGGTACTAGTTGCAGTACTGACGACCAGGCACCATACAGCCGCCGTCACTCTAAGAACGTCATTCAAGTATCCCTCTGGTGCACTCTCTGTGTTTTTTAACAGTCCAGGCACAGGTCAGCGTTTTGGTCAATCTTGTCGAATACGATGAAGAGCTTGACGTAGGTACAACATAACCCACAAGCACAAGCCTCTGAGTTTCTCGCCGTAACTTCTCGGTGGGTCGTGATTCCGATTCAGTGGTAAATTCTGCGAAGCACTGCTCTTGCTAGGGCAGTGGTTCACAAAGTCTCTCATGCTGAGTCCTCTGAGCTCACCCGGCAATTTGTTGAAACAAGAATAGCTATCGAAGCTACAGGTAAAAAATGAATATGGCTTTATTATGTCTCGGAAGAAATAACCTTAAACTTTGTTTTTTCGCCTAGTCCTAACTAAAGTACGACAACAAAATTTTTTGTTCAGTTATAAGGCTTTAAGTCCAGAAAGGCTTATCAAAACAATAAAATAAGACTTTTTCATTGCGAATTAAATAATTAATTACTGATACTTGACTTATAATAAAAAATTAATCACATTTAATTTTTGATTACATTTCGCGGTCCGACCTTCAAAACAAATTTCACCCGCTTGTTTCTTGGCTCGTGTTTAGTTGCGCGATTCACGTCTCCCAAACGCGGATTTATTGTTTGGGCAATCAAGTTGAAAGCCCGTCGCGAAGAGGCGACTGCCAACTTCGTAGTACATGGTAAGTTCCACTTACGCAGAACTTCGCTTTGTCTGAGTTACACAGGTCGTTTGTTTGTCACGGAGAAGTAAACATTCTTCTCTCTTTAATGCTCGGTATACTCGGTACTGATGTTGCTACGACAAAAATATTGTATGTGATCTTTTTCATTGGTCCTAAAGCATTTTTAGCTGTTCTTTTTTCGGTTTAGTGAGGACATCCACTTTTTCGGTTATTTTGATTCTACGCAATAAGAATACCACATTAGGTGAACTCCTAACAAGTTTTTTTTTTAAAACTGATGGATTGCTGGTGGGCCGGATGTCTTTTCAGTTTCATCAGGGCGGGTGAACGAGAAAAAGTTCAGATAGGAGGGGTGGGTTTGCTAACAGCTGACCGAGTGCCTTCGAAGGAGGCCTAAAAACTCAAGGGCAGCTGCTTCGTGCATGCACTCGTATCGATTGTTTCGATTGTACCCTTATTATAAAAGTAAACAATCAACGTCGCCCTAAACACGTCATTACGGATCCTCCCGATCCATTAAGGGTGCTTTTAGGTACCTCAAGCACCGGTCGCCGTCCTCGCCAAACTCATCGCTTGCGACGAAGGACTCGGCGAGTAAATTAATCCATAGACACAGCCCACTGAGTTTCTGGCCGGATCTTCTCAGTGGGTCGCATTTCCGGTCCGGTGGTAGATTCCGCGAAGCACTGCTCTTGCTAGGGTCAGTGTTAGGGTCAATCTCCGGTTTGAGCCCCGAGAGCTTACCTACACGTTAGGGTAACGCTGATATGGCCTCTCAAGGCTATCAGCATAGGTAGGAAATATATAGATTCCGTATGCAGATACCAATTTTTCAAAGGAAATACATAGTTAAAACGTGTTTGCAACCAATTTCCTCTTCGAAGGTATAATAGCCGGCAAACTTCTTGAGCATTTGTTGACGTAGTGGGGGTAAGTTTGCGCATGGTACACTCACGTGCAAAAACATTATTTACTCTGCGTCATAATGCAATTAAATTATTAAAATCAACATATGTATTTTTTATATATTTATTAGAACATCAACAAAAAATGTAGGTTAATAATTGTAATAATTTAATCTTGGGGTAAAATAGATATTCCTTCTATTAAGTCAAAACTAGAGCTGTTGCCAGGTCTTGGTTCAGTTGAAGCGAAGCTGGTATTTGTATTATTTTTTTCGTTATCATAATCTTGACCATCATCATCATCACTGTTTTCATCACCCGAGTCGCTATCATCGTGATTAGTCGACATAGGGCTCATCGGTGTAGTTTACAACTCGGTCGATTCGGTCTTCTTTTTTGTCTATAATTAATTATTTTTTGAAGATATTCGATTCGTAGTAATCGAATGTTACTTTTTTCAATTACCAGCTTCCGATTATTTTCTGTTCTTTTTTTCCATCTGAAGCCTAGCTCTTTCATAATACGTCGTAAGCTTCATTCCGAGCCATTAAAATTTATATCTTCTTTAAATTTTTCGAAGCCTTTCTACGGTACGGAGTTTCGCTGCTTGTTATGTAGTTATTATGATTACATCTTTTTATTACAGATTGAACGAAACTATCCATTCCGGTAACTTTCTTCTTCCCTGATCTTTTCTTACCCGGAGTCCGAAACACGGCGAGCAAGCCAGAGCCTTTAGCTTCGTTAATAATGCACCTAACAGTACTCACTGATGTTTTTGTTGCTTCCGAAGTCTGTTTTAATTTTTCCATATCATTCTTCCCCTGTTTTATAATGAAGCAATATACGTCGTACACAAATTTTCTACCCTTTCTTTTAAGTACTACACCAGTTTGTCACGGCATAGTGTATGTTTTATAAAAAATCAACAAACACTCAACAAATAGCAATGGCAACAAAGTCCACAAGCAATTATAACAAATAACTTAACGATTAATAACGATAGACTTTCCACTGTACGCAAGCGTACTTTTGGGAGCAAGCGGAATGAGGGCGCGGTGCGGGACGCAAGGTTCGACTGATCTACCAATAAAGCGCTCGATACGATTTCCCCTGCCGTCGCGCCTCACCCTCACCACCAAAGTGACCTAAAATTCGGTTCTGCGCAGTCAAGGTCATTTGCTCAAGATGTTTGCCGGTTACTATATAATGTTGTATAATAAAAAACAAATCTACAAAAATTTTACATTTGTTAATTACCAGTTGGTCGTATTATAAGCCAACACGAACAGATGGTTCCACTGTTTCAAATTCGAATAATGAGCTGTTTTGAAATAAATTTTAGATTTCGACTGTTTGTAACAAAGTGGGTGGCGGAATTTACATTGTGATTCTAATACCAGGTGATAGAGATAATAAATAATACCTATTGGTTCCAATATTAGGTTTGACGTGTAACTCAATCCTTAAAAAAAATGTTTGTTTTTTTTTTGTGTAATTTTTTTATTTTTTTTTATTGCTTAGATGTATGGACGACCTCACAGCCCACCTGGTGTTAAGTGGTTACTGGAGCCCATAGACATCTACAACGTAAATGCGCCACCCACCTCGAGATATAAGTTCTAAGATCTCAGTATAGTTACAACGGCTACCCCACCCTTCGCACCGAAACGCATTACTGCTTCACGGCGGAAATAGGCGGGGTGGTGGTACCTACCCGTGCGGACTCCCAAGAGGTCCTACCACCAGTGATTACGCAAATTATAATTTTTGCGGGTTTGATTTTTATTACACGATGTTATTCCTTCACCGTGGAAGTCAATTGTGAACATTTGTTGAGTACGTATTTCATTAGAAAAATTGGTACCCGCCTGCGGGATTCGAACACCGGTGCATTGCTACATACGAATGCACCGGACGTCTTATCCTTTAGGCCACAATGACTTCAAATTAATACAACGTAATTACTTACTTAAACTTATAAATTAAAAATATCGTCAGGAAACATGGTCAAATATAAGTTAACCCATTCGTTTTAATTGTAACGCATTAGTAAATAATACAATAACTTGGTATTTTCTGGTTCGTAGGCTGCAACCGAACATATTATGGTGACATCGGTCGGACATACGAAGTTGAACTGCACAGACCTAGAGAAGACCTGGTGCCGTATGTGTGCTTACTCACCATCACCGCTGCCGGTGGAATACACGGAGATTTGGTACAGGTTAGTTTTTGTCGCATATTACAAAAAAAAAAAAAAACAATAATTACTCGGAAGCTAGGGCACCATTAAGCAGGCCGAATGCAGGCAACATTGGAGAAAGCTAGTGCAAAAACTGGATCAAGGTGGTCACGACCCTCAGTAATGAGGAAGGAAGCAACGAAGAAGAAGAAGGTTTTGCGAAAATCGCTCTTAGATATCATTAATAAATAAATATTTATTAACAATCACGCCACGTTAACTGGTCCCGTGCTAAGTTCGTAAAGAACTTGTGTTACAGGTACCAGATAACGGAAATAAATGTAAGATTTTTATTATACACATACATATATTTAATATACATCCATAACCCTAGAAAATACATTTTATGTTTATCATACAAATATCTTCCCTTGGCGGGATTGGAACCCGCGACCCCCTTGTGTAGTGACCATGTCACTTGCCACTACACCAGACGGCCGTTAAATATCAAGACATTGTTTAGCTGTCGGTGAGCTTTGAGATAATATACAGAACTAGTAGAATTTATAATAAATAAAATGAACAGAATATCCAAATCAAAGTACTTATTATATTTTATGGCTTAAGCAAAGTAAATAACAAATGATTTTGTTTCTCCGTGATTGATGGTACAACTCAAGATACATGATCAAATATGATTTGCGATTTTAGTCATTACGTTAACAAAGCCCGATGAGCGAGTGCTAGATATCTTTCAAATCAAATAGACAATAACAATTGCAGTGATATTTTTTTTGTTGAAGCTCAAACCTATAAGCTCCGTGACATAAATCACAACAAACATTTTTAAAACAGTGAAAATTCACACATTTTCGAATGTCATATTTTCGAAGTGTCAAACGTCAAAATGGCTTCTAAATTTGAAAAACCTGACAGCGCGCGCCTTCCATGATTGCTTTTCCTCGTTCAGCTTATTTACATGAACTTCTACTGAAATGAAGGAAAAATATCGTAGGTCCCTTTCAAGAGGCGACGTCGGTGTATGAAAAATGTGGATGTCAGCCGACATTTTATGACTTACCTTTCCGCTACTTCTATATAAAGTACAGGGTGAATCTTTTATTTTTCTCCAAGCGCTATGTTATTGGAGGCACCAATATATTTTGGTATACTACAAAGATTTTACCAGCTTTCTTATTAAGTTATTTATCGTCATGTTGTAGTTAAATTAACGTTGTCTTTGACTCATGTGATATTTGTCACGTAACTTTCTTGTTGGCGTAATAAACAATTTTGAATATTATAACCGTCTGTCGCAAGCAATCATAGCTTGTTCACTAGATTGTGACGTTACAAGATACAAACTGCGACCCGTAGTTACATAGTTAAGACAAAGTAACATAAAAAAAAAAATTAAGATTGTCATTGACAAGTTTGAATAAATATTGTAACTTCAATAACCCTTTTATAGAAATAATAATTATAACACATTAAAACATGGGTATTATTTTAAAAGCGTTCAACTTAATATCCAAATAAAATTATAAGACCGAGATAAAAACGACAATAACAAAATAAAGCAGAATCGTTGTTTGCATAAAATTGAATACAACGAGAAAAGGGACAAAAAATTTATAAAGGTGCGCGTTGCGTTGCTTACCCGAATAATGGGGCTCTTCTACCGTTTTGAGCACGCAATTATGAGGTGAATGCATATGACCGCTCTTTTTATTCTCCATTAATCATTTTATACGTTGATGAGTCAAATGTTTATGTTTGTATCACATAACAAAACGAAAAAAATTATTATTACAAATTTCAAATTTCGTTCTAAAACTAGCTAAACAAAAAAAAAAACAAAATAATTTACTTTTTGTATAAATAAAAAAATTGTATTGGTCAAAGGTATTTTATTTTCAGTTTTCGTTAACTTTGACCATTCGTACAGTCTCGGATTAAAATAGAAATCGGTTTACTTTTTTTACGTTATAGCGTGAGTTTAAAATAATTATTGGATAATTTGTAAACAGACTCATATTAACCGAAATATAATTATATCATAATATAATTTCATGCTGAGAAGCGTCGTGGCTGTGCTTCTAGTGTTAGTCTGTTCTATCTGTTGAGTCAATAAAACACAATTCTTACACTGGTAGCCCAAGTGTGTCAATAAATGATCCATAGTTAGATTGTTGTAATTTTGAAATAGTCGGTTGAGATGGTTTGATTCAAGCAAAGTTATAAATAGTTTTTTAATAATGTACTTTTTATACTGTATAAACTATTATATGTACGCATGTATGTATGTATGTATGTACGTATATATGTATGTATATGTGTATGTGACTGTGTATATATGTATGTATATACTTTTTTTGTGTGTATGTATTTGTAACTTAATATAAATTTCATTGCACCTACCACTATTCACTCTGCACTACCTTTGGTTGACTGGTAGAGAATGCCTTAGGCATTAAGTCCGCTAATGTAAATTTTACATGAAGTGTAATAAATAAATAAATAAAAAAAATAGGTGCGCCGTTGTTTGACTATTTCAGTTAATACTCTTACTAATTTATTTAAAACTTTATTTTGTTCATAGGTTTGATTTTACGGAATAAATGTCTGTCTGGTGTGCAAACAATTATTTCGTTGATACTCACCTATAGAGGTAGAAGTAAATGTCTTGTTGTATGATGATCATATCGGCGTTTCAAAACCTTTTATCCTAATGAAACTTTGTACAATTATTGTTGGTGCTTCATAAAAGATCTACATCGAGTAGATAAGATAGTATCATCATCGTCAATCATATAGTTTTAGCAATAGTCCTAGCGGAATGATTCATTGACATAATGACCATTCAGGCCGAAATTCGGATTTCTTTTGATATAAGTACGTTTAAATAAATATATACAGTACCAGACAATAAAAATTGCACATCGATATTTAGAAAGAGACAGTCGTCTAATTTTGTTTTTGTTGTAAAGCGTTACATGTGTGCGACGAAACACTAACGGTCCGGTATGTATGGAGACTAAATCTCAATTAGGTAATGTGCGACAAATATAACGCTCTACGAAGCAAAAATTAACCGTCTCTTTCCCATGGTCGATGTGCAATATTTATCGCCGGATACTAGCATATAAATAATAAGCACCCAGACATAGAGCAAATAAACCTGTTCATCACACGAATGTTTGCCCGATGTGGGAATCGCACCCAGGACCCTCGTCGCAACAGACAGGCGCTGTAACTACTTCACCACTGAGTCCCCGAGTAAATCATTCAAAAACTTAAAAACGACAACTTAATATAAGAATTACGTGAACTCATTGATTGTCAAACAAGAATGTCGTTTAGTTACACTACATTTTGCCCGAAGTCCAAAATATCTGGAAGAATCAAATATTATTCTGCAAACAAACAGAACTATCGGAAACAAATAGAATATATCTTTCTAAACATCTATTGTTTATAAACATTGAACTCATTATGTACTAGTTTTTATGATTCAAAGTAATATACTCATATATATAATATTTTTTAAATTGTTAATTTAATGACAATATATTTCACTTTAATTTAATGACTATAAAATCTATCTACGCACTACGCAAGATAACCCAGGTCAGTTGTCTCTTGGGTATATTGACGTGTTTCTTGATTAGAACATGTAAGCTCCAAGGCACCGAACGAGAAAGTTAGGCAAGTAATTAATAGAGTAATTAATTGAAAGCAAGACAGTTAACAGAAAGATGGCTATAATTCGCTTTGCGAATGCCCCCTCCCACTTTCAGCCGTGTGGTCTAGGTTTTTTTTTTTCTGAGGGGTTATTGGTGGTCCAGAGGCCTTTTCAGTTTCTCCAGGACAAATGGGCGAGCAGAGCTTCAGTCAGGAGGAGTGAGATTTGCTAACAGCTGCCCGAGCGTCTCTAAAGGAGACCTAACAATTTAAAAGCAGCTGCTTCTCGAATGAATTTACTACCGGATCGGAATCCATGGTGCATGGGCTAAATTGCACGTCGAACTTTTTGTCGATTTCGATGAGTACGGTTACTGGAGCCCTTAATCCTTCTCATAATGTTGGATCTGATGGATACATAAGTGTCTAGGGCGTCGACCGTGATTGACATTTGTATTAGCAAGCAGGATTCGTGGAGTCAGCGGCGGCAGCAATATGAGGTCTAACCCCCGTGTCTTTAGTCGTTTAATTGAGCTCAACTCGACTCGACTCAACCTCCAACGCGCGTTTTGGTATGATTAGTCGTAAAAATAAAATCCACTCAAACGTCCTTGGAAAATTTTCCTAACCGGAGTGAAGTAAGCGAACTGTCAAGTCAAGGTACGTCGCGACGTACCTTGAACGTTCCTCAAGGCTGGTTTTCTATCAGTGTCCAAATAGTATGTAGACCGCAAATGGAAATATATGATATTGTTGTGCAATGGCCTGGATCTGTGCATGATTCCTGCATATTTTGATAATTTAAGTTTGATAATATTTATTAATGAAGTAAATAGTTCGAGCTTAGACATTTGAAACTCTTTATTTTATTTACCTACATAAGAGTCATATTTTGCTTACTACCTGATAAATAAAGTCAATGCGATTATAAGTTTTATTTATATAATAATAAACTGGTGGTTGTGGAAAAGCACTTCAACAACACGATGCAATGAAAATCACACAAAAGCGGCGAATAAAAATACAAAGCCGGATCCGAAATCTAAAATAATAATAGGTTAGAAAATAAATTATACACTTTCAGATTTACCGCACGCACACATATTTACGAATAACTCAGCAACCAAAACATCAAATCATCAAACAAGTTCAATGCTTCTAGTGTCAAACAGACAGCGGCAGCTTGATTTTGACATTAAACAATGATCATAGACTACAGAACTCAATGGGTTTGATGCTAGCTTGATCAAATTTTCATCATTATTACCTCACTCGAGGACAGTTGAGGAATATTGTAATGGTCAACTAAAAATACCAAACTCGAGTGAGTTTGGGAGGAATGCTCGAGCATCATCGGATGAGTTATAAGTGGAGGACTATTTGACGAAACGTCTAAAGATACGGGCATAAGACTCAATAATATAACGGCCGTTTCACCCCTCAACCCGGCACGCATTACTTGCGATTCTAAATTGGACAATCGGGCATGTTCGAAATACGTCGACATATAACTCCAGTATAAACGAACAGAAAACAAAACACCGATCAACGTGTCCCTTGACGCATCTGAACCACTCCCTTAAATATTGTTCGTGCAAATGCAGCAATAAAACTTGTACAATTACGCCGCAACGGAGCAGGTAACTCATTAGTGTTCGCGGAGCGTTTTGTTTTCCACTCTCTCTCTCTTTCATTACCCATTCCCGATGTTTAATTTCCACAGTCATTCGTTAGAACGCCGAGGGTTAAAAACAAGTAATATGTATGCAAGACATTTGGATTCAGTATTAGCTTTGTTATTTTTAATTCGTTTTTTTTTGTTGTTTTAATTCTTTTTTCTATTCTATTTTTTTATTCTATTCGTTTATATCGTTTTACTTACTGCTTAGTTATGTTATATGTAACACTTTCTAACTTTATTTTTACTAGTAACCGTCTGATGGTTGATCTAATCACTGCCACATCAAGATTTAGTATTTTAATGTATAGCATTTTCCATTTTGTTTTGTTTAGACCGACTCGGTGATGCACTAGCTAGCGCCCCTGATTGTTGCGCCGAGGGTCGTGGGTTCAATTTCCACGTCGGGTATTGTGTTATGAACAGGTTTGTTTTCTCTTTGTGTGGGCGTTAATTGTCTATATATATTTATACATATATCAGTATGTTTATCATTCTCTGGTACCCATAACACAGGGAATCCCAAATTAGGGCCCGATGACCCTGCATGTTTTGTTCCCAATTATTATTATTTATTATTATCATTATGAACAAAAAAACTATTCCCAAAATTTTTTTTGGTAACCATATACTCCACAATAGCTATATTAAGCAAAGATAAAAAATCTATTGCCAGCGGACGCAAAAATGCCACTTAGCAGTTTTGTCATTGGATATTCATTCAAAATTTATATTATTGTATTTATATTATTATATTATTCAGTATAGAAAAAATAACTTATTTCAACATAATCTTTATTTAAAATGTTTTAAGACTGTATTAGAAGTCACATTATCATAGCTCCCTGCAATGGTATTAGACTAACAGCAATCAAAAATAAAAATACACAACAGCTTTTTTAATGGTAATACAAACTAATTTTTGTCATGCTGGATGAGTAGATTGAGCACACGCTAACCGTGTAAGTAGTTGCTAATGTCACTACTTGAAACATAAATAAGAAGTCCCATTAGTCTAATACAGACGTTAACAATACGACCTACCAGAAAATATATAACAATTTTGTGTATTTGTATCTACTGACATCCCTAAACATAAAGCTAATTTTGTAGAAAACAATCTCGGGAGACAACGATTGACCGTAAAACGTGTTTTAAAAGAGATAAACCGTCTTTTTAATGGCCCAATCCGTGAATGGAGACATTGGGCGCCGCTGTAAAGACGATCTAGCTTGAAACAGGTCAACTGAGAAGCACGAGAGGGTACCTACATGAGTTGACCGGAAATTGTGATTGGTTTTTTCATCGCATTTATTATTGCTGTATAGACTCACGAATTAAGCCAATATCAGCGCCCATCTTGATCCTTGAGGTCGAGTCGTAGGCAGGAATCTCGCAATAAATAGTACAGATATATTTTATTTAAAAATACAATGTCTGGTCCTGCAGAATAACAATAATAAGTCCAGTTTGTACCACAATTGTCTCGCCGGCTGCGATTCCAAAACACTTGAATTTTGGATCTATTTATCAAGGGGGTAGGTACTAATTGTGTTGTGTCTACGGGCTTCAATAACCTTCCTGTATTCCGTGAGCTCATCAACTATGGCAAATGTTTTTGCTACATGTGCTACATATTCTTTTATGCACTGAAATCCGGACATATTTATGTACACGTTTTTTTGTTTAAAAACCCCTTTTGCTCACTCTATTTTATATGTAATTATTTATTCTTTTAGGTTTGCATTGCGCAATGGGTTTCGGAATGAATATAAAGTAGACATTAATAAAGTTGCCAGAAAGGAAAAAAAAATGTATGAACGAATAAATATGAAATATTAATAGATGTTATTCGTTTTACTTTCGCTGAAGTAGAACCAGCTACAACCCCAAAAAAAAACAGAAAAAAATTACCACAAGTAATCTTCTTAAGATTTTTTTCCATTCGACGTGAATTACTTAAGAAGTTTAAAAAAGTTTTCTGAAGTAAAATAAGGGTATGGTTAGGGAACCGGAGTCGTAAAAGCCGGTAGCGTTCATTCCTTTTGCCGACGAATTTTTTTATCTTTGTACCAGCCGTAGGTAAACAGAACACTCCGCGTTCTCTTGAAAATACATTATTTTTATTTCCTTTGTTTCCACGGTGAAGCCGTTAAGTTCGATTTTCAATTCCTTTTACGTGTGTATCGATTATTATATATTTTCAATAAATTGGTCGTACAGAAACCGTTCAAAATGATGGCATGGAAAAAAATGAAGGCACTGGATTTTCTTTAAATATTTAAATCTCTATTTTAATCGTAGAGTAAGAGAGTAAGTAAGAGTACCAATCGAACATTTTCAAAATATTTATAGCGTGATTCACTTATTTTTCAGTTCTTTTTTCATTTTCGTTTGTACAATAAAACGAAGGAAAAATAAAAGGAAGGAGGAATAAACATTTCACTTTCATGTAATGAAGTTTAATACATCGCCAATTATGCCGTGATTAAATACCGAGTCAGATACAATTTTTCTATACATGTTACCTGTATTCGCAAATAAGTTCTAGAAAGACTAACTCCCAGAAGCACATAATTACACATCAGAAACACTAACGTAATTAAATCGATGGTGTTACGTTAACGTTGAGGGATCGCCGGTCGTCTGATCTTGGTTAATGTCGTACAACGGACAGAGTCTTAGTACTATTGAACTTTCAATGGAACACGACCTCTATTTTCTTCGGGCAGGATGGAATAATCCATTCATATAGGGATTACATTAATAAGGTCAGGGCTGGTTCGTTCTTAAACCCGCATTTCATCGTGGATATTAAAGACTGAAGAAGACAGATTATTTTCAAGCAAATTTTATGAGCACAAACCTACTATTCATAGCTTAAACCCTCATCAATCACACTATTTACGTGCGTTTTATCATCGATCTTGCAGTATAGTACAAGAAAACTAATAGACATAGGTATTCATGATCGTAGTGGGATATTTTGATGGATGACATCACGTTGAAAATAAAATAGGATTTGTTTATAGTTTCCGATTCAGTGCACTCAATTTAGTCAGTCGATCTATGAACTAAAATTCATTTTCCTGTTAGTTCAGAAGTTGTCTTTAGTTCTTTATTTGCTGGGTAAATAGAAAACGAAGATAATGTTACATTAATATTAATCGCAATTATAACATAAAGCACTCAAACAGTACCTTAAGAATACAAAAAAAAACTTCACAAAAAACTACATGTAAGCTCAGTATTATTCACTACATTGTACATCTATATTTTATGTTCATTTGAATTTACGAAATTTAAGAAACTTTTGTTACATTATTTATCGTGTTTCATCATTACAGCTTCATGTTTCGAGATTTGCTTTTGTTTATCCAATTCTTTCTTTATGCTCGAGTGACGTCTGTAATTTTCGGGTCCGATGCTTCCCAAGTAGCTTCGTCCCTACGGATCAAGTTCATGGCTAGTAAAGTTTCCTCAGTAATCTGGAAGTCTTTTATTTTCTAAGTTTTCTTTGGAGTAGTGTTGCATTTTACTTGTGTTGTTTTTATTCGTTTAATTAGAATAACTAAACTGTTTTTATGTAATCGCACCACGCTTTTATAAGACTGAATTCATCAAATCAAGATATGTTGAAGTAGTGTTGTATTTATTTTAGAAATAATAGTTGTTGCGAAAGTGAGAAACTACACTATTGGTAACAATCCAATCACCAGATAAAATAGTGCGTTGTGGCTTGACGGATGGTGCAGCCATCCAGACATATCTCCATCTCATTATTACCATCATTTGCTTGTAGACATTGACTGCTTGATATATGATACGCCTCCCCCACGGCTCGATACAAAAACAGATGCCTCTCTGCCGGCATCTCACGGATTCTAACAACCTTCAATGCCTAGTGTAACGCCTACACACGTTCCTTTATATGCGAGTGTACTATATGATTTTTTTTGCTCAAGCGGTCATTTGGTCTAGGAGCATTCTGCTCTGTCCACTGGCAATTCAACTTCGCGATCCTATCCTCTTTGTCGATTACTATGGTACTGCGAAACTCCTCATTCATGATTCAGTTGCGCAGAGAAACTCCTAGCATAGCTCTTATATGTTCTTCTATCTTAATAGGGTAAGGGAAGCAAATTTTCATTCTTGATTAGTATTATTTTGCTAATTCTTCCTTAATTACCAAAAATCCTATTAAAATATTCTGAGTAACAGTTGTATATGCAATAATGTAAACACTAGTTAAGATTTCGGGACTCATATTGTTTACCTTTTTGGAGCAACGGCAAGTGACTAATTAATCTATCATAACTGTAAGTTACACACGATAAAATAATTAGTCACTTCCAATATTTAGTTAAATTAGGAATTTGGAATATAATGCGTGTAGATCAAATAAGTTTGATATATTTGTATATTTTAGTTTCTGTGTAAAATATGATACTGCCTCGGTCACTATTATAGAGCATGTGATCGATTAATGATAGATGAGTTTGGGAATACTTAACGATGGAGGGAAGATCCTCCACCGAGCCGGTGATATTTGCTCGGTAGACCGACGGTCCGAATGTTATTGTTCGGAACTTGTATATATGCAAGCTTATCTTGAAAATGTCGTAAGCGAGATTCAGGCATCTGTCAAATATCTTGCGTTGTATGATGGCTACCCGCCACAGTGAGTGAATTCAAATTATCATTACAATAACAGCATACAACAACATTGTTGTTGTATGCTGTTATTAACATTGTTGTTGTATGCTGTTGTAATAACAGCATACAACAACATTGTTGTATGCTGTTATTTATTATATTTTATAAATTTTAGGATGATTTTAGAGATCTATGTTTATGGACATGGATATAAGATAAATAGGAAAAACAGAGACCATTTTTTTTAAAGTAAACGTCTTCAAGTCAGTGATTTATGCTTTCTTATCAAAAAGGGCCTGTGGAGTTTCGAAGCGGACTCGTTTCCGGGATATTCTAAAAATCACCATACCTCAATGTAAACGTCCGCTGATCCCCTCATTTATGCGGAATCACAGCTTTAATTCGGATCCGCTGAAACATCAGGCTGAATAGTTAAACACGGGCCAGATTTGGCAGTGGCCTGATTCGATCCACACGCGGACTAATTCACAGTATGCAGGAAAACAGTACCACACTGTGACTAAAAAAAAAATTTTTGAAAATCTTTTGTTCTGGGATGATCACTAACAAAGAGCTGTGGAGAATGACCAAGCAGACTTTTTTTTTTGTTGCTTAGATGGGTGGACGAGCTCACAGCCCACCTGATATTAAGTGGTTACTGGAGCCCATAGACATCTACAACGTAAATGCGCCACCCACCTTGAGATATAAGTTCTAAGGTCTCAGTATAGTTACAACGGCTGCCCCACCCTTCAAACCGAAACGCATTACTGCTTCACGGCAGAAATAGGTGGGGCGGTGGTACCTACCCGTGCGGACTCACAAGAGGTCCTACCACCAGTGATTACGCAAATTATAATTTTGCGGGTTTGATTTTTATTACACGATGTTATTCCTTCACCGTGGAAGTCAATCGTGAACATTTGTTAAGTACGTATTTCATTCGAAAAATTGGTACCCACCTGCGGGATTCGAACACCGGTGCATCGCAACAACGAATGCACCGGACGTCTTATCCTTTAGGCCCCGACGACTTCAAAAAATTATTGCCAATTATTTTTACCCTAAAAGTATGTATTGAAATATTATTTGAAACTGAAATAGCATACTTTGAAACATTGAGCTAAAAACTATAAACTATTTTTAATCCTTGTTACCATGTCCGGGATATTAAATTTTAGTAATACAATTATTGTACAAATTGTCGTTTGACTGCGAGTTTTAACTTAATCGTGAGTATCCAATTTGGTGAAAATTACGTTGAATATATTTAACATATAGACATGGATCAAGCTAGTAAAACGTGTTCATGAAGAAATAAAATGAACATTGAAAATGATTTGTCACCTATAGCTATCAGAGGTCTTAAATTATAATCATGCTGACTCATCCTTAGTTTGAGCAGCTGTAATGGATATCGAGTGGTTAGAAAACTTACTAATGGAATGTAATAGCGATAAGACATGAAGTGCATTAATAGGTATAGCTTTGTTTCTTAATTTTATGAACAAATTTTTCAATAAGTTTTGGAACACTAAAATAATAATTTGGTAAGCCAAACTGTTAAAATTAGAGTTAAAAAAATATATATTTGAGTTATTGCTTTATTATTATAATTATTGCTCGTTGAGTTCAGAAAACACCTACAAAAAAGTATTAGCTTCTACCATATTAAATTTACTAATTAGTCCATACGAGGGATCTACATATACGAAGTCCATGTGACCTAAGCGTTCGGGCCTTGTCTAGAAAGTAGTAGATTTCAATTCCCATCAATCCGGTAAAAGGTTAGGGCATCAGAAAATTACCTATCCTACATTTCTTTGAAACCACAAACATTCGCAGCACTTTGCAGTAGTAAAAGACAGAACGCCGATAACAAGCCACTTGAGCTGAATGCATGTCCTGTCACCAACACTTAGAAAGAGAGTTGGGCAAGAAAATAAAATAAGAGTACGAACTACAACTCCATTATTTTTAAAACTTCTTACATTTCAAACAAAAACATTCGTATAATTTTATGTAAATATATCAAGAGTTGTCGTACTGTTCTTTCCATATTGTACTTTGGCGTTGTTGAATTATTAATTAGGGATCTTCGATGAACCCACCGGCCACGGAAACTTGAAAACCTGTGTTAAATTTACCGACCGACCTAGTGTTAATGTTTCCGTTTGTTTGTATAAGGTCAAACATACCTTGTTAATGTATGTACATATATATAACAAAAGTATCAGAGTGTCAAATATTTTTAAACAGAAGCATTTGATGGTGGATTACGTGAGTTTTTGACCAATATTTCCTTGTTACATTCCTTTAAACCAAACCGAAATAAGGGTATTAGGGAAAGAGGGACAAAAAACAGTCGGAAAAGTTATATATGTAATTCACGAACTCTCAAAAATATTGTGAATTAAAATAAAAGTTTTGTATCGGATACAGTAATTACGAATTTGGTGTGATACAATAGCTGAAGGTAAGTAAACATATAATTTAGATGACCTACTACGCTCCTACGAGTAAATATATTATATTATAGGTACTAAATAAGTGAGGTTTTATTACTGGTGGTAGGACCTCTTGTGAGTCCGCGCGGGTAGGTACCACCGCCTGGCCTATTTCTGCCGTGAAGCAGTAATGCGTTTCGGTTTGAAGGGTGGGGCAGCCGTTGTAACTATACTGAGATCTTAGAACTTATATCTCAAGGTGGGTGGCGCATTTTCGTTGTAGATGTCCATGGGCTCCAGTAACCACTTAACACCAGGTGGGCTGTGAGCTCGTCCACCCATTTAAGCAATAAAAAAAATAAAAAAAGGGTACCTACGTTATATTACCATTCAAATTCCATTCTTTTAAATTGTGTGAGGAATTTTGAATCTATAATATTATTATATTAAATATTTGTACTCGTATATTATAAGTATAAATGTTATAGTGTTTAATTTTTTTTTTTGCTTAGATGGGTGGACGAGCTCACAGCCCACCTGGTGTTAATTGTCCACTTTTTCCTTACCAATTCGGTGCTAGCCTAAAGGACTATTCCAGTTACGCTCGGACTGGTAACAGAGCTAACGGGCTGAACCTGAGAGAGTTTGCTATCACTGACCTTAGCAAGAGTAGAGCTTCACAGAATCTACCACGGTTCTCCGTCGGCTTCGTCCGACGAAATACTCAGTGGGTTGTGGTTCTCTACAACCTTTCTTAACACTGTTCTATTGAAGATTATTTTCTTACGCGCAGTTAAAGCACTTAATACTTAACACAAATTAATTATGATCATAGCTTTAAGTATCTACAAAGGGAAAACTGTGAAATGTGTTGAGCTGATCTCAAAATGCATTGATTTTGACGTGACAACGTCTTATGATTCGATGGAGCCGGCTGCACCCACAAAAAAACATGACTCATGCGGCGTTACCTCGCTCTGAGGCGTATTTTCTTATGACGTTGTCACGTTCAACTATCGTCAGTGAAACGACTTTACAGACAACCGATTTTTTTTTTGTAAGAATACTAACATGTGTATTTTTTGGAATTTATGAGCTAATTTCTAGAACGAGTGAATAGTTTCACTAACAGGAACCACCTTCCTTTATATTTCTGCATCAAGCTCCCATACGTTTCGATTGTCAAGGACGGGAGAGTTGTAATTCCAACACAGTTCAAATTACTTCTCGGAGACGGTGAGATTCACATTATGGTAATTAAGCACCGTTACCCACCTAAATATAAGACCGTGAGCTTGTCATGCCATTAACTAATAAAAATAGTACATATTATCATCATTATCCTGCCCTTCTCCCAGTCACCTGGGGTCGGCGCAACATGTTCTCTCCTTCCATACTCTTCTATCATATACCATTTCTTCGCTCACTCCCCTCTTACCCATATCGTCTTTCACACAATCTATCCATTTCTTCTTAGGTACTACTCTTAGGTACTTAATCCATTTCTACTTAGGTAATAAAAATAGTACATAATATTACCCAAATCTAATACAAGTTGAACAAGCTTTGAGACTTAATCCATAAATAGAAAACGCGAAACGACCGTATTATAAATATCTGTTTGAGTCTTTACACCGAAATGTCAGGTCGTAAAGAGAAATGGAAATTACATTCATGTGGAAATCCGATCTTTTATTGATGACCTCCATCACTCAGTGTTGGCAATATCAATTGAGGGAAGATTCGAAATAATGTGGATTTATATCCGGAAATATGGTACTTTAAAATTGAGCATAAACATTTTTATTTAAAAGGTTTAATACTCTTCTACTTCTTCTAATTTCACAATTCTATCATAAATGTCATACTACTTATGTACCCACTCAATTACCAAGGCTTTGACTCGTTTGAGCCCTAGCTTTGGCGCACCAGGACTTTCATTGACTTCACAATTACTGAAAGGACGGGGGAACGTGCGTCCTTGCCTGCACTTCCTTAGATATCGTTTTAACGGGGCCGCCACCAGCAGAAGTTATGCTAGAGTAGTACTAAATGGAATTAGTCCATAGATTCGCCCCTACCTTTCTGCGCCGGAGCAGATAGGCTATGGTTGTTATTTCTCTTTTTTGCTCCCTCCATCAGCGATTTGACAACCTCTCTCTCAAAATAGCCTAAAGGGATCTATTCGAGCTCCTGGGCACAATTTCAGGGCTTACAGCGGCGTCTCTCTACAATAGTGTCTCTCTGGTACCGGCTCTATTTTTCGTTGAAATTGTGCAAGTGCCCACTGGAGAAAAACTAACCGCTATCTAACGTTGAAGCTTCTTGTGAAATATAAAACTTTGGGGAGGGTAAATAAATAGCAGAGAATAGTTAAGACAATGTGCTCGGTTAATCTTACATACTTTGGGTGCTGTTAATGGAAGATACAGAACATTTTGCTATATGCCATAATAGTTTTAATAGTTGTATGTTTTTGGTCTAGCAGTCTAACCGAACAAATGTACAGGCCACCTAATATTTAGCGGATAC
This sequence comes from Bombyx mandarina, assembly GCF_003987935.1. Next base: position 2,468,910 of record NW_021011512.1, read on the forward strand.
CGGGGCTTAGTACAACAGCTATCTTAAAACCGGAACACATTAACCTCCGCGGCATGACTGGGGCACGCAATGGTGCTTACTTTTCCTATTGCATAGAAGGATGAACGGGCCATCTGGTGTAAAATGATTACTGGAGCCCATAGATATTATCCTATCACCAGTAATTAAGCAAATTATAATTTTGCGGGTTTGATTTTTATTACACCATGTTATTCCTTCACTGTAGAAGTCAATCGTGAACATTTGTAAAGTACCTACATATTTCATTAGAAAAATTAGTACCCGCCTTTGGGATTCGAACACTGGTGCATAGCTCAACGCTAATGCGCCGGACGTCTTATCCTTTAGGCCACGACCACTTCGAAGTCTCCATTTCATTGTACCCTCGCTATCGCGGTAGAATTAGATAGGTGTAACTAACCATGTGGGCTTATAATATGCGTTACCACGACTAAATGTCGATATCCAAAACCATAGACACAGCCCAATGAGTTTCTCGCCGGATCTTCTCAGTGGGTCACAATTCCGATCCAGTGGTAGATTCTAGCAAGGGCTAGTGTTAGCAAATTCTTTCAGGTTGAGCCCATGAGATCACGTACCCGTCCGTGAGCTCAGGCTCCTCAGGTGCCTAGGCTACCAGCGAATAGGGAGGGGAAAAGTCAATAAGTAAGTTCTCCAGATAATCCTTGAGTTGTTTTTTTTTCGTCACCCACATGAAAAGATAACTGATGCTACTCTAAGCCAACAAGCTAAGCTAACAATACTAAACTATTTTTGTTTGAAAGTATCATATTAACTGAACATCGAAACATATGTACATACATAACTCTAAACTTATCAAGTACACTAAAAGCACGGAATGAAAATACAAATAATGTAAAATAAACGTTTAATACAAAATCCAATAACAATACGATTCACAATATTTACATATCGAATATCTTACATATAGAAAATATAGCATCAAAGAAAATATTAGCTTTGCGTGGGAAGCCTCAGAATCGATTTCGCCGTATAGCCGATTTATAATAACTCGTAAATCTATGTCTTGGAGAGTATTTGGAAGGCTTCGGATATATTTTGAGTGAAATCGTAAGCCGGTTTGTCGCTTTCCACGATCCACGTATCTCCGGTGCTCGCTTTGTTGATCACCTCCAAAATACCCTTAACAGCTGACTCGACTCTGTGGAGTTTGGAATCAATGTATCTTTAGGCTTTTGTTTTTTTATATTTTCAGTGTAGAGCAATAAACTTAAGGCCGCCTTGGACAATGATTTTCAGTGTCGTTGGAATAAAGAATAACGATTCTATTTGTTTTCTTATTATTTCGGTGTGTTACAACATACATAATACTACAGTTGGTAAAGTTTCTTATTGATTATTCTCGATGCGTAAAGCTGCATTTATTATTGGTAACAACATAACTTTTAGAAACTTCAGATAATGCCTAATTGTGTAAAATTTATTCGTACGTTGTATAATGTTACCTTCAAACTAGAAGGCGTGACCAGTTCGCAGCATTAATACGCTATTAGTGACCAAAGGAACTTTTCTGAGACCATTACATTACATATAAACTGGTGATAGGAACTCTTGTAAGTCCGCACGGGTAGGTACCACCGCCTTGCCTATTTCTGCCGTGAAGCAGTAATGCGTTTCGGTTTGAATGATGGGGCAGCCGTTGTGACTATACTTGAGACCTTAGAACCTTATATCTCAAGGTGGGTGGCGCATTTGCGTTGCAGATGTCTATGGGCTCCAGTAACCACTTAACACCAGGTGGGCTGTGAGCTCGTCCAACCATCTAAGCAATAATTTAAAAAAGTACACACATTTTATAGTGACGTCGAGCAATTTTTTGTTGATAAATAAGTCACAGGTTGATCTCAATGAGATTTTCTAGAGTAGAACAATATTCAAAAGTCATTCAAAAACATTCGTATGAGTTACCCCGATTATGTTGATGTATACACGTGTCTGTCGTAAAATTTAAGTGTAAGAGCAAATATTTCCCAGCGCCCGAATGCCAAATATTATTTAAAAGAAAAAACTCATTCGGAAGACAAGATGCTCTGAGGTAATTTTATTTATTGCTCTGGAAGGGAATGCGGAGGGCCGCCTGATTTAAGTGGCTACTGGAATCCACACAGAGCACTTTTTGAAAATCTTACCTAGAATTTTGGTACCTATCTATCTACGTGAGCTCTGAGAATACTATCATCATTAACTATAACATATCAAGGTGACTAATTGATAAATTAATGCGGGAATTAGTTAAAAAACACACACATGCCAAAGTTGCTCATGTAATAATAACTATCATAAATTCTGCTCCATTTTATCATACCGGGAAAACATTTTAGGATATTATAACCAAACAGGTCTGTTTCAAAATAACAAAAATCTATGTCTACATACATACCTTTGTCTCACGGGGGCACGCGAGGACAAACACGGAGCGTACTCTGCATCAAACTTGGTTAAGTTGTTCTTGTAAAGGATTGCAGTGTCAGTGGGCCCGAGGCATACGGACAATACCCGTACTTTAGTCCGGGTAAATTGTTCCTGCGTCTGTTGTGAAAAATATTTTCGTTACGTGTTTTCGGCCAGACTTTTTTCATTCACCGTCGCAATAAAAAATAAATCGGTGGCGACGTTTACGGTCACAATAATGGATTCGTCGTATCTTGTTCAGTAAAAAAAAAAGTCTTAAGCCGCTCTGTAGATTTCAGTATCCTGATATTTATTTTTTTATTGCTTAGATGGGTGGACACGCTCACGGCCCACCTGGTGTTGAGTGGTTACCGGAGCCCATAGACATGTACAACGTAAATGACGCCATCCACCTTGAGACATGAGTTCTAAGGTCTCGTTTGTAACAGTATAACTGCCCCGCCCTTCAAACCGAGGCGCATTACTGCTTCATGGTAGTACCTACCCGTGCGGACTCACAAGACGCCCTACCACCAATAAGTAACGGCAATTGAATGAATTACGCTATTAAAATGGATCTCATAAAGACAACAGCTTAATTATTTAAAATTTAATGCCTTGTCTACTCGTGAAGCTGATATTGTGTTATTTAAAAATAGTTTTATTTTTATTTTATACTCAAACAATTGATAATAAATATTGATAGAACTTATAGCAACATGTTAATAAGATATTGATAGAACATTTAGCAATTTTTTTCTAAACGCGGTTTACACTCATTTTTAGTTGTCCCCGCAATATTTATTATTATTATTACGATATTATTTTATTATTACGATATTATTGCCGAGCTAACAAACGTGTAATAAATATATACAGTTTTTGAGGCCATATTATGCCGAGCTATAGTGCTTTTTTTGTTAATTTGCTTACAGTCCTTATTTACTCAATCATTTAGACCATACTAGTTGCTCCCATAATTTTCACTAACTATAACAAGTAAACCGGGAATTCACTTAATTTTTTTATTTATCTATTAAAGTCGACATATGATAGACTGCGAAACGAAGAAATTTACAGAAAGTCGACAGATCCACTTAGTGGGTCACACTATGATGTGTGGTAGTGATCGGATCAATGTCAAAATTTCGGCCAGCAAAGCCCGGACTGAGTTTGTCTATTATCTTACAAAAATCCAACTCACACACAACACTATATAAATACAAAAAATACTTACGCCCATTCTAATGCTGAACTGTAATACCGCCGCTTTAGTAGCGGCGTAAACAGGTAAATGGCTGGTGAGATTAAGAGCAAGTAGGGACGATATATTCACTATAACACCGCCAGAACCGCCTTTATCTGCCCCCATAATATCGAGCGCTTTCAGAGTACTATTCACTGTGCCCGTCTGTAATAAAAACCGATGTTAGGTTCACTTTTGGGATGATCGTTCAGTAGGTACTTAGGCTTAAGAAGCAATTCCAAATGTCTAGACTTAATTGATTGAAAATCCAAAAACAACTTTAGTAGTGCTAAAATTGTAGCCTGGGTTTTTTTTTTATTGCTTAGATGAGTGGACGAGCTCTCAGCCCACCTGGTGTTAAGTGGTTACTGGAGCCCATAGACATCTACAACATAAATGCGCCACGTACCTTGAGATATAAGTTCTAAGGTCTCAGTATAGTTACAACGGCTGCCCCACCCTTCAAACCGACACGCATTATTGCTTCACGGCTGAAATAGGCAGGGAGGTGGTACCTACTCGTGCGGACTCACAAGAGGTCCTACCACCAGTAATGATTATGGCTTAAATGGGTTTGTGATCAAACATATTTTAATTGGTCGTCGTCACTTATAAATATTTTAACTCCATCCTCTAATCCTCTTTAAACCTCCTTCAATAAAGAAAATCTTAGTGTTCATGGAACGCCGAAGATTGGCGTTCAATCAGACGTTTCCTACGTGTTACATTGAAAATTTGATACACCGAATACATAACTCATTTAAGTTGCCGTTCAACTCAATTGCAGGGATACCAACAATCGATTGGGTAATTCGAACGATCGAAAACGCGCGGAACATGTCGAAAATATTCTACGGCCCGAGTTTAATCGAATCATGAAAATTAATAACGTAAAATCGTGAACGTTATATTTGAGCCATTTATGAGAAACGTCAACCGAGTTGAACGATTCCCATTAAGCTATAATGTCTAGTTTGTTTGAATGGTCAGAAGAATGCAAACTCGTACGACTTCTACGGTTACTGATTCTCTATCATTCGTAGTGGGCCCAGCATTGTTTTTTATTTCCCCTCCTAATTCCTTAAGTACGGATAGTAGGGGATATTTCTAACTTATTCTGATGAATTTTACTATTCCACTTATTTTAGTCCGAAGCGTCGATGCATTCGGAATTGATGGCTCAGATCAGTCGTCATTATAATGTAGTTGACATGATTTTCATGATAATTACATAACCACTTTACGCTAAGCGGGCCATAAACTCGTTTACTAATTTGCCAACATAAAAAGATTTTCAAGCCAAAGTATATTTTTTCAAATAAGATTAAAATATTATTAGTGTTGAGAACTAATGCGCTCTTGGAAACGGAACGAGATGGTTAGAAGAGAAAAAAGAAGCCGCTGCACTTAACTTTAATTCAGGTTTGTCTTTAAATTTAAATTGTTTTGGGGTCACATTACCGTGTGCGACTTTTCCCCCTTTATTATTATTGTTATTCATCAGAGGAGGCTGTATTTGTAATGAGAATTTGGACTGGTACGAGTACCACTCTTTTACTTAAATTGTTCCGCATGCACTCCTGTGTAGGAACACTGATTCAAAGCTACCTAGAGGGGCTAGAGGCCGCGAGTATGTTTATCAGGATTAAAACATATTTTTAATATTAAGCCCTCGATTTCAATTACTGAAGGAAAAAAACGATTTCATTTCGAAAGCATATGCTTAACGGCAATATAATCATTAACAATAATCTAATTCCATTTTCAATTAAACTAATAAATTATCGAAAGAAAAAGAAAAAAAACTCACAAAATTGATATCAATCATTCTGTTGAAAGAATTATCATCGATGCTAAGCACTGCAGCGCTGTTTATGACACCGTCAAGCCTTTTGTATTTGTCCAACACTTGTTTGTATGCAGAAGCGAGTTGACGTTCGTCTCCTACGTCGCACTTTATAAACTTCACTCTCAGGGCACCGAACTTGATTATAAGTTGGGCCTCCAGGGCGGCCCCTTCTCGGTCAGCGACATCTAGAAACGCGACGTGCTGCAATCATAGATTTATTAGATTGGTTCAGATCAAAATTTCAAATGCGTGAAGAATAGTTATCTCAATTTAAATGTAATCGATTTTTTTTTTATCTGACGACCTCGCTGGTAATCTGTTAATATGCAACTTTTATCTATTCCATTTACAATGTAAATCCATTAATGAAATATTACTGAGCGTGAATTTTCAAAAGCACTCTTCATCTCGACCTTCACCTTTTTACCGACAATTCAATGTAATTTTTACAGGTGGTAGGACCACTTGTGAGTCCGCGCGGATAGGTACCACCGCCCTGCCTATTTCTGCCGTGAAGCAGTAATGCGTTTCGGTTCGTAGGGTGGGGTAGCCGTCGTAACTATACTGAGACTTGAGAACTTGTATCTCAAGGTGGGTGGCGCGTCTACGTTGTAGATGTTTATGGGCTCCAGTAACCACTTAGCACCAGGTGGGCTGTGAGCTCGTCCACACATCTAAGCAATAAAAATAAAATAATAATAGTACAGAACCACTGTATGAAATCAGTGTGATTCCCAAAATCATTTTTACCACGTATGGCATGGCTCTGAAATCAGCATCCTATTACAGCGGCAGTTTTCCGAGCGGTAAAACACGTCCTTCAAGCAATGCTGTAGATCATTCTTAGCAGTGCTCAGCCGCCAACAAAGAGTCGAGTCTAAGGCTTGCTGATGTCTTCGATCGGTGTAATGTACTCCTACCAGTTTTTGTCTACCGCGTTAAAAGTGATAAAAGCGTGCTTTCATTTAGTCTGCATTGTATTCAACATCACAGATCATAGAAACTCGTCAAGCCACCACAAAAGCAAACATGATATGACCGATTTTAAATATGTATTAAATAAAATTTTACATTTCATTTAATAAAGATAACCTCAATTTATTCATTATTGACCAAAGATATAAAGTTACGAAACAAAAACATTTAAATATACGATAATTGGCCAAGTTCTTATGACTTGCTGTGTTGACATTGTTTTACTTATCTTGAACCAATAAACGGTGTTTAGGTAGGCACGTATTTGTGTATGGATTTTGTTTTGGTATCAAATTTTTCGACTTAATAATTTCATTAAAAATCGACAGTTAACCAAATCGAGATGAACCTGTTCCATTTTGTCCATCATACAATCTATTGTCGGAATTCAGCCCATCCCCAATAGACCACATAACGTACCAGCTTGTTCAAAGTAATTTTAGACTGCACTAGACAATTTCTCTAATGTAATACGTACTCAACAAATGCTCTCGATTGACTTCCACGGTGAAGGAAAAACATTGTGTGATAAAAATCAAACCCGCATAACTATAATTTGCGTAATTACTGGTGGTAGGACCTCTTGTGATTCCGCGCGGGTGGGTACAACCACCCCGCCTATTTCTGCCGTGAAGCAGTGATGCATTTCGGTTTGAAGGGTGGGGCAGCCGTTGTAACTATACTGAGACCTTAGAACTTATATCTCAGGGTGGGTGGCACATTTACGTTGTGGATGTCTATGGGCTCCAGTAACCACTTAACACCAGGTGGGCTGTGAGCTCGTCAACCTATATAAGCAATAAAAAATAAAAAAATAAACAAAAGAAAGATCTAGTAGTTATTAGAAGGAAGTTATTCAATATTTCTACGCGATCTTATAAAATAAACGATTTACTAAATCGGAGCATTGAAAAATACGTTAAGAAGAGACGATAAGTACCCGTGCATTTTCGAACAGCAACGCCTTGACCAAGCCAGCGCCGACGCCTGCCGCACCACCGGTCACCAAGAACACTTTATCATCGACATCCACAAAACGCTTCACGAAATCCGGTGCCATTTGAAAACCAACAATTACATCACATTTATATGTTACTGGTGTCCGTAGATAGCGGCGTAGTGCACTGTACTGTTGCCGATATTAATGGGTTTATCGTTAATTTCTTGAGTTTGACTGATATCATATCGGCTGATACTGACACGCCCTTGTTTTCCGAACGATTTATTGTTTTCGTAAACGATTTTATGCGCAATGTCAAGGCTGCTATTTTGGCAATCAATATTATATTTCAATCATCAACGGTCACATGATAGTTTAATTGTAACTGTTATTTCAAACAAATGTTTATATTCGAACTAGAATATTTTTCTGTAACAACTTAAAGTGATTTTGTCCTAATAAAGAAATCATGTATTAGAGTATATTGAGGTCACAGCAATATCTATATATTAATACGTGAAGCAAAAACTTTGTATCCCTTTTTACGAAAATTGCGCGGACGGAGGAGTATGAAATTTTCCACACTTATAGAGAATATAGAGAAGAAGTGCACAATGCTAATATTTTTTTTTAAATAATGCATAAATGATACATTAAATCAATAAAGAAAACATTACACACACTACATACCATGTACTTGACGCACACACGCATGCTTACTATTTATTGTCAAACTTTTGTTCTTGACGCCTGTTGTCAAATTGAGAATAGATTAAATATTGTTTGTCTTTGTTAATATTTTTTATAGTGTAGTCTTGGCGAAAATTGTGATTATAGAAGTATAAAATACAATCATAATAGTGTACAAACTTACAATTCCAATTAATTATAGTCGAATTTCGACTACTGCGGGACCACTAGTATATTTAAATACACATATTTTAACATTGTTCATTTCGTGAGATGTTTGGAAATTTTTAAAACTAGAAACTTAATATTTCAAAAAAAAGCTCAAAACTTCAATTACGTAAAATTACGTAGCTGTGTTTTTGCATAATGTATACTGTATTTGATATTTAATTTAACCGGATAAGTAAATGCATCATCTGTATCTAGTGCAATAAAGAAATGTGCAATGTAATGTATTTTAATCTTAAAATTTCAAATAAGATTTTGTTGCGTCCCTGATTTTCCAGCAAATTCAAAGAATGCTTTTATTTGCAAAATGAAAATCTTATTTTGCCTTCGCGAGCTCTTAAATTCCAAGCGTAAAATTGTTTTCCGCAGCTGTTTTCTTCCGAACTTTGTTTACTCAGAGCTGGCGGTGAACTAACTACTTGAATACTTTATTTTATTTATTATATCATATAACTTTAGAACCGTTATCATGACTATTCTAGGTATATTTTTATTTTATATAGTTTAAATAAAATTTTACAGTATAGCCTTAAAGGCAGTCACAATAAAAGAAAACTGGAAAGAAGATTACTGGTGGTAGGACCTCTTGTGAGTCCGCACGGGTAGGTACCACCACCCTGCCTATTTCTGCCGTGAAGCAGTAATGCGTTTCGGTTTGAAGGGTGGGGCAGCCGTTGTAACTATACTGAGATCTTAGAACTTATATCTCAAGGTGGGTGGCGCATTTACGTTATAGATGTCCATGGGCTCCAGTAACCACTTAACACCAGGTGGGCCGTGAGCTCGTCCACCCATTTAAGCAATAAAAAAAAAAACAATAATTATACAAACGAATTTGGAACCGGTCTTCTAAATTTAATATTCATTAAGTTTTCTCCTTATTTCGCGCCTAAAATTTGTTACGTTTTCTTCTAGTATTCAATATGCGATGATGTCATAAAGAGAACCGAATTACTGTGATACTATTTGACAAAAAAAACAAATGTAATATAATTTGTCGAAACAACAAAGATTTTGCGATCCATATTGTATTCATACTAAAAAGGCGATCGAAGCTGTGAAGATAAGATTCCAAAGAACTCATTTTCAATATTAAATTTTTTTTAGAATATATTGATATATAGCGTAATTTAAAGCAGACTTAGATTTTTGACTTTATAAGAAACGCACTAATCTGTAATATCCGATATTTTAAAAAGAATAAGCTTAGTAGTTTCCCTTGTTACAATATTTAAGGCAAGACTAGTACGTAGATCATTTTTGGCATAGTATTTCTGTACATATTTTATTTCAATGAATAAAAACGAATTCGTAAGAGTTTTTTTTTGCAAAAAGCGGATTAGACCTTTTACTTCTGGTATCAAATATGTAGTAAGTATAATATCGCAATTTCTCTTCCACACGCAGTGAGCAAACCTTCTTTTGGTACGGATCCAAAAACAAAAGACACTCATACGTGAAGTGCAAATGGCGTATCTTTTTAAAAGATTACAGAGCGTCCTCAAAGGGCCTACTGCAATAGTTCCCCTAGGCCTGTTGTGAGTGAGGGTCGACGCATCGAAACGGCTAAAGCGCTGTTAAGCTCTGCAGCTATTGACTGCGTAACAATAACGTCTAACAGCGGGTAGCACAATAGATATTGTAACGCGCTGGGGTTCGGGATAAATAAAAGAAGTCTGCCGAATTACAAGTTAACACTGTATTAGCACTTAGAACACTTAAAACATTTCACAAACACCTTAAAATTCTCAATTCGCTTCTTCCGCTTCACTTCAGGTGATCCGTTCGCTGTTTCGCTTCGAGTAGTTCCGATTACTAACTGACTGCGTGGTATCTCTGCAACGCTTTTATAGTTGAGACGAAATCCCTAGAATCGTCGAGAACATTCCACAAAAGTCGAGTATTGTGTGTTTCCACTATCTGACAATAGATGGCGTTGTACTTCTCGAGCGTTCTAGATGCTATTAGATCCTTCGATATTCGTTCGACTATTTGGTGATAGATGGCGTTACTCTTACCGGCGTAACAATTTTTTTCAAGTTTTTTTTTATGTTTTTTTTATTGCTTAGTTGAGTGGACGAGCTCACAGCCCACCTGGTGTTAAGTGGTTACTGGAGCCCATAGTCATCTACAACGTAAATGCGCCACCCATCTTGAGATATAAGTTCTAAGGTCTCAATTATAGTTACAACGGCTGCCCCACCCTTCAAACCGAAACGCATTACTGCTTCACGGCAGAAATAGGCAGGGTGGTGGTACCTACCCGTGCGGACTCACAAGAGGTCCTACCACCAGTAATAAATTTTAACGTAAATAGTAAATTTTAACGGACTCTTGATAAACGATTTGCTGCTGTTAAATATGTGTTTGCGCTTTTCGTTATATAGCTATAGCTGTGTTTACTGTATTAATTAATTTTAACATCAAATGATTATAAAATATGTTGAGTCTATTCTATTATAAAAATAGTGGTGAGAATTGTTTTAGTGACTCAAAAAGTACTCATTCTTCTTTGTCGGATCGCGGTCGTCATTCGGTATCATTGCTGTGGGCAGATGTTATGTGCCTCATGAGTAATCGACACTTGTGATCAAACACTAATAAATATACTTTAATGTACATATGCTATATCTAATTAATTACATATTAATTACATTTTAGAAGTCGTCGTGGCCTAAAAGATAAGACGTCCGGAGCAATCGTGTTGAAGCGATGCACCGGTGTTCGAATCCCGCAGGCGGGTACCAATTTTTCTAATGAAATACGTACTCAACAAATGTTCACGATTGACTTCCACGGTGAAGGAATAACATCGTGTAATAAAAGTGAAACCCGCAAAATTATAATTTGCGTAATTACTGGTGGTAGGACCTGTTGTGAGTCCGCGCGGGTAGGTTCCACCGCCCTGCCTATTTCTGCCGTAAAGCAGTAATGCGTTTCGGTTTGAAGGGTGGGGCAGCCGTTGTAACTATACTGAGACCTTACAACTTATATCTCAAGGTGGGTGGCGCATTTACGTTGTAGATGTCTATGGGCTCCAGTAACCACTTAACACCAGGTGGGCTGTGAGCTCGTCCACACATCTAAACAATAAAAAAAAAAAAACATATACCAAAGTAACAATTTATTAGAAATGTTTTTATCAATTTAGAATTTAGTATCTAAGCAAAAACTATTTATAGATAGACTAGATAAACGGCCGATTTATTTGAAGCATGCCATACTATTCTAGGGGCTCAACTTGTTCTAGGGAAATACGTAAACCGTGCTAACGAACGACTTTACGACGAAATAAATAACATCGATGAATAAAAATCAAACACGCATAATTGATATACAGTGAATTACGGTTATAACGACGGCGGAGGAGGCACTTTAGTGTCGTCGCTATATCCGGAGCTCGCTATTCGCTATATCCGAAATAATAAAAAGTCATGTACTTAAGTATTTACTTATCATTTATTTAATTATGGTATACACACACGGGTGTTACGTTCCGTAAGGGATTTCTGGGAATCTGTCATAAATGGTTCATAAAAACAAGTCGCTATACCCGAAATTGACGCTATATCCAAAGTCGCTATAACCGAATGAATTTCTCAGGAAAGTATGCTTTAAATTCAATAGACTTAATTTTGACGTCGTTATAACCAAAAAGTCGTTATTAATGAAATCCACTGTATTTGCATAATTACTACTGGTAGAGCAATCTACGAGCTCATACGAGTAGATACAACACGTGCCTGTTTATTTTTATCACGAAGTAGTCAATGCTAGGACACATTGTAGGATACTAAAATGTGATATTCCTAGTCTAGAACAGGACACCTCTGTAGTGAGATTCAAGAAAAAGTAAAAAATTGCAAATTGTAGAATGAACGCCAAAACATTTTTCAAGATAAGTAACACAAAGTCCGTAAACAAATATTTTAGTTGATGGCGCCAAAAAAGGAAAATATTCCACTCTGTAAATAAACGCTTACTTATGCTACAGAATAGCAACGCTTCCGGAATATTTGAATGTTTCCTCGACAGAGCTACGTTTAATTTGTTTGTATATAGGACCGCTACTAAGGTCCTTGTTTATTTGTAACAGGACGAAGCTATAAGTATCAGTTTGAAAGTTAGGATTTTGGTGATACAGTTATTTTAAGCTTTTCAATGACCGCTGTAAATTGAAACAAAAACACGCTTATTACCATTAGATTAAACATATGACTATACTAAGATGTATGAGCTAAGACAGCATGGATGACTTCACCTCAAAAGGCATTTGATTATACTAGCTTTTGCCCGCGACTTCGTCCGCGTGAAATAGATCATAAATAATGCTTTATTTTAGAACAAATTTGGTTAGTATAAAAAAATGGTGAGCCAACCTTAACATATAGGCATATGCTGTCGAGGACTTTTTTTAGATCTTTTAAAGGGGAAAAATTCTGTCATACATTATTTTAGCGAAACTTTAACCGTTTCTGCAGCACACGCAACGGTAGCTCTCAAAAGGAAAAAAAACACGATTTTGAAACGTTATTTATTGGTGCCCCACTTGTATTAGTTTTAGCGTAATATTATATAACCTACAGCCTTCCTCAATAAATGGGCTATCTAATACTGAAAGAATTTTTCAAATCGGACCAGTATTTTCTGAGAATAGCAAATTCAAACAAACAAACTCTTCAGTTTTGTAATACTATAAGTATAGCTTAGAAAAATTATTTAATAATACCTATATTAAGTCTTATATTATTTAATGAAATGCATTTTGAAGCTCCCTCCTCATTTGAGTGAAAACAATCTCTTCAATCCCGGGTTAAACTTTATCAAACAAATATAGATGAATGTTGTTATTAATTGACAATTATCTATATTAATGGATTCTATAATCGCCCACGTCTTCGATCAAAAACTATTATTGTTGATCGAAGGCCCACGTCTAATCTTTGTCATGTTTGTGAAATATATTCACTACTAATACTTTCATGATCGGCTAAACGCGAAGATTGTTAACAGCCATCATTGAATAGCCATTATGACTTTTATAACGGCCGCCTGGTGTAGTGGTAAGTGACATGGTTACTACACAAGGGGGTCGCGGGTTCGAATCCCGTCAAGGGAAGATATTTGTATGATAAATATAAATGTATTTTCCAGGGTTATGGATGTATATTCAATATATGTATGTGTATAATAAAAATCTTACATTTATTTCCGTTATCTGGTACCTGTAACACAAGTTCTTTACGAACTTATCACGGGACCAGTTAACGTGGCGTGATTGTTAGTAAATATTTTTTTTATTATTATTATAGGACTTCGTAAATAGCTGTATAATACTACTATACTGCTTTATAATACTAAAAGAACAAACTACATTATGTCTTTAGTCATAGACAATATTAAAAACTTCTATTGTGACTTAAACTTGTTGTAGTCACAACAGTATTAATCACCTACAGTAATTGTATGTACTGAATTTGTTTGAAACTAAACTAGAAGATCTCCAAATACAATATTCAAGGGATATAAATTGAAACGTCACAAGGTTTTCCGTGCAACATTGAAATTTTATCAAAGATCCGCCCGGGAGTCTGACTGTAAAATTGTATTTTCTGCTCCGGGGAATCAAATATGAAGGAAACGTGTTACGGTATAGCCTGTCGCGACACATCCCGTTTCTAATGTTTGCCTTTCGAAGCAATTATTATTAATAATGTGAAGATAAAGTCGGAACGAAAATGGATGTTGAAATTTTATTCAATCAGAATTCATGATAAGGTCTTCAGCGAGTGTTTTTAACTTTATAATTCTTTTTTGGGATGGTTATGCTCTTTCTAGAATATCTGCCGTGAAATAACCAGTAGCTATCATTTGAAGGGTGAGACAGCTACTATGAAGGCTATTAATTGCCAATTCTCAAATGGTTCGTGTGGTCGTCTGCGTTACGGGGATTGAATAAATGTTAATCAATGCTTTAAATTGAATTAATTAAAGAATATTGTACATACTAACTACTAATTTACATATTATTTTCTTCTTCTCAATCGTGACTTGCACTCTTGACAGTGTGGTCGTGATCGTCATGTAGCGTTGGAGCGGTAATGGGTAAACTTGATACCACTATCTATCCATATGTCTCATATATGATTATGACGTAGTTATAAAAATATCACATTGTTATCTACGATTTTTCCTTAGAACATACAAAAAAACTGTTTTTATGGCATTAGGCTGTTTATTTTTTTTAAATTGCTTAGATGAGTGGACGAGCTTACGGTACACCTGGTGTTAAGTGGTTACCGGAGCCCATAGACATCTACAACATAAATACTGCCACCCACCTCGAGAATCGAGTTGTAAGGTCTCAGTTTTAACAGTATAACGGCAGTACAGATTAGTTTTAGGGTATAAATGAGAACTAAAACCAATGAAAATCGAAGTTCCAGGGTCAGTTTATGTGATTTAGTGTTTTTTAACTTAAAAAAATATATACGTTCTCTTTATTTTGATTACTTGATAGAGTGATACCACTATTGTTCGTAGTCGGGCACGCCTAAGTAATTCAGTTTTATTGATCAAATATCTATATATTAATACGTGAAGCAAAAACTTTGTATCCCTTTTTACGAAAATTGCGCGGACGGAGGAGTATGAAATTTTCCACACTTATAGAGAATATAGAGAAGAAGTGCACAATGCTAATATTTTTTTTAAATAATGCATAAAAGATACATTTAATCAATAAAGAAAACATTACACACACTACATACCGTGTATTTGACGCACACACGCATGCAAACTATTTATTGTCAAACCTTTGTTCTTGACGTCTGTTGTCAAATTGAGAATAGATTAAATATTGTTTGTCTTTGTTAATATTTTTTATAGTGTAGTCTTCGCGAAATTTGTGATTATAGAAGTACAAAATACAATCATAATAGTGTAAAAACTTACAATTCCAATTAATTATAGTCGAATTTCGACTACTGCGGGACCTCTAGTAGTTAGCATAGATTGCGATTATTTCAAAATCAAATTTCGTTTACTTACACTGTTCGTAAATTCTGAAAGCGTCAAATCCTCTCGAACACTTTATCTCGGTGTTCCGGTAGCGAGAATGCAATTCACGCCATCAAATTACGTTTGCCGCTCTCGGCCATTTCGGTCAACTATTCTCGAGTTTGAAGCCAGCAAATTCAGAGCACAAAGAAGTATTTGAATATTGACTGTGGATTTCCAGAAATTAAAAAAAATATAATTGAAAAATATTAATATATTTTTACTAATAAAGAACAAACTTTTGGCATAGATTACTAAATAAAAAAGTTTTTGATTATTTCGATGACGTGTTAATGTTTTCTTTTACATATTAGTGAATCAATAGTCTATCTGACCTGTTATGAAATTTTGTGAAAATTGTGAAAAAAGTAGAGCTACCACTACATCTAAGGGCTGAGAACAATTCGAATTCACAAGTGGTGGGAATAAACTATTAAGTTTTTATAGTCATAAGGGCTGACATTTTATTTTCTCGGTACAGTCGTAAAATGTTTGCCCTTCAGCTTTTTAACTATCAGGTTGAACGTTGCAGTATGGTATTATCTGCGGTTTTTATAAGTCGTAGGCATAATTAAAACTTTAAAGATAAAGATAGCAGAGCATTATCACAGAAAATTAGCACAGAAATTGATATGCGACGGATTCCTTACTCCTTCCCGAATACCTTAGTCGTCCGTGAGTGACCACGAAAGCTAGAATTTTCAAAACGTCGTCATTAATATAATGATAACAAAAAAGGCAAGTAGGTAAATGAAAATGTAAAGATATTTTCGTTCACATAATATTATTCAGGGACATTGGATAAGCCGAATGTGTATTTGAACGATCGTTTTGACTTCGAAAGGGTTCCGTGTCTGTTCTGATAAGCACATGCCCGCCTTTTTTTAATTAGAGCTTGTCAGTATCTATATATTAATACGTGAAGCAAAAATGTTGTACCCTTTTTTACGAAAATTGCGCAGATGGAGGAGTATGAAATTTCCCACACTTATANTTATTCAGGGACATTGGATAAGCCGAATGTGTATTTGAACGATCGTTTTGACTTCGAAAGGGTTCCGTGTCTGTTCTGATAAGCACATGCCCGCCTTTTTTTAATTAGAGCTTGTCAGTATCTATATATTAATACGTGAAGCAAAAATGTTGTACCCTTTTTTACGAAAATTGCGCAGATGGAGGAGTATGAAATTTCCCACACTTATAGAGAATATAGAGAAGGAGTGCAGAATGTTTTATTTTTTATTTTTATTATGAATAAATAACACATTAAATCAATTAAAAAAAAACATTACCAAGTATTTGACACAACACATATACATATATTATATAGACTGTGTTTATTGTGAAACTTTCGTTGCTGTTTAAAGTCTGTGATCAAATTGATAATAATATAGTTTGTCTTTAATATTATTGTCTATAGTGTAATCTTATCGAAATCTGTGATTAGACGTATAATAAGTCATTGACAATAGCTCCATAATAATGTTCAAACTTATAATTTCAATTAATTATCGTCGAATATCGACTACTGGGGCTCCACTAGTAATTCGAAATGCGTCTTATATTTTTCAATTAGGGAAGGTATTGCAATGACATCTCGCTGACGGCTCGGAGTGACGTTTGAGAATATTAAAATTTAATTTAACGTTAGGCAAAAAGAAGAAAGAGAAATAAAGAATATAAAAAATAATATTCGATAAAGTGTTCAGCCAAACGTGCACTTGAGATAAAAATGTTTAGTTTGTAGATAAACCTTTATGAGCTATCTTTAAGTGTTTGAACGAAAACATCCAAAGAGTTCTCTTGGAATTATTTATATTATAATATTTTACAATTTAAAACAGATAGTTTAATAGGTTATTTTGATTAGATATTTATGTAACATTGCTTGTTGAAATCTTTATTTATTTATTTATTTGAGTACAATACAAACATATAATATTGAAAAAAAATAGCTAAAACAATAACCAAATATGTTTCCACAATCAAAATCACATATAAGTAGAAAGAGAACAGAGAAGAGAAATTTAGGAATTTAGGTTACAAAAGAAAAAAGCGAAGTTTATGCGAACATAATCAGTAATTTCACTAAAGTTTTCGTGTAAAAATTCAAGAAATCTAGTACCTAACGTTTTTCTAATAGCTTTTTTATTACATAACCGTTTTGTAAATTTACTTCACTCTCAAACTTTCGCTGAATGGTTTTAAAATTTTAAATATCTCGTATACCTTTTGAAATAAAGTAGAAATTTGAATAACTATGGAATTCGTAGTCTCAACTTAATGTTTTGTCGTTACATTTGGACTGTTAAACTTTTAAAGTATATATAAAATTTAAGTGAAATTATAGAAATAAAAACAGGTTTATTATCATGTCGGAAAATTTCAAAATTTCCTTTTTGTTTCAGGTGTTATTTGATAGTTTTACCCTGGGTCGATTTACATCATTCACAGAAGACGGTTGCCCCGATGGCTACATGCAAATACAAGAAGCAAGTAGACCTCAAGTCGGAGGCTCTTGGTGCGGCACCTCATGGGGTCCTTCGATTTACTACAGCGAAACAAAATCGATAACTCTCATCATAAGGCTTCTTCATCTGTCCAAAGAACAGAACAATTATAATTTCGATTTCAGAATGGCATACAAAGTTCTACGGAGAGAGCACGCCACAGTCAGATACGGCGGTACGCCTCTATTAGGTAAAACAATATTTAGTTTATTACACGTGACGACATTATTACAGCACGTTCCAATTTCATTTGCAAATGTCGTCGCCGTAAAATACGACGTCAACATTAAGCAATAACCATTTCTCATTTCAGAACGTCCCTTTTTCAAACTGAGACCTATAGCCGTCCCCGTAAACATTTCACGCGAAGATACGAATGCAAGGTCGACACGAACGCCCGAGTATTACCTCGGGGATTTGATCTCCGGAACTTATTGCTCCCGGATATTCAGCGACTGCGATCGTAAAAACTGTAGGTTACAATCACCGAATTTCCCTGGCGTTTACCCGAGAAACTTGACGTGTTACTATGCTGTGCGACAACACGAGGTGCCTCAGGGTAAACACGCCTTGATTGTGGTGAAACAGCCTAACGGGCAGCTGATATCTATAAGGAGTCAGAAAGCTTTGTATGCAGCCCAACAAGAACGGGGCAACAACGGAAGAGAGCTGAAATTTTGGCAACAGTGTGACGAGGTTCAGGATTACGTTACGGTATACGATGGCTACACAACTAGAGACCCTGTCGTGTTAAGGTTTTGTGGAGGCGGTGTGGCTGTCCCGGAAGCGATATCGAGTGGACCTGAGTTACTAGTCGAATTCACTACGTCCCCATTTGGCACATTCCTTCAGCCAGCAACTTTACAATCACTACACGGGTTTCAACTTGAAGTCGAAGTAGGTATTTCATTTTCGAAAAAATAATAATAATTATTATTATTATACAGTTGTAGTACATATTTAGAATTTGAATAAATGATAAGATAATTTATTGTTTAACATTATATCAATCATATATATCAATCATAAATTGTTCATTCGTTTTTCTACAGGTTCATTAGAAACTTTAAAGACGCTTTCATCATTTGTTTTTCAAAATAATATTAGTTTCAAAGATAACTGGTGATAATTGGTGGATAATTTACTGGCGGTAGGACCTCTTGTGAGTCCGCACGGGTAGGTACCATCACCCCGCCTATTTCTGCCTTGAAGCAGTAATGCGTTTCGGTTTGAAGGGTGGGGTATCCGTTGTAACTATACTGAGACCTAAGAACTTATATCTCAAGGTGGGTGGCGCATTTACGTTGTAGATGTCTATGGGCTCCAGCAACCACTTAACACCAGGTGGGCTGTGAGATCGTCTACCCATCTAAGCAATAAAAAAATAAAAAAAACATTTCTTTTCTAAAACTCAAAGCGTTCTCTCGTAAACGTGTAAAAGTATGGGAATATTTTTTTAAGAAAATACTCCATAATAATAGTCCACTCATAATTTGGAAATCATCCAAACTGTAATTAACATCGAAGATAGTTTTTCTATCTCATTGAGAATCCCAGATTTTTTTAAACCTGTTAATCGAATCCTCGTTAAAATATCTACGATTGCTAAAAGCTTTTCATTATAAGGATCGAATTAGTTTTAAGTTGCAATCCAAATGTCTGAGCACGAGTTGCAAATAGTGTTTTTCTTTTAAATCTGGCTGCATTTGAATTCATTAGGAACAACTAAACCACTATTACCCCTCCAACATTAGACTCGCTGTAATCTTTCCGTATACTCGTTGCTTTAAAATTAGGTTAATGGACTAATGTATTATCGTGATGTTTAAAACGTTCGTTTGCAGTGAATAATAATAAATCAAGCAGTGCCCCGGAGGCGTAGGTTGGGTCTCTGCCAAAGTGTAATTAGTAACGCAGGCTCGCATGGACATAGTAATGGAACAAGAGAACTCGTCCACATTGTTTAAACCTATGAATTCGGGACGCGACCCCAAAATTTTTACCCTTAAAATTTTAATTGGAAAAGGAAAAAAAGGGAAAATTTAACAACTGCGCCATTGATTTCATTATTAATCTCGAAATAAGGACGACATAATTGGCTTCCTAAAATAGCACCGCTCCCGTTACCTCGTTCGTCCATTAGTTTTGATTAACGACGCCGAGGGTCCTTGTTACGGTTATCATAATATTAATCAATTTTAGGTCAGGTTCGTTGATCAACAGTCGCCTACATATGCGAAAAATAAGAGAACTTGCGAATTCTGGATCCGAGGGACAGGTCGAGGTGTTTTGGAGCATCCGCAACATTCTTTACCGCCGAACACCACGTGCCTTTATCACATGCAAGGGATTGACACCTCCGGGCCTTCGGGACGCCACATAATTTACAGACGGCCGTCGTTTTCGGCTCCACGATTCAGGGTTTGGTTTTCGGTATTGAAATTTTATGTGACCAACGCTCTGAACCCTAACTTGCCCGAGGACGAATACTGCGGAAGCCATTTTAATATATGGGATGGTCCGATGAGAATATCGCCTGGTTGCAGCGATATATTTTGGTGAGGATGTTTTTTTTAGTTTCACTGATTTTGAGTAATGCTGCTTGCTTTTCACATTTTATCGGATACGTTTTGTTAGATAAAATATATCTGTAAAAAATATTTGTAGAGATCTCAATCTCTTACATTAATTAAAAACAAATAGATTAAACAGGTTCTTACGACCCTTTCAGTGACAAAGAGCGGTCAGTCCAAATGTCAAGAGCCACATCCCCCCAATCAGTAATTGTGGGTCGACCTCCTACGAATGCAACACTCATAGCCAGATTCTGCAGGGAAAGAGCACCCAGAACATGCGAACATGCACTGCTGAAAAAATCCAGAGCCTGCACGAAAACAGAAAGCTTCCTTTCCAAGGGGGATTCTTTGACTTTGGAATTGAAGTTAACTCAAGGAACAGCTTTGAAGTTAGTGATTTTGTTTCATCCATATGTCTATCATGAACCACTGGTCCTGTTTTCTCAGCCACCCGTTTATTGAATATTTATCTACCATTCATTTGCACTACACAAGAAAAATAAGTATACTTTGTGAATCTGATAAGACTAAATGTTGGTACACTCGTTTGTTGAATAAAGTCACGTGTTACCATTATTCGTACGTCAAATGGTAAACTAAATTTCAACTATGGAGTAAAAGACATGAATGATTTTTTGTGTGCTAGAGTAGCTGCTGAATGGTATCTTTTTGCCTGTACCGTTGTTTATGTACTGGTTTTCAATTTCAGACCAATGTTCTTCAAGGCATTATACGAATTTGTGGATCTACACCAAGATGGTGATCCTTGGGGTCGTGGTCCATGTTCTCGACGATTTGCATCACGATCTTTTCCCGAAGCCCCTCCCGATCCACCCATTAATTTTTCTTCACCGAGAGACGTGTTCTTGTATGGACGAGGTGGTGCGAGAAATATTAGGTAGGAATATTTCTATGTATTATTAAATTGTCGATTTGTGTTACTAATATCGGCGTCCATTGTCAGAATTAACTTAAATATACAAATATCTAGTATTTTAAGGCTTTAAAATAGCTAAGAACCTTTTATATTATAATTTATTTTCTGATTCTAGTTGCACGTATCGCTTCGAAGCAAATCCTGGTGAAGTGGTCAGACTAAGGGTTTGGGGTGTTCGAAGTGGTGGCAGATTGTGTCGATCGGTGCATTCCGCCCACGCACCCTGGTATCGATGCGCCGGTGACCTCACAGCAGCTGTGAGGATATTCGACAGACCTTGGAAAAACATTGGCTCTGGGATACCGAGAGATTGCTTGTGCAGGTTAGTAGTCTGTTTATTAACAATCCTTTTGACATATCGGAAAACAGTAACTTATTAACAACTCTGATATCGAATATCAATTATGTCAAGCAAACGCTTGAAGCGGCATCAAATGAACAAGAACNCCGGTGACCTCACAGCAGCTGTGAGGATATTCGACAGACCTTGGAAAAACATTGGCTCTGGGATACCGAGAGATTGCTTGTGCAGGTTAGTAGTCTGTTTATTAACAATCCTTTTGACATATCGGAAAACAGTAACTTATTAACAACTCTGATATCGAATATCAATTATGTCAAGCAAACGCTTGAAGCGGCATCAAATAAACAAGAACACATTTGATAGTAGCATCTTGTATTTCTTCCAATAAGATCTAAGTGCTACTGTTTCAACTATTTCAGTGACGTCGGTGACTACGAGTTCGTGTCTTCGTCAACTGTGGCCGAGCTGAAATTCGATGTGGTGAATATGACGGCGACGGATGACTTCCGATCTTTTGGATTCGAAGCGTCTGTAGAGTTTGTCAGATACGATTCCGTTTGTGAAAGTACACATCGAGTGTACGGAGCCAGTGGAGAACTTAGATTATCCGCTACATTACCGGACTCAGAAGCAGTAAGTTCAGAACATACTTGAAGCCAGAAAGTGCTTAGTTTAAGCGACCACTTAAGAATCAGTTTTAGTTAGCATAGATACCTTGAACGTTTTACTATCTACAATATGATTATTATATTTTTCAGTTCGGTCAAGTTCAACGAACATTGCTTACTTGTCGTACTTACCCTTTGTAACCCTAATTATGTCTATTGTGTAAGCGGCTGGCGATAGATTTGATTCCCCCCTGTGAAGCTTCACGAGAAGCCACTTAGTGTAGTATGCATTATATATTTTTGGTTGTGAGTACATCGCCTTAAGACCCGCTTCTTACGACAAGATAGGAAAGCATTGCCACTCTAGTATAGTCCTGATAACGGTAAACCCGTAAATTTTGAAATTACTGATAGTAGAACCGTCGGAGTAGATTTAACAGCGCTCAGATGTAACTTGCGTAATTTTATAATTTGCGTAATCACTGGTGGTAGGACCTCTTGGGAGTCCGCACGGGTAGGTACCACCACCCCGCCTATTTCCGCCGTGAAGCAGTAATGCGTTTCGGTTCGAAGGGTGGAGTAGCCGTTGTAACTATACTGAGACCTTAGAACTTATATCTCCAGGTGGGTGGCGCATTTACGTTGTAGATGTCTATGGGCTCCAGTAACCACTTAACACCAGGTGGGCTGTGAGCTCGTCCACCCATCTAAGCAATAAAAAAAAAAAAAAAAAAACTATACTTGAGACCTTAGAACTTATATCTCAAGGTATGTGGCGCACTAACGGGTTCCAGTAAACACTTAACACCATGTGGGCTGTGAGCTCGTCCATCCATCTAAGCAATAAAAAAATGAACTATGACATAACTGTTATGCAATTCCAGTGACACTCTGACGTCATAGTGACTTATATCTCTAGGTGGTGGTAGGTAGCGGTATTCACATGTTTGTTGGCTCCGGTAACCTTTTGAGTACTTTTGACACGAAGTGGGCCGTGAGCTTGCTTGCAAGTAGCTATAAAAAACGCAACTGTTAATCGCTCCTACGTGTTACGACTTTCAGCAATTATGTTATTGTGTTCTAGGGTTTTTTCACGAGAGTTTGGTCAAAAAACAAAAGATACTGGAAACTCTTAATCTGTGTGGCTTAATTGCCTATGTAGGCGAATAGATTCCGCAGATGGAGACTAATCCCACTTTAATTTATTTTAGGAGCATTGTGAACATCGTCCTTGGTTAATAGATCCCTCGCCGGGTCATTATCTCTACTTACAAGTGCGCGGATCAATCATCAGTGAACCAACGTTGGACAACTTTACTCTTCTCAACAATATCACAGTAGCACCAGATTTAAGGCACTTGTGCAGAACACAAAACAGAATCGCCGTTTACGCTGGAGGGTTAATGCCCGTTTACATATGCCCTGGGTCTACTGAACAAGTAAGAAAGAAGTATAACTGAATAGCAGATAAGGCTACCTTTTTTTAGTGAAAATACTGAATTTGTTCAGTTTTTACATCGATAAGATTTCAATGAATACAGATAAGCCTCAACAGAATAATAAACCATTATTTATAGTTCTCATTAATATGACAAGTCGATGATTGCCTACTGTTGTCATGCCAATAGACTCTACTCTTAGATTTAACAGACGAAAATGATGTATATCATTAAAAAGAGTTCTCACAGAACATATTCAGTCATAATATTACATCTCTTAGAATTGTTTAATTGACGTAACGCAGAATTCATATTATAATAACTCATTGTTTCTGTAAGATTTTGTTTGTGTTTTATTTATTAGCTCATAGTTACTTAGCGGCCAATGAATACCGGCTGGTTTCCTGCAACAAAAGGAGTTATAGACTCTGGGATAATTTAATACGTCACTAAGACCCAGTGCGGGGTAGCTCACTTTACTCCTAAATCTAACTGAACTGCTGTACAGAACAATATAAATACATTTTTGAATCAACAATCAGTGATCCGTAATTTGTCAGTTTGTCAACACATTGGATACCGAAAAATCACACAAAATCAAAAACAGTGCAGCGCGCATTTCTCTTCGGGCGTTTTAAGGTTTTCTTAAGAATATTTTGCAGAGCCACAGAGATCATATTTGTATCTCTAATTTTCAGGATACAGAAGAGGTAGTAGAAATTTTCTCTGAAGGCTGGTCTAAAGATGTAGACGAACTTGCTCGACACGTGCTACAACCCGGACCTTCTCCTGACCGTTTCGACTTGGAGTTCCCGCGCTCTTTAGCTGTTGAACTCATCGCTGTAGAAGCCGGAAATTACTTTGTTTCGTGGCTAGAACTCTCTAAGAGGTATACCTGCATCTTTCGCCTTCTGTGAATTTGATAAGTATAACGAGTTAAGGGACTGTTTACGTATAGCTTCGCCTGCAGTCGCCGTGATGTCAAGAAAGCAACATTTTTTTGTATAAGATGAACGCCCTGCCTGCCCGAAGGTTAAGGCGGTTGTGTTAGCCCGCAATTACAGTCACTGTTGTTTTAAATTAATTGCCCATATTGCATACGATTATATTCAATGAGTTCATACCACGATTTTCACATATGAGTTCCGAATATATTTCGATTATATTTCAAACGCCATGATCTCGGGCAGACTGAAGACTGCGGGTAGGATGTTAAGAGCAGACAAATCCGTCCACCCTCGTTTTAAATGATAGTGTGTACAATGGTAACTGTAGCTGCCTTTATTATTTTAATTTTGTTTATTGCTTAGGTGGATGGACGACCCCTTTTTTATTGCCCTTGTAGGCAGACGTGCATACGGCTCGCCTGATGGGTGGGTGGTTACCGTCGCCCATGGACTTCAGCAATGCCAGGGGCAGAGCCAAGTGCTGCTTACCGATAGCTCACTGATTTTATGTGGTTACCAGAGCTTATAGACATCTACAACCTTAGCATATGAGTTCTAAGGTCTGCGTTTTGACAGTACAACGGCTGTCCCTTCAAACCGTTTGGGCTGTCTTACGTTTCAGAGAGGCAAGCGGGCCGGGCAGCGTGTTCGCGCTGTCGGGCGAGTGCACGCACCGGTGCGCGTCGCTGGACGCGTGCATCGCCGCGGCGCTGTGGTGCGACGGCATGGCGCACTGTCCGCACGGCGACGACGAGCGCCTGGCGCATTGCTCGGCGCTGCTGCGTCTGCCCGCGCACTACGCACTAGCGCTGCTGGCCTTTGCCGCACTCACCGGCTGCGCTCTGGTCAGTTTTCACACATACTTCTTTCTTTCTTACCTATTACCTTCCGCTGGGATCTAAGCTGTGTAACTATACTTGAGACCTTAGAACTTATATCTCAAGATGGGTGGCGCATTTACGTTGTGGATGTCTATGGGCTCCAGTAACCACTTAACACAAGATGGGCTGTGAGATCGTCCACCCATCTAAGCAATAAATAAAAAAGCTCGAATCAAATTCTTGCATCGGTCTCGGCAGTCTCTTCCCACGTCATACCCAAGACGCCCAATTCCAATTATATCCAGCGACGCCAACTTGGTCTAGGACGGCCTCNTGGGTGGCGCATTTACGTTGTGGATGTCTATGGGCTCCAGTAACCACTTAACACAAGATGGGCTGTGAGATCGTCCACCCATCTAAGCAATAAATAAAAAAGCTCGAATCAAATTCTTGCATCGGTCTCGGCAGTCTCTTCCCACGTCATACCCAAGACGCCCAATTCCAATTATATCCAGCGACGCCAACTTGGTCTAGGACGGCCTCTCTTCCTTTTGACTCTTTCCAGATCAGTGCTCTCTTGGATAGTTGTTTTTTTTATTGCTTAGATGGGTAGGACGAGCTCACAGCCCACCTAGTGTTAAGTGGTTACTGGAGCCCATAGACATCTACAACGTAAATGCGCCACCCACCTTCAGATATAAGTTCTAAGGTCTCAAGTATAGTTACATATGTTCTACTCCCTCCCGCGTCATGCCCAAGACGCCCAATTCCTGTTCTATTGAGCGACGCCAAGTTGTTCTGAGACGGCCTCTCTTCCTTTAGACATTTTCCAGGTCAACACTCTCTTGGATAGGTGGGTATCGGGCTTTCTTAATGTTTGATCAATCCAATGCTACTTCCGCGTAAGGATCTCCCTCGCTATTGGTGTCTGCTTGGTGATCCTCCGCAAATCGTTGGTAGTAATCGTCTCAGATCAAAAGATTTTCAAAATTTGTCGTAGGCCATATCAATGTTTCAATTTTTACGAAATGTGATGAACTCGAATGTTACTAAGTAAAATATTAAAACATCGAGTTGTCTTTTAAAGAAAATGGAACAAATAATCGTTTTATCTTCATATCAGAAAAATAATAATTCAACTGTCATTTAGGAAAAACCACAAGAGAAAACAGCTAATGGCGCGTACACACTATTTCATTTTCTACAAATTTATTTCATTTAATTTTAATATTTACCACAGATTATAGGTATCACAACGCGAACACTGCTCCCTTGAGCATGAGGTCGATGTCTCAATTGTCTGTAACACTACTCAAACAGAAATCTTAAACATTAACCAATGTTTTACTAAAATAAATTATCTTTTTAGGTATCCATTATATAAATCAAAATTGTGTATGGACACACAATAATGCGATAGTGTTAGAGTCCTATTTGTACTACAAACTATACAAGTTTGATATTTTTTTAACTGCCTTTGTAGGCAGACGAGCATACGACCCACCTGATAGAAAGTGGTCACCGTCGCTCGTGGACGTCAGCAATGCCAGGGGCAGAGCCAAGCCGCTGCCTGACATTAATTACTTATTTATATTTATATTGATACATTATTAGCTGACCCGGCAAACGTTGTTTTGGCATATATAAGATTTCTAGGGAATTAATTTCTAGGGTAGAAAAAAAAACTAACTTAATGTAAGTGTGTAAGGATTTGGTAAATGAGTGAAAGAGGCATGTAGCGCTGTGAACAATGATAGAATATGAAAATAAAAAAAACTCATTCAACCACATACCTAATACCTCATTATAACAAAATTAATTAGAAAAAAATAAAAAATAAATGTTAGGGGTGGACAACCCTCGTTTAGTGGGTGGGCCCTAAAATCCTTGGGCCCGCGGTCTGCTCACAGCACCATGCAGATCGTTGAGTCTCACATACCCCGCGCGCGGAGACCTCGTAGGAGGTTCGGCCCTCTACCCGGAAAAAAAAAAAAAAAAAGGGGTCGACAACCCTATCACTTAGGGGTATTAAAAATAGATAGTAACCGATTCTCGGACCTACTGAACATGCCTATAAAATTTCATAAAAATCGGTCAAACCGTTTCAAAGGAGTATGGTAACGAACATTGTGACACGAGAATTTTATAATATAAGACTAGCAATCTGCCCTCGCTTCGCTTCGGAAACATTAAATTTTATTATTGATAGAAGATGAGTCCCGCGATGTTACGGTACGACAATAACCTGGGGTAACGCCGCGGGGCAAAGCTAGTCTAAAAAAAATGCCTAAGTTACTCGTTATATCATCAGCTACCTATCAGTGAAAGTCTCGTCAAAATCGGCCCAGCCATTCCAGAGGTTAGCCGGAACAAACAAACAGACAGACAAAAATTGTAAAAAATGTTATTTTGGTGTATGTACCGTATATATATTCATATGGATGTAGTAAAAAGTAGTTATTTCAATATTACAAACAGACACTAGAATCTTATACCTTTAAACGAGCAATTCTTGTATATTAATATAATATATGTATATAATCTGAATCTCGGAAACGGCTCCAACGATTTTCATACAATTTAGTATACAGGGGATTTCGGGGGCAATAAATCGATCTAGCTATGATTTCTTTTCAGAAAATGTTGTTTTATTCGTGTTTTCAATAATCAACTCTTCCCGACATCTATTGGCGAATAATAATACTATTTTTCTTAATTGAGGGCAACTAACCGCTTTAAAGACACAACAAGATGGCGTTATAAAAAAAACCGGTCATCGTCTAGTTTTGTTTATATGTATGTATAAATTAATTACTAAATTTCAAAAACCACAGGTGGCAGTTACCAGGTCGTGTCGGCGTCGTCGTTCAGCGCTCCAGCAGAGATTGAAAAGTCTCTCTTCAGACACCGCCATTTTCGACGAGAAAGAAGTGATTTGCTGACCAAGCGAGGACTCTGTGCGTTACGTTGAAATCGACAGGGTCACCACTGTGTGACCGCTCAGCACAGAGTCCTGGATCAAATGTTGGCGTTGGCCTTTGTCTCCAACGCGGAATACTTCCAAACGATTGACCATATGTTGGTCAACTGTTTTTACGTTCGAAATTCACGGTAATTAAAAATTGAAATATAAACGAAACGACGATTATTTAAATTTGAGATCAAACTCCATTAGGTGTTGTGATAATGTAAATAATAGAGTAGGTACATACAGTGTTTAGATTGAAAAATACTAAAATACATTTCGGACCAAATGCAGTCGATCGGCGACCATACATACATTGGTCATATGTAAATATATCTTATGTTATTTTATTTCTTAATAAAAATAGTATTTTGTTGTTTTTGACACGCTTTTATCAAGCTATGATATATATTTTTGTTTGTATGTAACGTAATCTTTCAACGTCATTTTCACAGAGTTCTAACCGTCTGTGTTTTAACTTGCACACGCATCAAGGACCGATGACAATGCAATAATTTTATAACTTCGCTTTGATATCCTGACTAATATCAGCATGATAAGAAAAAAATGAAAATAATTAATGATAATTTAATTTTTTTTTAAAACTGGTTCGGTTTTCTATTTAAGTGTGTTTTTTTAGTTTTCGAACTACTATATGTATTATTTTAAATTTTCCTTTTATATATTTGTTTATGATAAGTGGCATGACGCGAAATTCGGTCTTTCTATACGCACAATCCGATAAAGCTTGACCGATTGACGTTTTTGCAAAAATGCAATCGTTTTCAGGTCCTGTTGTTACACTAGATTAAACTTTAAGCCTTTTTTTTCAACTAGTCATTATTGAAAAGGACGTTTTATGTAACTAGACGGAATAGACAGAATAGACTACAGAGTCTAGTAGATAGTATGTTATTGTCGGACGAGTTAACTTTCATCTCAAAAAAATCTTATACATATTATCTTTAAAAAGTATTTTTGTTGTGAAAATATGGTGATTGATATAAACGTAATAAAATAATAACACTGCCATTAAATTTTAAATGTTGTTGTTAAATATGTATTGGTTTTTTTTTGACGCGAAGTACATTTGGATTTCAAGGAAGCGGAGCCTAGTAAATTAAATGTTTATTTAAATTAAATTTTCCACTCCATGCCTCAGAGGTGGCATTCATAATGGGGTGGCTATGGACCGTATATTCGTTATGAAAATCAATGTACTATCAGATCATATTATACTTACGATGTTTTTTTTTTTAAATCACTAAAGACAACGACATCAATTGTTGTGGTTTTCGTAGTTCAGTAATAATAATTCCCAAATGTACTACTAGTCGAAAGAAAAATCGAAAATCGAAATACGGGTGGGTAATTCCAGTCCACTATCGTGCATATTTCTGCCAAAAAGCAGTTATATGTTCCGGATCGAAGGATTGGACCGCCGATTTACAATTAAGGCTTTAACCGCTCGTCTTAAGGTGGCTGATGGGATTTACATCACGACGTCTATTGGTTTTGATAACCATTGAAAATCTGATTTCCTATGTGCTCATTCGCACATGCCTATCATAAGAAATAAAGTAAAATAAAAAATAACAGAAAACCGTTTTACGATGAATCGTAATTTTGTTTCTTCATTGGATAATCAGATTGGACAGATTATGTACAATGGGATAAAGGCTCCAAAAATTGGACATATTATGTACAATGGGACATAGGCTCCAAAAATACTAGTTGTCATGTTTTAGAAAGCAAATTAA
Source organism: Bombyx mandarina (assembly GCF_003987935.1). The sequence goes on from NW_021011512.1 coordinate 2,499,197, forward strand.
TTTTCGACATCCATTCCTTTTCGTCATCATCCTAATAAACGAAATGTAAATAATAAACTATTCATATCTTAGAAGTATAATAAAGTGATAATTAATCATATATTTTATCTTTTGTTTCCAAAGGAAATTAGGGAAGAGTTTGTTAAAATATCTCGTTAACTATTAGATGAAAGTAGGTTTTGATCTCAATTACTAATAAGGTAGGTAATAATAAAATTTGAATTATGTTAAAAATTAGGTGGATAAAAATAAAGCGAAGTCAGCGTTATTCTCTGGTGTATCTCCGTGCTTTGGTGACACACGAAAAAACAACAAAGGTTTTGGTTTTGTTAAATTACTTCATATTATGTATTAGGTTACTTAAATATTTTCATAATTTCAGAGATTACAGGCATTAATTGTTCTAAGTATATAAACCGGGAAAGGAGATTGATACCCGAAAATTCATATGACTTTTTAATACTTTATGTTAGCTGTAAAGAAAAAAATGTAAAATAATAATTGAACGTAATAAATAAAAATTGAGATCAAAATGGATAAATAGCAAATTTTTAGATAGGAAAATTAAAATTAAGCATTCAAAAGTGTTCTTTACGTAATAATTTATACATTATGTTTATTAAATTAATGTAATATTAAGTAATCAAAATTTGAAATCAAAATTTCGTAGTTATTATTTTAGTATAACTATTATTTGCTTTCGATACAACGGGAAGATCTTTATCCTTGAATATGTACGTGACCATGTACGAATTTTCTAAGTGTGTTTATCTCTGAACACTTACGCGCTTTGACGTTTTCGATGACTGTTTACTTATTGTATTTGAGTGGGTCCATGGATGGTTTATAATCCAAGATCCCAGGGCCCCCAGACGTCACGTATTTTCTGACGAACGAAATGTGGCCGATTGCGTAGTGTTAGTATGCAGTAAGAACGCATGCCTACCTGCTACCTTGCTTAGACGGCCAATTTTCAGGTATCAGGTACTCAAGGTACATAAAATCATTTCCTACCTCACGTAAATTCTGAAAGCTGATTTTTACGTATATTTTAGGCAATATCCTTAAAAATAAGTCGCCAATACTCCCAGACACTTTCCGTCGGCCGAATTGCTTTGCAGACGCTTTAAAACTCCCAAATTAATGACCTAACTTTACGTAAATTCTGAAAGCTGTAGTTACATACATAGATACTAACACTACGCAATCGGCCACATTTCGTTCGTCAGAAAATACGTGACGTCTGGGGGCCCTGGGATCTTAATCTATTAGGTTTGCAAACCGATCTGCGATCAGATTCGAAATTTCTTTTTTTTTTCCAGGTCCCGCTAGTTCGCTATTAAAAACTGTGTTGTGACGACAGTCTCAAATGGTTTGTTTTAGAGGCGGTAGGACACTAAAACTCCAAACTGTCCTGATAAATTCATAATCCAAGTTCAAATTTAAAGGATACTATTTTTGTTGTTTTTGTTAATTCGAGAATCGTGTTTGGCATCCAGACTGTACTCATAGTTTCTGCATCAACTGTCGGCAGTAGGTAGTATTTACGTTGTGATATCTACTGGTTTAGGTAACCGATTAAAACTAGATGAGCCTTGGGTTTTTCGATCGATCCAAATTCTTGTGTCGATTCCAATATCGGAGTCACGACTCAAGCTTTTACTATACAATTTTCTCCAATCATTCTCGAATTACAGTAATTCATACCGTCTCGACAACGTTGATGTTCGAGGTCTATAATTCATCACAATAAATTCCTTGCTCTTGGCCTCTTGTCCTCTTGTCCTCTGTTTTCCCGGTAAATATTAGCGCCCGGAGTTTTCTACCGAGATATTGTAGGAAAAATAATAATACCTAATGTACATATTTCGTAACATAAATAATCGCAACATAGCTTAAACCCTAATGAATTTAAGTAAACTACATTTATTTTTCTTCTTCAAACACGATAACAAAGATTTACTTCATGTGTTTTGTTCTAATGTTTACTTTTTTTGTCTTTTACAAACATTGTTCGTTCTTGTATGACGCAATGCGATTAGTACATACAATGTTACATAACATATTTCTAACAAAAAAAGGTCACAGGAGACCGCGCTTAATCTCTTGGCTACTCGTCTTCCATTAGATCAAAGATAAACCGGTTCTGAAGGAGTCTTTGCCTAATACGAAGACAGCCGATATTGTTGGTGAGACCCGATAAAGTGGTTACAGGTAACAGGAATAGAATCTATTAGTGTCGTACTAAAGGTGTATGATCAGATGATCTATACACCTTTAGTATGACACTACCCTCAACCAGATTATTTGAAACATTATTTGAATATATGCTTTGTTATCTAATGCGATTAAAATAAGAATATAAATAAAATAATAGATAAATTAGTTTCCAAAAACAAACTGATCAGCCCGATTCAATTATCCTTATTAGTGCTGAACTTATTTCCACATATTTTGCAAGAACTCGCTAAAGGATTTTAAAAAAAAAGTAAAAAACTTTGACTTAAAAAAAAACAAAACTCAATCCTAAATCCACAGCAAAATAATTTTAGTTATTTATAAATTTTATTGACTTAATACAAACATTAAACGACATACGCACGATAAGGCACGTACGTACAGATCAAATTGCACAATAGTCGGTATTTCGACGCTCCGCGCTTTATACGCATTGATAGAAAGAGAAGGATACTGACTCAAATAATTACATGAAGTTTTTCTTGAACTTTAAATACTAATTGTGTATTGTTAACGTTGTTCACTTTACAATCCCTGGTCTACTGCGTAACGTTGAAAAAGTCTTCCCGTTTTTTCGAATAGTACGATAAGTTACTTTTAGTATTTGATTAGAGCATTCGTATCGTCTTCCATAATGTATGCGATTACAAGATTTCTTTTAACAGAAAATCGTAGTTAATTTACGGCATATCAGACGATTTCAAAAGTTATATAACTAATCAAGATAATATCCCGGAAGACAATAATGATGGATAATAGAATATAAGCAGAGATGATTTATTTCACGTTCAGAGAAAGTTGTTATGAAGAATAATGGAAAAGTTTTTAAAAATAAAAAATATTTACCGCATGTAATTTGATGTTGTTTTATTTTTCTGACCTACTCTTATCCATAGCCATACTCTCCTCATGTTGCCTTCCTAATTTTCGAGGATTGCAATCTTCCAGAACCCTCCAAATCGAGTAAGGAACGAATTTAAAAACGCTTCAAATTTAAAAATGATTCTATTCTATTATTCGATATTCACAATGCTTATAATGGTACATAAGAATTAATTATTATCATAATCGTCATACGACGTTTGTTTACGCATTTAGCCCCCCGATAAGTGAAAACAAAAGATAATTCAGCATCAAAGTATTTGTCTGGATATTGCGTATTACTTTGTTAAACATTAAGCATGTTGGTCTTAAACATTAATAACTTTATTTATAATGAGTTATTAGAGTCTTATAAGCTCGTTAGAGGAAGTATCAAAAAGTGTTATTCAAGATTGCATAATAGAGCTCAATTGCCTTTTAACAAACGTAATTATTATAAGTTCTAGATAAATATTAATACGGCTTTAATTTATAAATGAACCCCTTAATTTTCTCATTCAATTAACAGAAGACACCTCTGCTCATGATTTCGAATCCTTTTGTAATGTTTTCGGTGATGTCTTCTGCTGGTTTGTCGGCGGTGATCAACCAGGTACTACCACTCTTACCGTCTCTGTACGCATCTAACAAGCCATTGACGGCGGAATCAGGTCTGTAACCAAACATTTGGTGTTGAATTATAGCCGAAACAAAAGGATTAAGATTAATTCTAATATTCACCTGAATATATATCACCTGAATATTTTTTAATTGTGGTAGGACCTCTTGTGAGTCCGCACGGGTAGGTACCCCGCCTATTTCTGCCGTGAAGCAGTAATGCGTTTCGGTTTGAAGGGTGGGGCAGCCGTTGTAACTATACTTGAGACCTTAGCACTTATATCTCAAGGTGGGTGGCGCATTTACGTTGTGTATGTCTATGGGTTCCAGTAACCACTTAATACCAGGTGGGCTGTGAGCTCATCCATTCATTTAAGCAATAAATAAAAAGAAATAAAAAAACATTTTAATTTAATTCTCTAAATAATTTGCTTCAAGTTGCACCACACATAATGAGATGTAGCTAACTCCAAACTATGAACCACTCCAGCATAATGGTGATATTATTTATGTTATTATATTATTATGTTGATTTATGATAAATAAATAAATAATGTGTTGTGACCTTGCGATATGAGGTCAAAGATATCAATATATTTAAAATGGTATGTTTTTATGTTTGTCATCTATCCGTTCCTTGAACGTTTGTCTCTGTTGTGATAAAATTTATTATAATACTGATTAGCAAACCAAGCAAAGAAAGAAGAAGGTTTTTTCCTAATATCATCAGCATAAGACGGGGCACGACTAAACCACACAGCTTAAAAAAATGGTTCTATTCTGTATAATTAGAACCACTAATTAGGGTCGCGTGTGTAGTTTTAAAAAATGGGTCTATTCTGTATAATTAGAACTACTCTAGATACATAAAAACAACTTTAGTCATGTCAAGTACTCGAAACATTGGAAATATTTTGCGTTTTTATTGTCATTATATAGAATTAAAAAAACACGAGATTATCCGTAAAAGTAGTATAGTTTGCAAAAGACAAAGAAAAACAAAATTCTATAAATCGAAAAATGTGTGAAAAATATCGAATTCTTCAAACTACTTGTGCCATGACGGAAGCCTTTGGCTGAGTACGAACAATAGCTATACCAAATTTCATCACCATCGGCTTACTGACTTATAAATTCATATAGAACAAATAAAAATGGATTTGAATATTTTTATGAGGCGATCTCGAACTAGTCTTGACTGGGCTTTTTTATTGCAAAGATGGGTGGACGAGCTCACAGCTCACCTGGTGCTAAGTGGCTACCGGAGCTCATCTATATCTACAACGAAAATGCCGCCACCCACCTCGAGATATGAGTTCTAAGGTCTCAGTATAGTTACAACGGCTGCCCCACCCTTCAAACCGAAACGTATTACTGCTTCACGGCCGAAATAGGCAGGATGGCGGTACCTACCCATGCGGACTCACAAGACGTCCTACCATCAGTAAAGAAGGTGTGAAGTAATAAAAGTGAGAGATGACCAAATAAGTGATCAAGTTAGATCAATGAGCAAATAAGTCCACATACTTCTGCATGGGTAATGTTCCGATACTGTCTTCTAATAACATTTCAGTTTCTTTGTCAAATGCTCCGAGTTTGTTACTGCTGAATAATGTGGTGTCGGTGCAGCCGAAGCACAGTGTAAGCACCCTGACTCCAGAATGACTATAATGCGGCTCCATCTTGAAAAGGTTAATTGAAATAAATAAAAATTAATTATGAAAATTTCCCTTCGATATTGGATCAGAAATGTGGACATTTGCAAGTGAACCGTAGCACAATGTATGGCCCAACGTAATCTAAAGAAGGGCACATTCTTGTACACATTACATGTACCAACCAAAGTGTTGCCTTACGATAGATAAATTAACAAATCACACTCTTTGCTGAGAAGGCTAACATGTTTTTTTGCTTGCGAATTCTAACTATGTGCCAATAAATTCTAATTTGGCTGAAAATAAGTAGGTATAGCTAAAATCAGACAAATAAAAAGCTCACTGAGTTTCTCGACGGATATTCTCAGTGGGTCGCAATTCCAATTGGGTCGTGGATTCTGCAAAGCACTGCTCTTCCTATTGCTAGTGTTAGCAAATTTTCTCAGGTTGAGCCCGTGATCTCACCTACCCGCCCGGACGTAGCTAGAATAGCCTATTAGGCTACCAGTCAATAGGTAGGTTAAAAAAACTTATTAAAATTGAGAAATTAGCATAACATTACCAATGATGATAATCTCAATAATAATTTAAAGCTAGCATAAATCCTGAAGATCTTAATCTTATTAATAATCTAATCTCTCACTATATGTCTAATCTCAGATATGTTATTGAATAACAAAATACCGGCGATTAACGATTAACCAATCCACGGCTTTGTTATTATTATTATTTTTTTCGACGAAGTGATAGTTTAATTCTAATTAAAATTTATACCTTGATAAAATGAGCGGTAGCTCTAGTCTCATGGCTGTGGGTTCTAGAAATCATAGGCTTATTTTTTCCACGGTCATAAAAAACAACAAATACTTACTCCCAAACAAGTACTGAATTGCAAAACTGCGCTTTTGGTGGACGCATACACAGGCAAAAGACTTGCTTGAAATAATCCAACGATAGACGAAATATTAATTATTGTTCCCCCTTTGCCGCCGTGGTCTTTGCGCATCAAATTGTAGGCTTTGAACGAGCTTGTTATCAGAGCAGTCTAAAAGAATAGATTAATTACTCATTTGATTTTAAAATACGTAATAATATGGTTGAGTATTATGAACATCTGCTATAAGGAAACACTTATTGGAACTAAATATTGTATTTGTATTGATTATTTACATTTTCTTCTTTCAAAATCGTATTTCTGGACAGTCGTAATGTAAATTACCAAAAGCAAAATTTCAACTCAAATAAGTACTTATAGTCTTCTGTTTTTCCTTTATAGCCAAGGGAGAAATTTTCTACGGTAATTAGGTTACATAACGTAAAATATTAAATAATTAACAAATAATCGCAAGATGCAAAGAGCTGTCTGAAGATATTTTTAAAATATTTTCAATTACTTACCACATTAACAGCTATCTCTTTTAGATATACATTAGGTCTATCATTCATTATACCAGCGCAGTTCACGACAACGTCTATATATTTATGTTCTTTGATCACATTATCGTATACCGTTTCCAAATCATTGCTGGTAACATCGCATTTATAAAACTTCACTTTATTTCCTTTATAATTGTTGTTTAGTTCGTCTTCAAGGATTTTCCCGTTAACTGAATCCACATCTAATGCTGCGATATGCTGTAACGTGAACAGACATAATAGTTGCACTATCATCTACTTCCCAATTCCTAAAAAATTTTCGCCCTCTCTCCCTGATTTTTCGTATAGTAATAAAATAATAGTAATTATGGAAATCGTAGGACGCATTGTCATGGGTTGACACTACCACAATTGTCATTTCTGCACTGCAGTATAAGGTCTGGTCTTAGCTTAGCAGTACGGTTAAAGCTTTCACTTCATATGATCATCATTGATGATATGATTCATCTTGAAGGTGCTGCTAGTTTGTGATGTCTACAAGTTCAGTTAAAGTTGTCCGGCTTTTAAAGCTTAATTTGATGCAATTAAATATATAAATGTATATATTGGTTAGAAGAAATCGTTCCTGTAAAATCATCGTTTTGATCGCACTAATAAGCCTGCGTTTCAATAAAACAACTTTGATACTTAATCATCTCTAAATATGAGAAGATGCATTTTTAAGTTCGATTTTGTTATGAGTGACATAGTTCAGCTGAGCCTCTCGTGATAGGTTTGCCTGTTAGGTTTTCTTTTGAGGAATTCTAATTTTTTTCATCACAGTTAAAGTTATAAATTTTCTTAGTACTAGTGGTCCCGTAGTAGTCGAAATTCGACTATAATTAATTGAAATTTTCTTTATAAACATTGTTATGCTTCTATTGTCAATCACTTTTCGAATTTTTTGATATAATTACAGATTTCGCCATAACTACACTATAGATAAATAATATTAAAGACAAACAATATTAATTTATTCTCAATTTGACCGCAGACTTTCAACAATAACAAAGGTTTGATAAGAAACGCAGGGTATATGTGTGTGTATATGTGTTGTGTATAATATAAAATATATAATATAAAATAAATAAAATGTACTTTTTTTTCGTATTACTAACACTTCATATGGAATTTAATTCTGAAATAAAAATTTATTATCATTATTATTCTGTATTAAACACTGCCACTCCTGGGAAGACGGCAGGACACACTCCGACGAGGTGGGCAACAATCGGCCGGAGCGTTAGAGACTATTGGGAGAGAAACCGGCGAACTATACGGGCATTGTCGAGCAAGACTTATTATTATTATTAAATACATGGTAGTGTGTGTTTAATGTTTTCTTTATTGATTTAATGAATTTTTTATGCATAATTAAAAAAAATATTATCATTCTGCACTCCTTTTCTATATTCTCTATAAGTGTGGGAAATTTCATACTCCTCCGTCCGCGCAAATTGCGTAAAAAGGGGTACAAAGTTTTTGCTTCACGTATGTATTAATATATAGATTAGTATTCAATATCAGAACAATTTGTACTAACGTATGTGTGCTAAACTAAGCTGCTTAAGCAGCTTAAACAATAATATTGATATTATGAACGCACATTGCATTAACTATTTGCATATTTTCTCTATTCTACTTTACTCACCTTGGCGCCTTCCTTCAGTATCGCTTCGACTACCCCAGCACCGATGCCTGCGGCTCCGCCAGTTACCAGAACAACTTTTTCTTTAAAATCATACATGCTAAGGACAATTCCTTCAAAGACTGTGTTTAGTGATGAACAGAATGTTATTCCTCCTTATCTCACAGCCACATCAAATATAAACGAACCGCTTGAACTAAATAAAGATAATTTGATATCTAATTAAAACAGATGCGTAGTAGCATCAAAACTAAAACTTTAGTATATTTTTTTAAAAGACGGTCTTGCAGACGTAGTGTTCGATACAAACTAAATTGGCTTGTTACTTGACTTTTGTAATTCTACGCACGGACCGCGATTTCTCAATGCACTAATGCTAGTACATGAGCAAGGTTAGGTAAATGCGCCTTGGCCCGCTAACTCTCAAAGATATGATAATATACTAAGAGGTTCTCGCGGTTCCACTTGCGTGACATTTTAGTGGTTTGAAATAAGAACCTACAGAAAATTGCACTTGGATGTGAACTAATGTGACGTTTCTATTGCTCTAGATCGGCAGACAAGACCTCTTGTGAGTCCGCACGGGTAGGTAACACCATCCTGCCTACTTCTGCCGTGAAGCAGTAATGCGTTTCGGTTTGAAGGGTGCGGTAGCCGTTGTAACTATACTGAGACCTTAGAACTCATATCTCAAGGTGGGTGGCGGCATTATGCTGTAGATGTCAATGGGCTCCAGTAACCACATAACACCAGGTGGGCTGTGAGCTCGTCCACCCCTCTCAGCAATAAAAAAAAGATAAACTCACAGCCCATCTGGTATAAAGGAGATATCGGAGCTCATAGATGTCACAGCCTGTGTACGGCAGAATACAGCGACTCACCAAGAGACACGAAGTTGAAATTTGAAATGGGATTCTGAATAAAAAAAATTTTGTTTTTTTTTTATTAAAAAAAATATGTTTTTTTATGTTTTTAAAACTTTTTTTATTGATATTTAATGCAGAAAGATAAATTTTTTTTTAAATTATTTATAAACAAAAATGAGTTTATTAAACAAAAAACTGTGCAGCGTAGTACCTAACTATTTATTAATCTTTGGCAGCGTCTAGGGCTTTCTCCAATTTACTATAAAAAACGATTTGTTATAGTAAATAGAAAGAAGAAAAATGTGTGAAAAAGGATTTATAGAAGTAAATTCGAATAATATTCCTGATATTTATGATTACAATTTTTTTTAAATGACTGTCTGTTTTATTTTTCCGGAATTCGAGGTACCAAGTTGCATACTTAGGACGACTATCCACTTACATATACAGCAACGGTGCGGTTTTTAATGTCAGTTTAAAATGACCAAACACTAAATTTTAGGTCAGATGTTGAAATTGTTGAATGTTAAAGAAGCTTAATGGACTTCTATATGTTCAACAGTATTGACTGATACGGTATCGGTACGATATTTACTTCTTGATAATTACCAGTTCCAGTATCTTTTGCTGACGATTCACTCTAAATTTCATGAATGATTTGTTATACCCATATCAACTTTCAGATAAATGGAAGTTAAAAAAATTATCTGTACACTTAGATAAATAATAATTAATAATAACGATATTATATGAAATGCATTGAAATGATTTTCACAACAAAAAAAAACGATTTTGTTTTGAGATAATCTCGGTGCACTGATTGAAACTATTTCTTTCGATATTTTTCATCTTGTGGAACATATAAAAACATTTTTTCGGGAGTTGTTTTGTAACATTCGTACATAATGATACAGAGAAGAGAAGATATCGTTTGAGGTTCGACATTTTCGATAATATTTTTGAGTATTTAACAATGACAACAGAATTTATTAGATCCAAAACAAAACACTGTACTTATTACCTCTGTGTGCTTAGTAAGAGTTTTTTAACGATCGCGTAAATGTTAACTCAAACTTGTACGCAGTTGGAACAGCGCCCCTAGCCCTATTACTGGTGGTAGGACCTCTTGTAAGTCCGCACGGGTAGATACCACTACCCTGCCTATTTCTGCCGTGAAGCACTAATGCGTTTCGGTTTGAAGGGTGGGACAGCCGTTGTAACTATACTTGAGACCTTAGAACTTATATCTCAAGGTGGGTGGCGCATCTACGTTATAGATGTCTATGGGCTCCAGTAACCACTTAACACCAGGTGGGCTGTGAGCTCGTCCGCCCATCTAAGCGATAATTTTTTTTTGCGGCAAACATAGTCAATCATTCCAACTCCATACAAATTTGAGTTAATTTTTACGCTATCGGGAACGTTAAAAACTCTCACTAGGCATACTGTATGCTACAACTAAAATGATGACGTCACAAACGCTCGGGTTTGTTCGGGAGCTGTCGGCGGGTCTTCGGTAATGGTTTGAAAAAAAATTTTTTTTTATATAACCGTTTAGTTATTCTGAAAAAAAAAGTTTTGATAGAAAACTATTCTTTGCTATTATTTACCGTCATACGAGAATTAAAGCAAAGAAAAATGTATAAATTGATGATTTGACGACAACACCTGATCATAAACGTGACCGATATCAAACATTAAGTTATAGAAGTCATAGATTTATCAGGTCATATCATAGATTTATGTGTGCTATTTAAAGTGTTTTCGTTTTTTCCCCGTCTAATCTATTTACTTACTGCTGACCTGGTTTTAAAATGATATAGATTAAAGATTACGGAATGGAGACTTGATACAGTTCGACACTCAGAAACTATTATAAACAAAACACAATCTTAGGTATTTATTTTGTTTATTTCCCACCAATTCTCAAAACAGTATCAACATTAAGGAAGTAGGTACTAAAGTGCAAACAAAACTAAAGTTTGAATAGTTTACCTATTCTGTAGGTGCGTTGGTTTAAAACTGTTGAATATGAATTATGTCGATAACGAAACAATAATAGGACTCTGAACTACTTAGTAAAATTTTCCGACATTATATCGTAGGCTCTGTCTATATTAGATGTGATTTCTGTAACTTTGCTGTCAAATACAAGCCAAGTACTACCGCTCGCACCATTCTTGTAGGCTTCCAGGAGACCACGTGCCGCTGATTCCGCCCTGAAATATTATTACTACATATTTGTTTTTTTTAGTTAACTATAGGGATAGACGAGCCTCCAAACCCCTGGTGTTAACTATTTACCGGAGCTCACAGGCATCATCAACGTAAAAGCAGCCACCTATCTTAGAACGTGGGCTTTGTATCTCAGTTTTATAGTACAACGGCCTCCCTATCCTTTAAACCGAAACGCATTACTGCTTCACGGCAGAAATAGGCAGGGCGGCGGTACCTACACGTGTGGGCTCACAACAAGCCCTACCACCAGTATCATATTAACAATAATTTTACTCTATACCAGCTGGTCCACACTTCAAACTAATATAGGTAAATTTTACGATACGATAATGCCACGTAATTTTGGTTTTTTATCTTCCATTTCTATCCACTACTATTTAACGTCAAGCAGACCGTGAGCTCACCTCTTCGTCTAAGCATAATAAAAAAAAACATACGTTTGTAATTTCTGGGCATCAATGTTAGAGCGAATTTCAGGATTGATGCTGTCATCGATATTGATCATCAACGGAACTAAGTCAGTGTCTGTTGGACCGTAGCACACCGTTATTACTCTTACGCCTGTTTTAGAAAAATATTCTTGTTTCTGTTGAAAATGTTAAAAATATTATTATTCTCATTGAACTTTTCTTTTGAATATGTGCAGTTGTTGGTATCATCGATAGCTTTGTGTTCTTCCTGGCAACACTCGTAGTCAGTATTAGATAGAAAATATTTTAGTGAAATGGGTATGTTAATTAAAGGTATAATATACAAACTTAAGGAGAAACAACATTTAGAGAATTTTTGATTAGCCAACAGGTAATACAATCTTGCAGTTTCATTCTGCTGATCAACTACTGTTCCAGTTTCCACTCATTTTAATAAAGACTGACTTTATGTTAAAAGATGGATGATGTCATTCTTGTTGTAATGTATACCTTCATAGCCATCTCGCCTTATCGGGCCAAATGCTTGCCTGCTATTAGATACTACGAAAAAAAAAATTGACGTATGTTCAACTTACTCCAATACAATTACTGAACTGTAAGACTGCGCTCTTCGTGCCGCAGTAAACAAAGACACTGGGACAAAATTGTTTGAGCGCTGCTATAGACGAGATGTTTATAATCGTACCGCCTTTCCCTGTTTTATCTACACGCATTATTTCGATAGCTTTCAATGTGCTCATGACCAAGGCGGTCTAAAACGAAACAGAAGAAATCCAATGAAATAAGACTGAATTTACCTCATCAGTTATATCTTTAACACAATAAGTAGATTTGTTCATTGGGACGATTGGGATTGAATGCTTCTTCAGTCTTGGAGATTCGTAGACTTAATTAACACCACTTTTACAATTTAATTTTGGCTTTATTGATCCAAATTATCGCATTGTCAGGATACTACCGGATCGGAATCGCGACCCACTGAATGAACCGGCGAGAAACTCAGTGGGCTGTGTGGGTTAAATTGGACGAAGAATCCTTCGTTGCATTCGAGAGCTTCGATGAGAAGAGTGACTGGTGCTTGGAATGCTTAAACAGCACCGATCGGCAGAATCCAACATGACGCCTTCTAGGGTGACGGCAACTGTGGTTCGGTCGTCTGGGTCGGTATGTAATTTGTAGTGGACTAGTATATGTAAAATTAAATTAATCCGCAAAAACCACTTTACGGATTAATCTTGCTATTATTATTATTCCTTGTCGTACATTTCATTAATTAGTTCCGTCGCTTCAAATACTTTACAGTTTTCGTGGTCACGGAAGACCGCCTGGTCACCGTCGAAAACTAAGTTCGCAAAAATAGTTTAACCATGTTTTAACTAAGACTCTGGAAAGCCGAAGAAAATACTATAATTTTATTTATTTCTAATTCTGATAACAGTAATTGATCTATTCGTATTATAGTATAATTTTTGTATGATCACGGCGACTCTAAATTATTTGAAACGGCACAATAACATGAAAATAATAAATGCGACATTCAATCGTTTTAATTAAGTCGACTTGCGTAACCGAAGATGAATATAGTTTTAAGATACAACATTTATGTCAACTAATCTTCGAATACGTTCAAGAGAATTTTCCAACGAAACAGCAGCGTTATTCACAACTACATCAATATAACCATGGCTGTCTAGAACTTTATTAAACGCACCAAACAATTGATCATCAATAGAGACATCGCATTTGTAAAATTTTACTTTTCCATCTCCATATTTAGTATTTAAATGTTTTTCCAATTTGAATCCGGAAATTGTGTCGATGTCCAGGATGGCAACATGCTAAAATTAATTTATTTGCGTGAATTAGACTCGAAATAGGTGTATTTTAGTTTCCGCTTGTCTTTGTAAATCACGATAATCATATTCATCTAACTACAGTATCAGTGTTTTACTCCCAAACCCCCTAATTATTTTGTACTGATGGTAGATATTGCATCAGCAATAAGTGAGTAATTGAGTCTTATGACTCGATGTCACCTTAGCCTTTGAAACTCAAGTTCGTTTATAGAAAATCATGAAAAGATGTTCCAAATTTCAATAACTTGTATTATTCAAAAACTCCAAAATTATACTAACCTTGGCCTGATTTTCAATAAATACTTCAACACTAAACGCACCGATGCCATTAGCACCGCCCGTAACAATTACAACTTTGTCGTTTACTTCACTCATAATACCTTAAATGTGACTACTGTATTGAACGCTAGTAGCTATTTAAATAGTTATCGCAAAATACTCTACACTTAATATGTTATTTGAACAACTGTCACCACAAATTGAAGTATTGAAAATACATTTATTTAGCACGCTATTTACTTTTTGTTGTGAGATTGGAATGTAGAAACAGACAAAGGTTCTCAATCTGGGGAACGTACACTTAGGTTTTAGAATCTAACTCTTTTTGGTGCCCTAAACCCAACGGGACTTTTATGAGATGCTGTGACTATAGCCCTTAACTTTATTCATGACGTGGCAAAAACTTCTTTCAATTGGATGAACGGTTAGTTCTCCTCTTGATGTAGCCAATTTTTTTAAATCCAAAGAATTGGCTGTCCTTCGACCCTACGTATCAGGTAGGGGTGGCATTACATTTTCTATGATTATGGTAGCAATTTAAGAGCCAGTAACATCCAGAAAAGACGTCCAAACTTGGAATGTATTCGATTTCCCAAACCGTTTTATAACTTCCATTCTCTAGTTTTTATAAGTTCCAGACATAAATTAGAAAAACACTCGTAAGATTTAATCTTTCGTTTATTTATTTATTTATACAATTAATAATTCCCTTCGGATATTATCGTAGCTACAAACGATAGTATTACGTTAACAAAAAAACAATTAGTTAATATTGGATGAATTTTGATATTGACTAAATAAATATATGTATTGAATGAAAGAGTTAAGTATTTTAAGTAAGTTTCAAAATACCTAAACTAAAGGCTCTGACAATATCTTATAGGCTTTGTTTACATTTGATGTCACATCGACCGCTGGGCTATCTTTAGCTACAAGCCAGGTGCTACCGCTTTCACCTTTCTTGATTGCTTCTATCGCACCTTTGGCTGCTGACTCTTTTCTGTTAATATTGAACATTAATTAATAAAATAATTAACAGAACTTACTGTGAATTAATAGGTTAACCACTTAACACCAAGCAGTTTATCAGGGGACGTGAGCGTGGTTGGAGCGGATTCAAGATTATGCAATATGAAAATAATTAGTGTCAAAACCTTGAAGTTTTAGTTCAGGTTTTAAAAGGTATTAGACTCGGGATCTCGACGCCGGTACGGTCACATCTGTTGATACAAGTAACGAAGCATTAGATTACTGATATTTTAATACAACATCAGCATTCTTGGAAAACTAAATTCATCTGGGGACTTAAGTTATACGCATACTTACGACTGCATAGGATATAAATCTATAATCTGTTGCATATCTTTGTTAATGTTTTCATCAAAACTTTTGAGGTTGTTGTAAATGCCAGTTTTTGTGATTCCAAAGCACACAGTTAGAATGCGCACTCCTGTTTTACTATAATATTCTTCCCTCTACAATTACAAAAATGTTGATGAGTACAAAATTTAGAATTCTTACAATTTCTTTTAATTGGTAAAACTTCCATAAGCAAGCAGGTCATGACTATTGCAAATTAAATTTTTAAATTGTAAATCACTTTAACTTTGTTTTTAAATGACAACAATTGTATAACACTGGAAGCGCTCACCCCAATGCAATTACTAAATTGCAACACAGCACTCTTTGTCCCCATGTAAACAAATAAAGCTGGTGCATGCTGACACATACAACCAATAGATGAAATATTCACAATCGTTCCTCCGTTACCGCCTTTGTCCTTGCGCATAAGTTCTAAGGATTTCAATGTTCCATTTACAAGAGCAATCTGGAATGCAATAATATTTTTTTCACTAATTGTTCGACTGTCGACAAGCTTTTACTTACATAAGGATCTTCTTCGTCACTTCTTCTTCGAACCGTATTCACGTTGTGATTTGATTTAGTTTTACGATTAGTCCCTTTTTTTCTTTAATCGTCTGACCTTGTTTGCATTAATTTCCATTTACATATAATCAACCGTACGTTGGTAAGGTGTGCTTCGATATACCATGGTAATACTGCTACTATTTAATGATGATGGAGTAGTTAGAATTCATGAAGATTGACGTCTCATGATGTATACATATTTGAAGATTATGCATATAGTTCGATCAGCTATTAGTACAATCCGGAAATATCCGGATGTTTTATTAATGTCGAGAGCTTAGGTCTTATAGTAAAATGATTCAATGGTCGAATAATTAACTCGCATACCGTAAAATGAAATAGATATATAGAATAAAGATCACCATTAAAAAGAGCAGATTATGGGTGCATATTTAACAACTGAAATCCACTCCATCCATCTCGTTTTGCATTTAGCATCTTCATAATACTTACGTAATTAACCTCAACTTCTTTTCTTATTGCTTTTGGATCTGATTCATTGGCTATCCCAGCATTATTAATAACTAGATCAATATATCCGATTTCTTTGACAACATCATCAAAAGCCCCAAAAAGTTCTTCATCGACAGTGACGTCACACTGTATGAATTTTACTTTCGAATTAGCATATTCAGTCATCATTTTATCCTGAAGCATTTCACCCGCTTCGACATCAGTGTCCAAAATTGCAATAAACTGGAATATTCATAATTTTATCAGTGGGATAAAATTATAAATTACCGAATTATATGTATAAATATTAAAAATGTATAGAGGTATTTTCGAGAAAATATTCCCTATATTATGAACTTGCAAATGAGTACTTTTGTATTTGCAAATTGAATATAATAAATAAAAGATAGTAAATTCCTTAAGTAAATGTTTAATAAATCACATTTAAATGCATTTTAATGATGTCAGTTCCAGGAAATTATTTAGTTCCATCTATAACACTAACCTTAATATCTTCTTCGAGTAAATTCTGGACAAAGCTCTCTCCTATCCCATTAGCACCACCAGTAATAATGACCACCTTATCTTTTAAATCGTACATTTCAATAATAGTTTATTCAAAAAATATATTGAAACTTTCGCTTTTTTCCCATTTAATTAGTTTGTGGATATCTATTCAAATACTAGTCATAGAACTAGAAATATACATCCTTGTCCCAAATACATTGATGGTATTTTTATAACACGTCTGTTGAGCGCACTTGCAATGATACCTACTGATTTAATAGGATGATGTTAAAACGATAAAACATTTTATAGTCGTCATTAACGAACAATCACGAAGAACAAGTTTTCAAGGCAAAATACTCGGTCCGGATCCTCTTGGCGTTAACTAAACAACACCACAAAGTAAAAAGAAGTAGCTTTTTGTTATTTTATTATATAGACAGCGAACAATGTGCAGGTCACAATGTGGATGGCGCCATGATGGGACATGAGGATTTCAATTCTATGTATAAAGCCTTGTTCGGACTAGGCGAGTATTTTAGTCGAGTACCGAGTAATTTTGTGGCTAAACTACTCGCTACTGTACAGAAATCGTTCGCATTACGGTCCAGTAGGGTACACAAGTGAGTGGTGTTTTGCAAGATGAACAGGCTGCAACGCAATAGAGTGAATAAACTGATTAAGCTAATCGTAATGGCTATTTTAGAAGAGGCGCATGAGGAAATTTCTGTGATTAAGAAAAATAAGATATTGGTACGAAAATGGATCTATAGAAGAGATAAACTGGGAGCTACTAAATGTCTTTTGAAGGAATTAGCATTGGAAGAGATCCCAAAAAATACTTCGATAGTTTGAGAGTGTCCGAAAGTTGTGTGAATTTTCTGTTAACGAAAATACACTCTCAAATTCAGCGCAAAGATACCCATTTGAGAAGTGCCACTAATGAACTCGACTAATCAACAGGTTCAGACTTGCTTAGTCAATGAGCTAGTGAGCAAGGACGCGTGGTGGGAGGCGCTACTCGCCCGAAAAAATAGAACAATATGGATTGACTTGACTAAATTATTTACTAACCTACTCGACAAAATTTTTGGTGTTCAGACACATTTAGCTACTAAATTACTCGGTACTAGACTAAAATACTCGCCTAGTCCGAACAAGGCTTTATACATAGAATTAAGATCCTCATGTCCCATCATAGTCCGAACAAGGCTTAATAGCCGGCAAGCTTCTTGAGCATTAGTTGACCTAGTGGGGGAAAGTTTGCGCATAGTACACTCATCTACAAAAGCATTATTTACTTTGTGTCATAATTCTATTAAGGTATTAAATACAACATATGTATTTATTTATATATTTATAAGAACATCAACAAAAAATATAGGTTAATAATCGTAATCATGTAATCTTGGGGTAAAATAGACATTCCTTCTATTAGGTCAAAACTAGGTCATGCGCCAGGTCTTGGTTCAGTTGAAACGAAGCTGGTATTTGTCATTTTTTCTTTGTTATCATAATCTTGACAATCATCATCATCACTGGTTTCATCACCCGAGTCGATAACATCGTGATGAGTCGACATAGGGCTCATCGGTGTAAGCTATCGGACTTCTTTCTTGTCTATATTTAATTATTTTTTGAAGATATTCGATTCGTAGTAATCGAATGTTACTTTTTCCAATTATCAGCTTCCGATTATTTTCAGTTTTTTTCCCATTTGAAGCCTAGCTCTTTCATAATTCGTCGTAAACTTCGTACCGTAATATTTATATATTCTAATAATAATTATTACTTAAAATCATGAATTATTGAATATTTTTAGATATTATTGATTCCTTAGTAAAAATCTCAATGGCCTACCATTACTCTATTCTTATTATATATGATCAGAGTGTTTTGGCAGCAACCCGAGTGAAGCGTATGAGGTCTCGAGTTTTTTTTTATTGCCCGTACTGGTACTCATTTAACACCAGAGGAACAGTCAGTTCATCCACCCATCTAAGCTATAAAAAAAAACAACCACATTATTAATTATTATTTCTTCTTTATTTCTTCTTTAAAAAACATTCAATTGAAAACGTGATCCGATAAAAGTTCATAAGCCTTTTTAACTGTATCAGTGATGTTCTTCGCCGGTTTGTTTTTTGTGATGATCCAAGTTTCGCCACTTTTAGCATGCTCATAGGCCTCGACCAGACCTTTGGCTGCAGATTCCATCCTGGAACGTAGACACAGAATTGTTAGTATTTTTTTCGGAGGATTCATTAAATAAATGCAGCGTTTAATGGACTTCGGTTATAAGAACTAAGAGACTTAATATTCACATAATTGAGTCAAAATTGTTATTAGGAGCTTTCTCACCTCTCTCTCTCTCTCTCCCTCTCCCTCTCTTTCAGTAACGCTGCCCTTTAAACCTTTTTTATGTCACTAAAACTGTTACCATCAATACCCTGATAGAGTAACCCCTCCCCCACCAGCATCCCGTCCTCTACATATAGAATGTCTGAATCGGATACATGATTTTATCGTGTGAGGAAATGTTCATACATTGCACGTAGATAGTTAAAAAGTAGAAAATATTTTTGGTAAAATGTAATGATAGATACTTGTAAATTTCAAAAAAGGAGAAGTAATTTAATACCCTTGTATAAATTGATGTACCTCAGTCAATAATAGAAAGCTAATGGATTAAGTTTTTTAGCCCCCCTGTATAATATCATACAAAATGGCCCGCGCGGTCAAAGCACACCATTAATCGATGTCCCTGCGTTGAGGTAGGAAGGATAACCGCGGTGGGGCGGTGCTCCGCTTCCCCGTCCAGCGCGGTGTTCCACAGGGGTCGGTCCTTGGCCCTATCTTGTGGAACATCGGCTACGACTGGGTCCTGCGTAGCGCCCTAAGTGCTCCTCTCCCGGGTCTGAGCGTAGTTTGTTACGCGGACGACACTTTGGTCGTGGCCCGGGGGAGGGACTTGCGAGAGTCTGCCCGTCTTTCCTGCGCGGGGGTGGCCTTCGTCATCGGCAGGATTCGAAGGCTGGGTCTGGAGGTGGCGCTCGATAAATCCCAGGCCCTGTTGTTTCACGGGGCCCGGAGAGCGCCGCCTCAGGGGGCCCACCTTGTGATCGGAGGCGTTCGCGTCGAGATCGAGGCGACCGGATTACNTGAAAATTTATTGTACGTGCGTAAAAACATTGAAGAATTCCCCAGAGTCTGCGATTTGCACAATGTGAACACTAGGAACAAACATAGGCTTGCGTTGCCGGCGGCTCGAATTAAGAAAATAAGCAACTCTTTTAGGGGGCTGGGTGTACAGCTTTTCAACAAGATCCCACTAAACGTTCAATTACTACCTGTTCATAGATTTAAGAAAACTGTTAAGGAACGTTTGTGCAACAAGGCATATTATAAAGTTAAGGATTATTTACTAGACGGCACTACGTGGGAATGAGGCGCTCGCTCCTGGCCTTTTCATTTTTCATTATTATTATAATTTTTTTAATTGTATTTTTTTTGACTTGTTTTTTCTTTTATTGTGAATATTTCTATTTATTTAAAAAAAAGAAAATATTTGAGAAAAAACAAAAAAAAAAAAGCCCGCTGAATTTGTTTCGCCGGTTCTTCTCAGGACTGTGGCTTTTTTTGGAACCGGTGGTAGAGTTAACATTGTTATTTGTATTTTGACATTCAACAAGTGTGTCATACTGACATCTAAGTTGAAATAAATGATTTTGAATTTGAATTTGAATTTGAATTTACTTATAATAATATATCCTTAATATTACTTATAATATCCATTAAAGTACAATGACCGGTTTATTAATGTTAGGAACCACAGTCACCACGAAGTGTTTGAATTTAACTTGATAGTGTTCTGACAGACTACCAGATTATTTATTGCTGTCAAACACGCCTACGTAACATGAGTCATTTAAAAGTTAAAAAAAAAAAACGCAATTGTTGGGTAAAAAGACATTGTTACCCAATTTATATTTTTATTATAGCATAATACTGCAGTGGTGATTGAATAACTACATTTTAAGGAGGGTGGAGCTTTGTGGTCCACATTTCTAATAAGTCAAGAAAAAAAAATGTGTTGACATTTTTGTATTTTTTTAATTTTTTTGTTGCAGACGGTGAACGATCTCACGGCCCATGGTGCTAAGGGGAAATCCACAGATGGTGGTCTAATTCTCGTGGTATACTCTATGGACTATCGTACCCTTCAAACAGGTTCGCATGACTGCTTTGCAACAGAAATAAACACGGTGCTGGTACCTTTTCATACGTGTTCATAATATGAATTAATACGAGAAAAAAGAAGACTGTCGCCGACCGCACCACGCGCATTTGTACACTACACGCACCCGTCGCTTGTTTTTCACCTCAATATTTTTTTGGACTTTTGTTACTTTTCTCTCACGGACTTTTACAGACGATCATCCTCGTCGTTGTGCGAGTGCTATACCCATTTTTTGAACACAAATAACTTAGAGGAGTGCTGTCAAGCCGACCGCCGCCATTACGCGTCGTCCACCCACGTTCCTTGGATTCTGCAGTCTGCAAGGAGCGAGCGACGGGTTGGCAGGTACGTCTACTTCTTATTACCTAGCCTTGACCTGCCCCTCTTTTTGTTCACCTTTTGGCGATACTCGCCCCCGCAGGAACCTCCAAATATAGAAACATAGAAACAGCGCACCGCCGTGGTGAAAATTTCTAAAGATTTAGTTTTTTCGCCTCTAAATATAAATATAAATATTTTGTTGCGTGTTGTCAAAAGATGATGCGTCTAACGCAGCTCCATGTGGTATAGGATTAGGCTTACACTTGGACAATATGACAAACATCGCCTCAGTCGCCTCACGCGTCATAGCGTTTTTGTGGTATTCAGGATGGTGAAGGCCAAATTTTGGATTGCACAAATAGCATTGCAAGTAGCCATCAGAAAAATTAAGGACCTAGACTTTAGACTAGACTTAGAGTCTTTTGATAATGATCGATGAGGACCTTAGGCGACCATACGCAATAAGCGGCGCCCCTGCGATATCCAGACTCATATTGCTGTTGCTATCGAGGATTGATAGCTGCGATGCTGAGCAGCAACAGGATCATAACTTGCTAAGATTTCTGCAAGGGTATCGTGTTGAAAAATTAGGCTGTAGGACGTAAGACAGATCGATCTTTTCTCTCAGTACCAATAGGCTGCCGTCTAGCCGGGGACTGGGTTAGTGATCTTATCTGAATCTCCTCTCAATTAAGGAGTATTAAGCGGTAGGCAGAGGCTTGGCTTTGTCCCTGGCATTGCTGAAGTCCATGGGTGACGGTAACCACTCACCGTCAGGTGGGCCGTATGCTCGTCTGCCTACAAGGGCAATAAAAAAAAATTTGATTCAATTGGGACGTTTCCCTTCCATTTCTAACGCTTGAGCGGATGTTCCGTATGCTTCGTGCCCCAAAAAAATGTGAAATTCAATGTAAATTTTTGAAAATGTATAAGAATATGTGGCAATTTTACTCATACATAAGTATATAATATGTATGTAGGTACTCAAGCGCAATGAAATTAATCACTTAACATATTTTTATATTTTATTAGCGCAAACGGTCAGAAGAACTCGCGGAATAATACTACATAAAATTATAAAAAAAACAGTAATGAACAAACAAACAATAAAAACACAGACTTAAATAACGAGTCTTAGAGTTAAATAAAGACTTAAGACTTCACGAGTCGTATATTGTTAAGACTGCACGCTTCGCTTACCGTCTGTCTAGCCTTTATTGTAAGTTACACAATCGTAACCGATCTGGCTAGTAACAAAGTATTTTGTGCAATGAAAATGCTGATATAGGTAAATGCTTTAGTAGAAAAACGCCATATTTGTAAATGGTAATAAAATATGAATTCATTTTTAAACTCAAGTCATCATTATTATACGGAACAATAAGATAATTTATACAAAGCAAAATAACATTAATTTAATACAGTAAAATTATATTCAAAGCTATGCGTTTTTTAGTGATATAACGTCAATGGTTTTTGTAAGCAGTTTTTTATTTGCAAAGTAAATCAATTGTGCTCCTTTTCAAATTAGATAATTAACTACAAATTTTCCTCTTATGTTATTGTTGTATCTCTATTTTTGTTATATTTTAGAAGTACATCATAGTCATAGATTTTAGTCATAGTGGCTTATCTGTATAGTGAGGGGCACCGATAAATCAAGTCGTTTCTGTCTAAAGAATAAGACGTCCGGTTTATTCGTATCGAGCCATACGGCTGTACCGGTATTCGAACCCTGGTGGTAGAAACCGATTTTTCTAATGAAATACGTAATAAAAAAATGTTCACGGACAAATTCCACGCTAAAAAACTAACAATCGTGTAATAAAAATAAACCCATAAAAATTATATTGTGTGTAATTATTGATGGCGTCTTATGAGCCTCCACTGGTAGGTACCACAAACCTTTCCGTTTCTGCCATGAAGCAGTAATTCATTTCGGTTTCAAAGATGGGGTAGCAGTTATAAGTTGAGATTTAGAACTCATATCTCAAGATCGAGGGCGCCATTTACATTGTAAGTGTCTATGGGCCCTGGTAAACACTTAACATCAGATGGGCCGTGAGCCCGTCGACTTGTCTAAGCAATTAAAAAATATTGGTAATTGTATATTTCAACCTGCTAATAATTATTTTCATATTTTATGTAGAAATACCACGAAATAGCTCTAGAAGCTTGATGATACTTGGCAATAATGGACTTTGAAAGTGTATTATATAATAAATATTATTATATATACCGGCGCGATGAATGATTCACGCATTTAAAAGATCACTTTTAGTTACATAAGTCAAATAATCAATCAAGAAAACATCTTTTAACTGTTTAGAATCAATTGTGATGTAATGACACTCATTGTAATGTAAAACAACACGTGATTTATAATCACCACGTGTTATTTCAATACTTAACCTAAAAACTCATACACGTGTTGATTTGCAAAAATCATTATAAATACCGGCCGCTCTGCCGACGAACATTTCACGTCACAGCCGGAGTCCCGCAAGGCTCCGCCCTCTCTACGTTACTGTTCAGTTTGTATATCAATGATATACCCCGGTCTCCGGAGACCCATCTGGCGCTCTTCGCCGATGACACGGCCATCTACTACTCGTGTAGGAAGAAGGCGTTGCTTCATCGGCGACTTCAGACCGCAGCTACCACCATGGGACAGTGGTTCCGGAAGTGGCGGATCGACATTAACCCCACGAAAAGCACAGCGGTGCTCTTCAAAAGGGGTCGCCCTCCGAATACCACGTTGAGCATCCCTCTCCTGTCTAGGCGCGTCGACACCTCTGCCATTCGCCCAATCACGATGTACGACCAGCCCATACCGTGGGCCAGCTGACGTCACACTTTTTAAAAACATTACGGGCGTTCCTCCTTCGTGATATATAATAAATGTGTTGTTCTAAGAAAAATATCTCTTCTCCGTTTTCGTGCGACGCAATAGTAAATTTTAATTACTGATTGATATGAAAATAGTTTCTTAAAATACTTCAAGTGGAACGAATCGTGCAAAACATAGACAACTACAGAACACAAATATAACCTTTTGATAGGACAGTAATAATAATAAAATAAATAAGCTCTCTGTAGACCCAGAGATCCCAAATGACCTGTGAACCTTTTCCCGAAATCAAATTGAATCCCATAAATTAATCCGATAAGCCATGCGAGTTTGGGCTGCTGCTTTATAAACTACAATATTAAATTTTGACAAGGCATGAACTAAGCTTCACTCCGATGGGTACTCCTAATATTTTAAAAGCCAATCTCGTAACTGTACCTAACAAATTTTTCATAAACATCTCAAGAATCGTGTCTCAATATGCTAGCACGGCAAGAGCCTCTGCTCTTAGTTAAGTAACTTTAACTAAACAAGGAAGCCGAGCTTCAGAGTTCGCACGCGTTACCAATATTATTAATGCCGAAAAAAAAATATCAAGACAGAGGACAGCACGACGCCGGAGGGTCCTGCCGCCGGGCGTCACTCCTGGAACTAATCAAGCCCATCGTACTATGTTTATCTATATATAGATGTAAACTGCAGCCGTACACGCTGTGAACAGCCCCCCCCCTCAAAGTCCCCCAGCAGCATACTTACCCTTGCCCCATGTGACAGGGAGCTTCTGCCCGGGTAGTAGGGTTCGCCCCGAGGCCCGTTTCGCGCCCCCGTAGGGGGTTACGACGACCCCAGTAAGAAGTCAAAGAAGCGATCGAAAATGTACAACCACGGACAAACTCATACGGCATCCACAATCCTGTTTTAAAAATCTTACCAGTTCAAATTATCATCATGTTGGCTTCGCTATGACGAACTGCATCTTTTCCGCGGAATGGAAGGAAGCGGACGTTATTGGCAGGGACGTCTTAAACTAGGATGGGGCCCTTGGGCACACAAGAAATTGAGGCCCTTTGGAAAGTAAAAAAAGCGAATTATAATAACATTTTTTTACTGAGTATGACCATTTCTTATAGGTAATCAAAAACAGTATGATATAATATTATGTCATTAATGATATTAGAAGCAGCAGCAGCTGGTTTTTTGGTTACGTTTTCGATAACGGTTTCTTTCGGGATTTCTGTTGAGCAAAATCTTCTATTAGAGGCATAGTATATGCCTTCTAAATACCTTCTGACTACTGATTTGTGAAAAAAGTGTAATGTGCTCGACAAAAATGTTTTGACAATAAACGTGTGAGAGAAATTGACGGTCTTTCGGGCCCCCCTGAGAATGGGGGCCCTGGGCACGGGCCCGGTGTGCCCTTATGGTAAAGACGGTATTGGTTATTGGCATACATAAAATCTAAGGAAAGCGAGAAATTGGGCTACTATGGTGAACGAGCCCTTATTCGTAGTGAATTGAGAATCCTCTGCTGAAAGCGATCAACTTTGGACATATAGTTTTCATCACAAATTGTGTTCACGTGATAATAGTATCTTTTTTAACTTTTATTGCTTAGATGGGTGGACGAGCTCACGGCCCACCTAGTGTTAAGTGGTTACCGGAACCCATAGACACCTACGACGTAAACGTCGCAGCCCGCCACCCACCTCGAGACATTAGCTCTTAGGTCTCAATTTTCAGTACAACGGCTGCTCCGCCCTTCAAACCGAAACCCATTTCTGCTTCACCGTTCAGGTTAATTTCATCATGAACATAACATTGACAACAAAAAAGTTATATAATATTTTTAGACATACATATAATATGAAACTTTGCTATCGATGTATATAATTAATGCGAATGTCAATGACCAATACTTGTACTTCACAAATAAGTTTTTCAACTTCTTGGCCTGTTATTCTATAAATAACATATTTTTCTTTTTATTACGTATCCATCTAATTTTAATTAAAACGTGTATGTATATGCTCAAATGAAATTACAATTTTTTTTCTGTAATATGTGCCAGAATATAGTATCGGAGCCAAACATTTTTAATGACTTTTTTTCAATAATTATCAACATGGGAAATAGGATTTATATTTTATAATCATCATCATCATAATAATAATCATAATAATCAATAGTCCTCAAAGTTAAATAAGAATTAATTTGATTATTTGGGCTACTATGCCATTGTATAAATAAAAGTACACTATTATGCACAAAAATTGCACGTACTTATGTTTAAGCGTAAGTATTATAAGCAATATGCTTATATACTCCCTCGTCTATAGTAAATTTAATAACAATCGCACATAAATAACGAAAAAATAACGGAAGCGCATATCTTCAAAGTTGTTCTAATAAACAAAAAATTCTAAGATTTCGTATCTGCATAGTGTTAAGATTTATCTAAAAATATCTATCAGGTTATAATTAACTGCTTGAAGTCAATTTGAAAAACAAAAAACATGTGATCAAGTATGCGTAAATTTTAGTTCGGTCTGCTTCATAAATTTTACGTACAGTGCCTCTTTTGAATAAATAAAAACTACATAGTGAATAAAGTCCATGGTTATTGCTTGCAAAATGATATGAAGTTTATTTAACTATATAAAATGATATCGACCTTTTCGTAGCAAGTATAACTTTATACTCTGCTAACTTTGTAAAAGATGAATATTAGAATAATACAGTGTTGCAAACCTGACTGCATACCAACTCGAAATTGCTGCCAATTAATACAGCCGATTTCATCATGGTTTCTCTATTATTTTAGTAATGTTTTAAACTTCAAGAAACCTGAATTTTATATATATATAAATTTCGGAAATCATGATTGGAAAAATATATCTTATATTAAATTTTGCCCTTTTTGAGCATGGCACAATTATAAATCTGAGATGACGCGTGCGATCCGAGGTCAGACTGCAGCTTCACGAAATAAGAAATATTGGTTATTTTGGTTTTCGTATACAAGTACATAGTATGTATGACGGCCTTAGTAAATGAATATTATTATCAACTAGTGTTAAGATAGAAATTTTATGTTCTAATTCGGGAATAGTTATATGTTATATGTATGTACAAGCCGTCGATAAGCCGAAAGCTAATTAAACCGTGAAAATAACTCTCTAAGCTCTAAACTTAAAATTAAGAGCATAATTTATGTCATCATTCTCTTTCTCTTCTTAGCTGTCCCACATGACGGCGGGGTCAGCTTTCCTTATTTTTCTCATCCACTTCACTCTGTTTTCGACAGCATCGTCAATAACATTTCATTCTCTCTTGTCCATCCTTCAGTACTGCATCTTTCCATTCACTTTTACATCTAAATTTATGTCATCATTCCTGAAACGAAATTTACTAACACCGACATAGCAGATAAGAGTTATAATTGGGCTTACTTCTGAAATACTAAGCTTATATTATTAATAATAATAATAATCTGAATTATACTAATTGATTAACTTAAATTGACTTGGTGTGAATTAGTAGTAAATTTTGAATAAAAACTATATGCCTTTTCATTTTCTTTTTTTGTCAAGGCTGTCATAGTTGAGACTTTAATCTATTATCGACCTGTCATTTATTTATGGGACATTCTTTATATGTTTGTTGAGCATACGATAATAATAATTATAGCAGCCTAAATCCGATAAAATACACAAGAAAATATTTTTATAGTGTACGTGCATCTGAGCCGGAATTCGCTCATGAATATTAAAATTTCTCTACAAAGTCGTACATTGCTAAAGCTTAATATTATGAATACAACCTTATAAAACGTAAAATTATACAATCTGTGATTAGTGATTACCATAGATAATATACATTTAATATATGTGAGTACATTATCTTTGAATGTCATACGCTATATACTTTAATTTAAGCCAAATTTTTTTGTGTGTTGCATAACATTAAAATGAATGAAAATCAAATAAATGTAACTAATAGCAACAAAGCGAAATCACGCCCTTTACATGGACTAAAACACCTACAAGAAAAATGTAATATAGATTCGGACGTGTCTAACAGAAAAGGAAAACTTGATGCCGATAAAGAAATAGATGATAATAATGAAGATTTCAAATTCCAGTGCAAAACGTTTATAGAAATATCCAAGTATTTCTCTAGTCCTCTGAGAAAGACTGCTTCTTACATATCCGAAAATTGCCTAGTATCTTATCCGAATTCTTTCGCTCTGGAATACAAACGGGGGGGATTAGCGACGGAATACATAAAGTTCTCGAATATCACCCTACAGCCGGTTTACGTCCGATTATTCAAATTGATCCCGGAATTAGATCAAATTAAGTTTATTAACTTGAATCTGTCTTGTTCAAAGAGGATCCCTCCCGGTTTGTCATTTAACATGGCCTTTATTTACAACGATGCAAATGAAAAGCCTGCCTGCAATGCAAGCTTGATTTGTGTAGCATCAAGGAAGACGACGACTCCGTGTTATCAAATTTGCAAAATTGAACTACAGATATACGCGCAAAAGATTTGCAAACCGAACTTTTGATTATGGATATTAATATTGAAAGATATTGTGTATTAAAAACAACAATACAAAAGAAGTCATAAACCAGTGACTGTATTATAATAATTGTAATTTTCTGATTTGGTATATCTATGTGTACAAAATCAACAAAATAATAACAATGTTTGGACGTGTTTAGTTTATTTTTATATATTTGTTTAGAAAAGGAAACTGTTATATAAATACAGCATTTACTTAACTCTTTTATCCGCCATTTCTATATTCTAATACTCTAATAAAGTTCCACTGGATTTGATATGTATGAACTTATTTATTGTACTTAATTTATTAAAATTCATGCACATGGCGTAATCCTGTTGGCAGGACATATTGTGAATCCGCATGGGTAGGTACTGCCTTATCTATTTCTACTGCGAAGCAGTAATGTATTCCGGTTTGAAGGGTGGGGCTACCGTTATATAAACAGCTGAGATATAGGTAGAACTCACGTATCGATGTGTGTGTGGCAGCGTTTACATTTTTGATGTATTTGGACTCCAGTAACCAAAATACTAGGGCTGTGAGCTCGTTCACACTTCTCAGCAATAAAAATACATTACTGCACATTCTATATCAGTTAACCAAGGATGATGCAAAAGATAGCGTACGTGACTTGGTTGAAAGATTAAAATTATAATTGAATTCAAACATGACGCCTATCCATGTTTGTTAAAAGCAAATTATAAAATATATAAATAAATACATAGAATATTATAATATTTAGATGTAAAAAAATATAATATGTTGCATAAATTTAGTAAATATGCCTAACGTATACGTTTTATATTTAAATACAAATTTTGAAACGATTCTAAATAAATAAAAATAATTTGCCAAACTCAATTTGTATACAAAACGATCAGTGATTATAGTATTTTACTTTGTGTCAGTATTTCTTTTTTATAAAGCTCGTCGGTACTATTCGTACTCGTAATGCTTTAGACATAGTGTTAGATGTGTTCATGAATACTCGCCATAGACGATCTATTAGCACTGCAATGTTTAAGTCACCACTTAACACGAGGTAGGCTGCGAGCTCACCCACTTATCTAAGCAATAAAGAAAAAAGAAAAAAGTCAGGAACCGTTTGACTGGATAATGACAGGTGTAGTTAGATGAAAAATCAGTTTTAAATAGTATTTACATAAAATTCGGTTTTAAAAAACGATCTTGTCTAAAAGGAGTATTTACACAAAAATTAGTATAATTGACCGACAGTTTCGAAGGACTCACGATGAATTCCTTTTTTTGTATATGAATAATATAAATACACTGCCTGGCCATAAACATTGTTACAATTTAAAAAAAAAACGATATTAATACATTTGAATTTGGAACGTATCGTTCTTATTTGAATATTTTTTTGTTTTCTCATTTTGTTACAAACAATTAGAAGAACATTTAGAATACTCTTAGGTATTCGCTACCCCAAATCCGAAACGATCTCGCGTTCTACATATATCATTCATTTTCCTTTCCAGCCTTATAGTTTTCGTTGTCAGAGAAGACTAATAAAATTACTGAATAAAAATACAAGACTAAGTCGACGTACTTTTAATAATCAAACGTGTATTCAACTACATAGTTTACAAAGACAGAGTCTCTGTCTCAACTAACACATCACAATGAGTTACATAGAAAATGTAAGAACGCTCATGTGTTGCATGTAAATTCATTAGGTGCAAATATGGACATGATGGAAAAACTGCAGATATCTTCGGGTGAGTCACGCGCTAGTGTTTCAGAACATAAAGAGAACCGGTTGTTGTTAGTTTAGAGTACATGGACATAAAACGATTATCGGATATATAATAATATAATTTATGCTTTCAATTACCGATGCACACAATGAGCCAGAAAGCTCTTGAATCTGTTTATGGAATTACTAACATTACGTTTGAACTTTTTTACTCGTAAAAATCATAATTAGTGGAGTACTATTTATACTATTGACCTTTATAATAAACTAGAGGTCCCGCAGTAGTCGAAATTCGACTATAATTAATTGGAATTGTAAGTTTGTACACTACTATGATTGTATTTTATACTTCTATAATCACAAATTTCGCCAAGACTACACTATAAAAATATTAACAAAGACAAACAATATATAATCTACATATTCTCAATTTGACAACAGACGTCAAGAACAAAATTTTGACAATATGTATGCATGCGTGTGTGCGTCAAATACATGGTATGTAGTGTGTGTGATGTTTTATTTATTGATTTAATGTACCTTTTATGCATTATTTAAAAAAAATATTAGCATTGTGCACTTCTTCTCTATAATCTAATATAATATAACCTATAATTGAGGTGACATCTGCCATGAACTTTTGTCAATTTGTCAATGTTTTGTATTGATGATCACTTTGTTGGTGCAACTTATTAAATAAATAAAATAAAATAAAAATAAATAAAATAAAATAGAATAATCTTTATAAGCGTGGAAAATTTCATACTCCTCCGTCCGCGCAATTTTCGTAAAAAGGGATACAAAGTTTTTGCTTCACGTATTAATATATAGATACTTACTGGATTAAAATAGCTGGATTACCAAAATATACCAAACAAACAGAGTAGCGTAGTTATAGTAGGTATATTAATTTTTTAATTCCGTTCTTTTACCGTTAAATAAACCTAATTATAATTCATTGCATTTTTAACATCTAAGTATTACTTCATCTATTACTACTATTGTTTCCTGCTCAAACGAATCATCATTTAATTTTATTTTTATTTTTCAAAGTATTTCAAGAGAGAGAATAAGGACAGAACTGTAGTTTCACTAATATGTTCCTTATCTTAGTAATATTGTTTTCCATATTAGGTCCATGTTCTAAATTATCTATTAGATACATACATATAAATAAAATTGGAGTGTCTGTTTGTAATATTGAATAACCGCTTCTTACTACATGCATATGAATATATATATGGCACATACACCAAAATAACATTTTTTACAATTTTTGTCTATCTGTCTGTCTGTCTGTTTGTTCCGGCTAATCTCTGGAACGGCTGGACCGATTTTGACGAGACTTTCACTGAAAGGTAGCTGATGATATAAGGAGTAACCTAGGCTACTTTTTTTTGCTTTAGAATTTTTAGACTAGCTTCGCCCCGCGGCGTCACCCGCGGTACGACAATAACCGACGACAGTAAGATCGCGAGAATCATTTATCAATAATAAAATTTAATGTTTCCGAAGCGAAGCGAGGGCGGGTCGCTAGTATTTAATATAATTGGCCAGCAGTCTGGAAAATTCCAAATGTATTATTGACTGAGCACATCATGCTTTACAACATATTTACGTCACACGTTAATTGTAACTCTATCGTGTCTGCGAGTAGAACCGAATGACTATGAATCTTACTATTTAAATTGCGAGTACAATTATGGACATATCGAATAATTTAAAAATTCGTGATTACTTTTTTATTTTATTTTTTATTGCGTAGATGGGTGGACGAGCTCACAGCCCACCTGGTGTTAAGCGGTTACTGAAACCCATAGACATTTACAACGTAAATGCGCCAACCACCTGGTGATATAAGTTCTAAGATCTCAATATAGTTACAATGGCTGCCCCACCCTTCAAGCCGAAACGCATAACTGCTTCACGGCAGAAATAGGCAGGGCGGTGGTACCTACCCGTGCGGCGGACTCATAAGAGGTCCTACCACCAGTATAAAATTACGAACGACTATCGGTCATCATTGATCATTGGTCGTATTAATATTGATTTTAATGAATAGAAAGAATCTGTTAAATTAGTTTCGTCATGACGTCAATACTGCCCTTCGTTTAAATCGTAATGCTATAGAACGTTTCTGTTTTTGTAATATGTATAATGGAATTAACTGCATTTCCTGTACGTACAAGTTAAATCAACATTAGTGCTTACTTTAGTTGTAGTATTGTTATATTACTTTGAACGAAGAAACTTAGAGATGAGGTTCTAACATTCAGCAACCTAGGGTGGGTACCACCACCCTGCCTATTTCTGCCGTGAAGCAGTAATGCGTTTCGATTTGAAGGGTGGGGCAGCCGTCGTTACTATACCTGAGACCTTAGAACTTGTATCTCAAAGTGGGTGGCGCATTTACGTTGTGGATGTCTATGGGCTCCAGTAACCACTTAACACCAGGTGGGCTGTGAGCTCGTCCACCCATCTAAGCAAAAAAAAAAAAAAATATTGTTGCAATTTTCAGAACTCCAATATTTTGTTCTAAGCTATATAAGTGCAAAAAGCATCAAAACTTACAACTAACAAATCCGACACAAAAACTATTTGTGTAAATTTGTTATTTGTAATTTTTTACAGGAGAAAATTTAGAGCGGCTGTGATACACCTTCAAAATAAAACGCATTAATGTATCCAGGCAGAAATAGATAAATTATACCAACCTATGCGGCTTCATAAAATGCCCTACCACCAGTAATTACGCAGATTATATTATTTGCTATAAATAGACATTAATTCTTATATCACATAGGTATGTTTAATTTCGGCACCCAATACATAGGAGAAAATTTAGGTTAGTGGCTCTGAGTATGTAATAGTTTTTTATTTTTATTGCTTAGGTAATTGGACGAGCTCACAGCCCACCTGGTGTTAAGTGGTTACTGGAGCCCATAGACATCTACAACGTAAATGCGCCACCCACCTTGAGATATAAGTTCTAAGGTCTCAAGTATAGTTACAACGGCTGCCTCACTCTTCAAACCGAAACGCATTACTGCTTCACGGCAGAAATAGGCAGGGTGGTGGTACCTACCCGCGCGGACTCACAAGAGGTCCTACCGCCAGTAAAAAAACCATTTAAGGTTTAAAAGTGAGGAATTCTCTAGCCTTCTAACAGAACGTTTGATCGCCCAGCACCGAAAACAGGCACGACGTTAACACCTACCTGTGCGAATGCACAATGTCCTATCTCTAGTACTGATGCAACCATATATAAACTTTGTGAATTGTTTTTATATTACAAGATTTTAATGTTTGTACTAAAGCGTCTTCTTGTCTTATCGCTCTTGTCAGAGCGGTCGTGGTCATCATTCAGTATCATTGCTGTGGGCAGATGGTATGTGCTACACGAGCAATCACCACTTATCCCGGTTAGTGGTAAGCCTTTTTGTTTTTATTGCTTAGATGTATGTACGAGCTCACAGCCCACCCGGTGCTTAGTGGTTGCTGGAGCCCATAGACATCTACAACGTAAATGTACCACCCACCTTGATGCGCCACCAACTGATATAAACAACCGCCAACTACCGTCTTGACTTGGTCGTAATTTAATTTGTAATTAATTGTATTAAATTATATGTATTATACATTAAACGTATGTGTATACGAGAAGCAGCGAAGCATAAATAACAATATAAACTTTGAATTAGTTCACATTAGTTAACTTTGCACACTTAATTATTTCCCATTTTTTGTGATTAGACGTTAAAACAAACAAACAAAACCAAATCCTACGTACAATGGTTCGCACGGAAACAAGATTTTATTTTTATTACAAGGGTAATTGAAACAGTGAAATCAGAAACAGAAACATAGTGGCACATAATTTTACCGACTTCAATGTATCGGCATATGTAATCCTCTTGCCTGGTGTGATTATGAGGCCAGGGCAGTGGACAGTGGCCAGAGCAGTGGTTAGGGCAGTGGCTCAGACATGCTTTAATCCATCATCTTTAGAATGGCAAAATTTTCGGAGTATTTTTCTACATTAGGGATAAATGTTTTTTGGGACATGGGTGCCCTCATATCAAACCTCGAATTAACGTTTTACATCCTACTATGACCAGATAAATTCGGCAGCTTTGAGCGGTTTCTGAGGCTAGAATTTCTCAAGCAAAGTGTTATGCAAGTAGCAATGACTTGCATGTTATTTATTATATTACATTAGCCCTTCTTTTTTTATTGCTTAGTTGGGTGGACGAGCTCACAGTCCAGCTGGTGTTAAGTGGTTACTGGAGCCCATAGACATCTACAACGTAAATGCGCCACCTACTTTGAGATATAAGTTCTAAGGTCTCAGTATAGTTACAACGGCTGCCCCGCCCTTCAAACCGAGACGCATTACTGCTTCACGGCCGAAATAGACAGGATGGTGGTACCTACCCGTGCGGACTCGCAAGAGGTTTTACCACCAGTAAAAACGCGCACTCGTCTACGATTTAAAAATAAAAAAGGCTATAAGTGCTAATTTATACGCTTAATTTATTACATTAATAATACTTTTTGGGTTCCATCCATTCTATAAACAAATAGGACCATATTCAACTTTATACCAGTGTGCCACAGCCCGATTTCTCCGAAGGTTTTCTTCTTCTTAATCTTAACAATATATATTCTAATTTTATTATATTAAATACACAGCTTAAGTTCTGTTTCGACAACTTCTCAGAATTGCTACCTTGTTATTAAAAAGTCAGGCTGCCTACACACCTTTGCGAGTTTAGAAGCTTTTACTTATTTGGAAAATTACATATTATTTCATGGATCTGTCCCACACAATCTCCGCGTTTAAGGTTATAGAGTGCCACCCATTTTTAATCAACCTCAAGAGGATCTTCAATCGGATCATGTGTTTTTTTTAACAATTTTGTTTTTATAAAACACTGTACAGCATAGATCCACATGATAATATGTCTATAGTCAAAAAGTAAGACGATGAGATCAGATCGACAAAGGAACTTAATGAGAATAAACGGATTCCAACATATAGTCCATTCGCCTACGTAGGCCAAAAAAGAAAATAAAATAAAATTAAACAAGCATCAAATGAAGTTTCAACAGCGACATCTATAGAGACGGAAAGAAATTTAATGTGTTTTTTGAATCATCATATTATTCAACGAAGTGACTTTGTGTTACTTTCTACAAATTTCCGGTAGATGGCACTGACTTAAATTTATGTATATTAATGATAAACGCCTTACTGTACCTTTTTAGCAAAGCGTTAAGAAACTATATAGCTAGTTGAAATCGACAAGGTAGTAAATATTTTTTGAGCTTCCGTTTTAAGTATTTCATTTAAATTTTAATTTTTATCGTAGTCTATTCGAATTATAACGCCATCTAGCAAAAAGGTTTCATAGCTAACAATCCTATCATAGAATAGGCTACAAAGTAAAAACGTAGGTAATCTATTAAATTACCGCGAAAATTATACTTTTGTATATATTTATACATTTACGAACATTCTCAAAATCGAGCTACTTAATCATCATCCACATTGCGCTTCGCAACTTCTTCGATTATAAAGAATTGTTGATTGATGAAGCTGAGTGCTCGCACACAAAAACCAAGCCTCGCCCTGCTGAAAGTGCATGATATTTCTTTATCTCGTCATCATCATAAATTGATATAATATTTCGTATTCCAAACCAAATTTATAAGAGATAAAAAACACGTAAAATCTTGTTGCGATTGGATTCATTTTCCTTCTTTTTTTTCTACCTATTCGCTGGTAGCCTAAGGGGCTATTCCAGCTACGCCCGGACGAGTAAGTGAGCTCACGGGCTGAGAGAATTTGCTAACACTAGCCCTAGCAAGAGCAGTGCTTCGCAGAAATACCGCCGGATCGGAATCGCGACCCACTGAGAAGATCCGGCGAGAAACTCAGTGGGCTGTGTCTATGGGTTAGTTTGCTCGTCGGAACTCTACGTTGTTATCGACGAGTTCGACGAGGACGGTCGAGAGCTCGGTCAAGCACCGAGACTGAATCCGGGAATCCGACATGCTTCGGGTGACGGTAGCTTTGCACTGCCCCGTTGTGGTCAGATAAGAATTAAAATTTCCTTCATAGCTACGTGACGTAGTAATAGGCTTAATGCTTTTATTCTGACCTTAATGTTGCAGAAAATGAAAAACATAACATTTAATATTAAGAGCTTGGGATCGCGCACGTCGCGGTTGAGTTCTATCCTATGATAAAAAAATTATACTTAATTGTGAAGGCAAGTTTTGCACTAACTATCGTCATCCTCATTTAATTCAGAGCCGAACGCCAAGCTCAACTAAACCTTAGGTCACTTAGCATTGTATTTCATTCAACTATTGTGTAGATGGGAATCATGACGAAGGTCAAAGCACCCGTAATAAGTTTCCGAGTGTTACAGGTTAATTAGCGGAAACATGCTCGCGGTAGGTAGCTCGTTGTTTTGGTCAGGACTCGCCGTACCGTTAGCTTTAAGTGGGACACGGCTCGCCGGCATGTTACGTGGACAATTTGCATTACATTCACCCAAACTTGTGGTGTTGGGTGATAGTGAAATGATACTTTTCTGTTTAGCTGTTATGAAATACGACTAGATTACTGTGCTCTCATCACGAACAACTTTGAACGAACCATTTTGTTCCATATACGCAATACGAATACAAAAAATCTAATCAATACAAATAACTACTAATTTCATGGTTCTTAAAATTAATTAAACTGAAAAAGAATCAGAATTGAAATAAATTGTCATGAAAGCTCTACCTTGTGTTCGCAAACTCAAAGGAAACTATATAAATTAGGTTTAAGATTACAAAATATTATATTATTGCACAACACTTTCCGTACTTCAGTAACTGTTGTGAGTGTTACGAGCATGTGGGCCGTCGGAACGTCCTTGACGAGGAGTACAGTTACTCCAGCGAGATAGTTTGCAGCACACACAAACTAGTCCCACGCTATGTGAAGTTAAAACAGTCAAACAATAATAAGATATTATTTATTCGTCGCCGATAGTTTGGCTTTGACGTAGTTTCTGAATTTTTTTTTANTCCGTACTTCAGTAACTGTTGTGAGTGTTACGAGCATGTGGGCCGTCGGAACGTCCTTGACGAGGAGTACAGTTACTCCAGCGAGATAGTTTGCAGCACACACAAACTAGTCCCACGCTATGTGAAGTTAAAACAGTCAAACAATAATAAGATATTATTTATTCGTCGCCGATAGTTTGGCTTTGACGTAGTTTCTGAATTTTTTTTTATTTATTTATTTTATACATATTTTTATTGTGAACTAATATTGTATTTTTTTTCAATTTAAAATACAAGTATGTTAAAAAACTAACAATGGACGGTGAACAATAATAATTATCAAAATAAGTTCAAATACATATTTTATTCAATATGTTTATACTTATGCACTTACTGTTTCTTCTATTATCTATGGCGTTTGAGTCACTGTTGTATGATCACATCGCATGACGTTAGCAACGCCTTAACGGGAGCTTTCCATCTCAGTCCGGCCGTGGATAACGGGATCACTCCCTTCGATTTCGTCCACCTTTCATTTTCGAGTGTCGCCAACGACCTCATCTGCGTCACCCTTTGTGTTACAAGTTCATTCACAAATTTCGCATATTTCTTAACAATTTTTTTTCTTGTTTGGTACAGATGAGCAAAAAAGGTACTTGGTATTAAATGGTTAACAACATCACAATTTTTTTAGACCGCCACCCCTAAAAGATATGTTGTCAAAATCTTACAATAGCTGTTCCACCATTTGAACTGGAATGAATGTTTCGCGGCACTAATGAGTGATAGTTGACGTTTACGGGCTCACAATACGTCCTGCTACCAGGAAATGCAGGTTGGCAATTGTAGTACACAATGGCTAGATAGCACTTTTGCCCATTCGTCGTTTTTTTTCCTACATATTCGTTGGCAGTTTTAAGGGGTTTTTCCAGCTATGCGCGGAGAGGTAGGTAAGCTCACGGCTTCAATCTGAGAATTTGCTCGCAGAAAGAAAAAACTTCGCAGAAACTACCACCGGATCGGAATGTCGATCCACTAAGAAAATACGGCAAGAAACTCAATGAGCTGTGTCTAAAGGCGAGTTTGCTCGTCGAACTCTTCGTCGTAATCGACGAGTTAGTCGTCTTTCGCAATACCCTCATGAAAAGTGTGACTTCGCTAAACACTCGAATAGTAGTTTTTACAATAATTTGATTGATTTCACAAATTATTTGTTGCCTTACGCGTGTATGTGTTATGTCATAAGACGACTTAACCTGCAAGAAAAATATTGATGATGGAAGGTTTTAGATAAGACTACAAAATTAAACCTCTAATGAATATTCCTTGCTTAGTTTTATTATATTTTAAAATGAACGAAATCCACATTACGGAAATGTATGAAAAGTGTAAGGAAAATATAAAAAATAAATAATTAAATTACATATTAATCACGGGAAATGATTTTACAAACTTTTCAGTGCCAAGGTCAGTGAGCTATCTTTGATTTCGTTTAGTAATATATCTTGTGAAAAAATTTTTGGTTTTTTGCCATTATAATTTGTCTGTAACTCGAATGCATCAAATACTTTTAATTTTACTAGCCAGTCGACTAAAATAGAAAGTATTGGCATTTTTTGCAAGACGTAAAATGTAAAAACACAATTGTTAAAGTATAAATTCGTCACGGTATTGTTACACTTGTCAAATTCGGTTCAACGATGGGTGACCATCGCAATTTACAGCTCTAATAGAAACCTTCCTGGAGTTTTAACGGTTAAAATACTGCCTGCACATTAATGAAAAATAGACTTCGTTAGTTAAATTGATCCTAAATACTTAACTCTTATTTCTGTCTATATATTTTATATTCTCTATCTTCTGGTATATTCGTACCGGGGTGATTAATATCTCTGTTCTCTTTGTCTAGTACCAACTTTAGAGAGGATCTACGATACTATTTTCAACAGTTCAAATAGGGTGAAAAAAATAAAAAAATGAGATGTATTATTACTAATATAGGTATAGGTATCATCACTGGCTGATGGATGTCTGCAATGCCAAAGACACAGCCAACCTATTGTCTACCGCTGATTACCCTCCGCAAGCCTTGTTTGAATAAAGATCTCTAGAGACCTAGAGGTAAGAAACGACCTAATCAGAGAAGAGACACAAGACGAGACAGCATCTAAGTGTTGTATGGGCCTAGCCAAAGCATTATCAACTAACATTATGAGCATGGCATAAGTTAACGAAAAGCTAACCTATTGTGTACTTTTCATACAAGCCTTTAATAGAGTAAGTAGATTGCACTTTTCCTAGGCTTCTGTTCGTATTTATTTAGAGTATGGTAAAAATGCTTATTTTTTCAATCCAAATAGCACAATGAAAGGTTCAACTGTGAGCATTTTTGGTAGTTTAAGAGTAGGGAATCAGAGATGGTTTTAGAAAGACAGAAAGAAATACAGTCGCATAGGTATAGTATTTCTGTTAAAACCAACTAAAAACGTTGAACGTAAAATTGCTATGTGACTGCTGCACTATAGCCACAGCACGATGCAGCAGCGTTTTGTTTTTGGTAAAAATAACTTTCTTCACAATATTACGTGTGATGTCATTGACCCGATGCTATTATGCCGCGAAAAACAATCATTTTCGTTTTGCTAATGAAATATAGAAAAACACAATTTCTAATGAGTCCTATTTTAAAACGTGTTCAAAATTATAAGTTACAATGTGGAAATTTTTCTGTATTTATGTACATACGTCGAACGAACATTAAAAATTCATGATGCCTAAATGCTATAGAATGTAAAAAAGTGTTACTATGCAAAGTGATTATAATTAGAATGTAGGGGAAAATAGAAAAAAAACCTAAGTATTTAGTGGGCGATTGAGGTCAAGACGAACGTAGTGGTCATTGATTTTATGTATCGTAGGCGGTTGCAAAGAAAAAGTAGGCGACAAGTTCTTAAATCAACTTAAATAGAACACCTAATTGATAAAAAAATTAAAGATTTTTTTCTATAATTTATTTTCATCAGGTACCCAATGGAAAGATGGATGTCATCATCATTATCAAACAATTTTATTTTATTTTATTCAAAGTTCTATAAAAGAAAAAAATGTATTATATTATATTTTAAATTATAATACTTTTAAATTCAAATCATTGAATTGAATCGTGAACGAAGTCAGTTCAACTATTGAAATGAATTTCGTTTTAAACTATAATATAACTTGAAGTTGCCACGCAAAACATTACAACGCTATTTTCCGAGTGGCGCGAAAATATTCCGGGAGTGACTGAGACGTGATTATAATTGCACGAGTGCGAGTGAGAGAGGAATGACGCTGCGCTAGGCTGCGGAGGTCAGAGAACCACAAGTAGGTCGAATCCATCCTTCCTCCGCTAGAACTGGCAGTTGAACTTGATCGAAATAGCGAAGCATGGTTTTTCCCAAATAAATGTATATTTTGGAGCGACTGAACCTTTTAAATTACTCGAAGGACTATTGGTGTTCAAAATATATTAAAAGGTACCATTAACATAGGGCTGTGTGCACCTAAATTTCTGGAATGATTTGCAATGAAAATACGAAACTCAAAAACTGATAATTTTGCCCTTTATCAGTCTTAGTGTAACCATCCTGAAAGATATTTATTTTCAAACCACATAAAAGCGTTTCAAAAATGTTGCAAAAAGTACAGTTTCTAAGCCGATTGTTGAACTAAAAATTGTTAATTTGATTTTTACTATTAGTTTAAAGTAAAAAAATCAGCAAAATTTTAGTAAAATTATTTTAATCAACTCACATACATATATTAGATTTAGAAAACTGTAAAAACCTTAGTATCTCAATTCGTGTCGCGTACAAAGAAAAAAATGAATAAAAAACTTTAGATTCAAGCCTCGACGAATGACGCAACTGCCAAAATGGTCATCAGAGGTCATTTCACTTTGGCCAACTTACGTGACTGGACCGAACATAGTCTGTCCTTTTTTACCACGGAGAAAGAAGCTTTGTTAGAAAGAGATGTGAATCGACTAGCATCCTCTAAATAATATAAGAATGCCCTTACATATTTGAGCCCGCGTCGGGCCTCTCGAAATGAATACTGCCCTCAATATGTTTTTGTGAATTTTGATACACGTACTACATTAATAATAATTATTTTAAATTTACTTTTGTTCACTAGAAGGTATGCATAAATATCTAAAGATTTTTAGAATAAAATTGATTAAAAATGTTGGTAATATACAATACTTTTTGGAACATAATTAATGCAATAACTTGCTAAGATTTCTTAATAATCTGGGGTTGTTTGTTTATGATATTTATTTGAAAAAAATGGTGTACATAAAAGGGTAATAAACACTATATAATGTATAGACAATGGTAACGTTTTCATAATTTTACTTCACAATTTGTTATATGCCTCAAACAAATCAAGTTATAATAACAATTTCGACATTTACCAATTATTTAAAGAGGTCCAATAAAATTTTCGTTTTCCTTGAAACACACAAGAGAATTACTTTGTTTGAACTGCAACGGTACAAAGAATCTTAACAGTGATTGTCCACAATACAAAACATTATGCACAAGTTCTGTAACTATTTGTAACATGGTCGTTAAATGATAAATCATTCGTGAAGCGAAAGAGAAAGTTAAAGCAAAAGTAGACTATTGTTGAATTGAGTTATTGTTTTAAATATTTCGGAAACCCTTGAGAGACAATACGGTGAAACTAAAAGGACTTCTGTTTAAACGTATTCATGGACGTGCTAGTGAAATATTGGAACACTAAATAAACGAACAACAAACATGTTTTGTATCACGAATTTTGGTAAATATAAATTTTCCATAACTGAGCATTTGAAATTTTTTATTACAGTTCTAACTCTATTATTTTTATTAATTTTTTTCTTTAATGAAAAAATAGTAGATGAACTCCGAGACGAACTCCACCTGATGTTGACCCATTACGGAAGATCACAAGTATTACAACACTCACAACGAAACATAAAAATGATGTTCCAAACTGGAATACTTAATTGTTTTTCGGCACAAATATATTGGGCAGACGTACAGAACCGTGCTCACAATACGTTTTCTTTAATAGTAATCT
This sequence comes from Bombyx mandarina, assembly GCF_003987935.1. Next base: position 2,542,068 of record NW_021011512.1, read on the forward strand.
ATATATTAATACGTGAAGCAAAAACTTTGTATCCCTTTTTACGAAAATTGCGCGGACGGAGGAGTATGAAATTTTCCCCACTTATAGAGAATATAGAGAAGAAGTGCACAATGCTAATATTTTTTTTAAATAATGCATAAAAGATACATTAAATCAATAAAGAAAACATTACACACACTACATACCATGTATTTGACGCACACACGCAGGCATACTATTCATTGTCAAACTTTTGTTCTTGACGTCTGTAGTCAAAATGAGAATAGATTAAATATTGTTTGTCTTTATTAATGTTTTTTATAGAGTAGCCTTGGCGAAATTTGTGATTATAGAAGTATAAAATAAAATCATAATAGTGTACAAACTTACAAGTCCAATTAATTATAGTCGAATTTCGACTACTGCGGGACCTCTAGTAATCATAATTCTTCTTTCTTTGATTTGGTGTTTTATTATTTGAAGTAATTCTTTCATCATGGAAGTTGTTTGTGGATATGTCTATTAAGCTTCAGACACTTTGCATGGTTTAGCTTTATCGTTTGCTTCAAGAATATAGAAAGTAACATTCTATTTCAACAAGATATTCTTAGTAAGCAATGTGAAATATCCCAATTTTAAAATTGGTTTTCTTATTTTCGAATCGTAATCTCAGTAATTAAAAAATGCATTAATATTAACGTCTTCTGATGCTTCCTCAAAATTAATCTAAAAAGAGAGGTTTAAATTTCACAGAGGACTAGCAGTCTCTCTCTAGCGTATTTTTCGTAGACTATTGAGAGATCTTATAGAGAGACATTATAACGATAGGTAGCGGCTTGGTTCTGCCCTTGGCATTGCTGACGTCCATGGGCGACGGTAACCACTCACCATTAAAAGGGCCGTATGCTCGTCTGCTTACAAAGGCAATAAAAAAAAGATGGGAATTTTTTAAGGTACTCCAGAGGTTTTTATTTAAAGTAAAAAGTGCTCAAGTTCACGGGTGCATATGGAAGCCTGCGAGCAATTACTGTAGAACAATCAATGATTCATCATCATCATCTTAGGCCTTACGGCCCAAGGTGGGCCTTAGCCTGGTCCGGTATGTCTCTCCAGACTGCTCTGTTCAAGGCTTTTTCCTTCCAGTTCCTGACACCGATAGCTTTAAGGTCTCTACGTCATCTAACCATCTGAGTTGGGGCTGCCACGACTTCAGCGGCCCTCTGGTTTGCCATAAAGTAGTTGTCTTGGCATTCTGGTCTCCTCCATTCGAACTACATGTCCTGCCCATCGTAGGCGTCCAATTTTTATAGTTTTTATGATATTAGGATCCTTGTAAATATCATACAACTCGTGGTTATATCGCATCCTCCCTAAATCGTTTTCCTGCACAGCACCGAATATCCGTTTTAGGATCTTATGCTCGAACGCAAGTAAACGGTTCTCATCATTTTTGCTGAGTACCCATGTCTTTCAGCCATAAATAAGAAAGGATCTCAGTAGGGTTTTATATAGAAGAATTTTGATGTTTCGTGACAGAATTTAGGAACAGAATTCAATGATTGCATCGATAGTATTTCTTCAATCCTATCGTAAAATATTCTATAAATGAGTGTCTTTTTTAAATATTTCTAATCGTATATTTAATAACATATAAAAAATATTCACGTTGGTCTTTTGGATCTAATGCAGTTATAATCGAAAAAAATATTGTATAATAGATTCAAGATTTGACTATTCCTTGTTATGGCTACGCTAAGCTTTGACCTGCTTAAAACTTTATGAAAAAGGCAGTAATGATTTGATGAATTTTGATGAATTACAAACCAGGATCACTAGAATATGCAGTGTCTGTGAAATTGCTGAATACGTTAACAAGATAAGATGTAACTGTGCCAACTGGGAGTGATGAATTTAAAATGAGTGTTAGTGCAAAGTTAAAATTAAAAATAAGCGTAAATCAAAATCTACATGTTGAACATACTTATTTACGTAGTTCAATTTTTCTGGATTAATAACAAAGAGTGAAATAATGTTGAATGATTTATTATTAGATAAATTCTATTTATTAAACAACGCTGCTTTAAGTTATAAGATAGTCGAAAATGGATGTGCTGACTATACTGGCATAGGCAAACGCTTATCAACAGGTGGGTCTTATATTGGCAATCCATCAACGCTACGAAAAAAAATTTGTGAATCCTCAACCTTTTTAACATTAGAAATGCCACAAGTTAAATTGAAGCCCGCATAAACTATTATATACTAACACCAATGGATTTTGATGTCTACTTGATGTTGACAGAGCAAATCAATTAGAAGAAGCCTTTTTTAACCTTATATCACCGTGTTTTTAAAAAAAATGTGAAATTTGTCTCATTTTAATTTGTTGAGATGACGGCTGATTGAAGAGAATGGAAGAGAAAATTAGCTGTGCCGACCCCATCTAGTGCGGTAAGGTGGAGAAAAAGAAGAAAGAAGGTTCGTTAAAAATTTTCAGTCTCAGAGTTGTTAAATAACGGGTTGGTGTATTTCTAATTAACCAAGTGTATTTCTAAAACGGGAGCATTGTCACTCACATGGACGTAAATCACGCGGCTGACCACCTTACCGCACAATTTATCACGTTGAAAGAAGTGCCTTAAATTCATGTCTGCACACGTGCTTTCGCCTTATGAAACCTTGAATGGGTCGATTGCAGACATTCACAATTCATATATTCCTTAAGGTAGGTTTTTAGGCCGGGGCCATGTGGTAATATCTGACGTGTATAGATGAAGATTTGCGTTCAAAACACTAGCTTGCACATTCAACTGTATACTGTTGTATGTATATGTAATCGTGCTTTGATAGGTAATAGAATCTTGCATTATCAATAACCTGACCGGTTAGTTTATCAGAAGCGCGAGTTTGACTGAATTTTTTTTGGCAAGTCTGCGTTGCAGTTGAAACAACTCAGAACCTCGTGTTACTAAACCCACAACGAACCTCGCAGAGTTTCAGAGAGTGCAGAAACTTCAATAACTAACTCAATATATATAGATTCCCTATAGTATTCCCTATAGTATATCTTATATATCACTTAACTTCTATGCAATATCATCAAAATAAGACAGGAAAGAGACGCTCAAAAAACTACACCAGTGACGCGTCTCAATAGTCAGTGAACGGCTCAGGAGAAAGACGCTGAATGTTGAGTTTTTTTTTAATTGAGATTGAAGACAACCGGCTAATGTGATTAAATCACTATTAAAAATAATATTCAATAAAGTAATTCAGACCACTACTACAATTAATCAAACCTAAAAGATAACAGTGAAATGACTGGTCACTTTTAGAAATGAAAGGACATGGTGTATAGAGACGGCCTAGCAATTACATACATTACAACATTACTTCATTGTGGCTGTTCTCACGAGCGACACAATAAATTCTGAGCACGCGCACGGTCGTGGTGACTCCGAATGCCAGGACGAGACAATGCCGAATCGATAACTAACTGTACTTGTCGCCAAATATCAAGTCGAGATCGTGACTCGATCGAGAAGGACACAATACTTTTTTTGAGGACGACAATACGATTAGTCTAATGATAAAAAACAGTGACGACAAATCGATGTAGTAAAATTCCTAATACCAAGTTCGATTACGTAGATAATTTAATTGCAGCTTTACAACAATGTCTTGATTATTTGTTTACATAGCTAGCATGGTTTTATGATTAACTAACAAATTTTTACTTAAAAATCAGTCTAGTGGATCTAATAGAATCCAGCATAAGTCCCTCTTTTACAAAAATAATAATAGAACCGAATCTAGAAATTTTAATGAGATAAAAGATTGGTTCGAACATCCAAATATTCCACTCACGTATAAACATCTCGCCACTCTTATCGGACTTATAATTCTGTTAGTAAGTTTATGGAAAATAAGATTTAACTGTAAGATACCGGTTGAAATCCTTGAAAATATGCGTAATCTTAAATGAAATCTTTTGGGAGCTGTAACAGTGTCTATATGTCTGTTTGTGTGTAGCGGCGCCTTTATTTCTCGTTTGGACACTATCATATAATATTATTTTAAGTGGTTTTTCAGCTCTGTTTTACTACGTACTTAACAACATGATGTTCAGATATCGCGATTTTTGTAATTTCCAGAGCTGATGTAAGTGATACTGGCTTCCATTTCTTGTTAAAGAAAATGTATTCTCGTCTTACTATGGTTTCTTGTAGACGATAACTAAACGGGAATAAATTGTAAAGATTTACGTTTTAGTAACCTTGTTCAATGCAAAAATAACTGCTTCATTTGATCTAAATTTCGTTCGTTGATGAACCTATTGAAGAACATTGAATTTTAAAGTATTAAAATTAAATGGCCAAAGAAAAACCTTTCTACTAACCATACTTTACGCGTACTTTTAGCCCCACAGTTAATTAACATCTTTAAACACACAAACAAACACTAAAAGTTCTGCCCTAAAATGTTAAGACAACTTAATTAACGATGTTCAAACATTGTCTGAATCAGAAGACTATTTAAGCAAGGTTAAGTTTGTGTTAATTTTTATGGAACTCAAAAATTAGGAAACAGTAACATGTAAATTAGGTAAGCCAATAATGATTTCAAATAAATTTGGTTGGTTCATGCGATGTCCTACAAATAACAATAAATAAAGTTGACGCAATAATGTAGGTCACTATTATCATAAACAGTGGTTTTTGTGGGAGTCAAGAAGATTTTTAATTTACATAGGAGATGTGTTATTTTTATTTCATTGTGGGATATCAGCTACGCCCGGATGTAGGTTACGATAATAACTAATCCGACCAGTTATTTTTCACCAGATACTGGCCTGGCCGGGCTGGTCCACAAGTTTAAAGTCACTCAGCAAACTATGGAGAGGGCTATGCTTGGAGTTTTTCTGAAAGATCGAATCCGGAACGAGGTGATCCGACAGAGATCCAAAGTTACAGACATAACATAGCGAATTAGTAAGCTAAAGTGATGGGCTGGCCATATTAGCCGGACAACCGATAACCGTTTGGGTAAACGCGTTCTTGAGTGGAGACCGCGAACTGGAAAATACAGTGCAGGACGCCCTCAGGCCCGGTGGAGTGATGATCTGTGCAGGGTGGCTGGCAGGAGCTGGATGAGAGAAGCCGAGGATCGTGCTCAGTGGCGAACAATTGGAGAGGCCTATGTCCAGCAGTGGACTGCTATAGGCTGATGATGATGATAATGATGATGACAGGCCTAGCTACTGTTACCAATTCCCTATCGTGTGTTCATAGTAGTAAAATCCTCAATCATTTTCGCATTTTACTTCCAATTACCTCGGACAGCCGGAATTTTCTGCCACGAAGTAATCATATGTATATTTGGGGTTGAAATTAGAACGGTCGGTTGCGTGAGTCCAATAAGACTTCGCCCTAATGTCTCTAAGTGAACAGCAAATACGCTATTTATCTATGAGTTTTTTTTTTTATTGCTTAGATGTGTGGACGAGCTCACAGCCCACCTGGTGTTAAGTGGTTACTGGAGCCCATAGACATCTACAACGTAAATGCGCCACACACCTTGAGATATAGTTCTAAGGTCTCAGTATATTCACAACGGCTGCCCCACCCTTCAAACCGAAACGCATTACTGCTTCACGGCAGAAATAGGCGGGGCGGTGGTAGCNACGTAAATGCGCCACACACCTTGAGATATAGTTCTAAGGTCTCAGTATATTCACAACGGCTGCCCCACCCTTCAAACCGAAACGCATTACTGCTTCACGGCAGAAATAGGCGGGGCGGTGGTAGGTTTGATAATCCCTTAATATTTGATGGCCCGTGAGCTTTTGACCCATCTTAGTCCATGGAATAAGCTAAACTTTGCTTTATTTATTACTTTTCTGTTGTTTCAGTTTTATAAATAAGATGTGTTTGATAGTATCAACATGGACTTTAGTTTTCCTTGTGATTGATCTTCATTACAGCACATCATGCGAAGGTCCCCCTGCTACTTAATCATTCAACAGCAGTTTGGACAATGAGAAAAACGAACAAGACCGTAAAGGACGGAAACAACAGTTCATGCATCGTAACAATAATGTGAACATAAACTTCATTCAAGGGCAAACCGAACAATGAAGTAACGTTGAATGAATACATCATAACGGTTTTAATGTTGAAAATATTTTGCAAAACAATTATTATTAGTTCAATTTTTTATAATATTTGACTCATAAAATTATGAGTTTTTTTTTTTCGTTTATAAATTTAAAGTTACTAAACAACTTCTTCTAAGTTATATTTACAAAATACTGTTCCTAAGCTCTCCCACGCTATACCTACAAATTAAATGTTTCAATACTACCATTAAAATAGGGGGAGGGTGATGGGAGAGATGTGCTTCGCACTAAACGCTTCACTTTCCCCCCTCTGACTTTTCATGAGTTCTGTCTCATGCGAGGTTCGGACGTGGGTTTTTGAGCGACGGGAGGTTTTAGTTAGTTCGATTCCGACATAACCCGCTCTCCATCCCCTGTGAAGAGCGGAAGTCCGGCGATTTTCTCCTGGCCAAAAAGAAAGCCAATAGAAGAGCATAAATGTAGAATTAATTATTTATTACTTAAAAATTAATTAATTATTTATTTATTCCAACAAACACGTGTTTGTATATCATTTGTTTTTTTTTTACTATGTAAAATATTTATTTAGGGATATTTCTTACGATAAATTTGAACGAGAATGTGTGACCATTAATGTCGAAAACATGTTATTTTCCGCGTAATCTCTAATTGGTGGTGCCGCTGCATGACCTCCCACCATGCGATAATGAAACCTATGATCACATGTAGTTAAGAACTCGTTCTAAACTATTATGTGGATTTATTGTTTATTAAATAAATTGTTCTGATCTCAAGGTAATGAGTAACTGTCGCAACTACAACAATGACCACATACCTATGTATATTTTCAAACTATGAAAAATTCTAGAATGACAAACAAAGTTTAATGATCTATTTATCATTGTGATCGTGTTTTTAGTTTATATAATATCAAATAAATAAATAAAGCAAATCTTAATAGGTTTCGATTTACTGTTTTTGCTTTAATAATCGGTTTTTAAAATTTTAATTAGATTTTGAACTTGCACTTGAACTTGAAGCTCTGCCGGTAAAACGATTACAAGCAAATAGGAGCTATTAATGATGTTATTTTATAGCCCATTTCACTTTAATTTCACATTTGCGTAATGTTAATTATGAAGCTAATTAATTTGCTACGATTTACTTTTAAAAGTCTAGTTTACGTGTCAATAAAACCTCATGAACGTGTTACCATTGTTAATACTACCATACTGCCATGTTAAATTACAATAAGGATACTAGTTATAGGTAACTGTAGAAAATTTCCTAGGCGTACAACGAGTTTTCTTTTCAATTCGGGAAGAATACCCAACCCGACCAGTGGCCCGTGCGTTCGTTGATTTCTGAGGAAAAATGCAAATCTTTTATAATATTATAAATCTATAATATCTAAGCTGTTACAAACACAAACAACAAAATATTTCACAAGCACGACCACTCTAAGGTGTACTCCCATTAGTACTGAAAAATCACGTAAAAGGCCAGAGAATGATAGAATGAGCAAATATCTAAAAACTAGTGGTCCCCGGTAGTCGAAATTCGACTATAACTAATGGAAATTATAAGTTTGTACACTATTATGATTCTATTGTCAAAGACTATTAAATACTTCTTTAATCACAGATTTCGTCAAAACTACACCTTAGACAAATATTAATAAACAGAAAACAATACTTAATCTATTCTCAATTTGACAGACTATAACTGACACACTGCAAAGAAAAGTTTGACACAAGTTTGACAATAAACAAATAGTATGCATGCGTGTGTGTGTGTCAAATACATGGTAGTGTGTGTAATGTTTTCTTTATTGATTCAATGTATATTTTACGCATTATTTAAAAAAAAAATAGCATTGTGCACTTCTTCTCTATATTTCTCTATAAGTGTGGAAAATTTCATACTCCTCCGTCCGCGCAATTTTCGTAAAAAGGGATACAAAGTTTTTGTTTCTGAAGAAGGTACTGTATTAGAAAAATACTAAAATTAATAAATTACTTGAAAAATTGTTGTTTTTACTAGAACACTGCCAGAAGCGAAATGTGATAAGCGGTTATTCCGCTGCAACGCGAGCGCTAGGCCAAGGCCGCGTGACATAAGCCTTTACGTGTCACTCCGTTAGTCGTGTCCGCTACCTTCATTTATTACGACTACTTTATATTTTCCTCTTGTAACTGAATATTTTACACGCTTTATTTATTTTTGTTTATGTTTCTGTTTTTTTTTGCTTGGCAATGAAGGTTTAATTCTAAAACGACCTTTGGGTCAAGGTCATATGACAAAACATTTCACGTCACAAGACACCGTTGTTTGCCTTTTGTCAGTTATATTTATATTTCTCCAACGGACCGACGGGCTCATAGCCAATTTAGTATTAACAAAGCCCATTGATTAGCTTGCCAACTTTGAGTTATATCAAAATTGTCGTTCGAAACTATTTACTATCATAGATAAATGGACCTATAGTAGTACAAGCAATCGTAAGTGATTATTGTCGCTTATGGACATCAGCAATGCGAGAGAAATAGATACGCCGGTACGCAAAGAACAAATAAAACATTCTCAACCACTATGTTAAGATCATCACCGTCACAGGACTATTGAGTATTATTAAACACTGTTTTATTTATTGCAAATACTCACCAATGTAATTTTATAGAAAACATGACGTTGACTGTGTTTTATTCTCGAGAATCTTCAATCTGAGATATTTTGTTGACAATTTTACAAATACAAGATTCTCTAATCTATCACATGCGTGGTTCTACAGTTCCAACTGCGACAGATAGATAAATTTATTTCGTTGTCGTAATCGGTGAGTTCGACAAGGAAAAGAATTCGATTTACGAGATAACCTATGGACACAATCCACTAAGTTTCTCGCTGGATCCTCTCAATGGATCGTGATTCCAATCCGGTAGATTCAGCAAAGCACTGCTCTCACTAGGGCCTGTGTTAGCAAATTCTCTCAGGTTGATCCCGTGAGCTTACCTACCGGCCCGGGAGTAGCTGGAAAAACCCTTTAGTAGCGATTAGTTCGAAAAAAATGTGTGGCAAAACATTAATGACGATTTTGTTACAATCAAAGCAGTTGTCCCGTTGCAACTCGAGCTCTAGACCAAGGCCGTGTGATATAAGGTATTACGTGTCGCGATACGCCGTTACTCGGGTCCCGACAACCGTTGGTTACTTCTGCTTTATTGTCTGCTATTTTATTTGTAAAAATTTTATTTAAGATTACGCTGTACAATATAATTTTATTTTTAAGGTATATTTTCCTAGAGTTTATGATTAAAAGTTGTTTATGATTAAAAGAGTTTATGTTTTTTTTTCAAACGCAATTACTTATTTCGATAACTGTGATTGACTAAATAAATAAATAAATAAAAATTGAGTATGGGTATTTAGGTAGTAAGGTAGAGAATGAAGGTGGTTCATTTTTGGAACAAAAATCAATAATTGCAAATTAAAGGTTTTTTTTGAGTTTAATTATAATAATTAAAAAACGATTAACAGTTATGTTTACTATTTATCAAGCTATTTCACTTCAAATCGATTTTGAAATTTGTCGATAGTGCACCCTAAAGATCGAGTATCGTTAAATTAGAGCGTATAAATCAACGATTCTCAGTGTTATGTAATAACTCAATAAGGGCTAACCGCGTATTACTTCATTGAACTCAAAAATGAAACTAGAGGTGCAGTGAAAACGAAAAATGCGATTCTCGTTGCGTCAGCTACTTATTGATAATACTGCACAGTTAGTACTGTATCATGATTCTAGTGCTTCTTCTAGGATCTTCAATTTTGTGTCAAAGTATGTCAATGAGATAGAATCATCTCATAAGTTAGGTATTTCTATGAAAACAACAAAAGCTACGAAACAAGAACACATAATTATCAATAAAGTTTGCGAAACTAAACTGAGTTTCGCTGCATCATTTTTTGTTTGGTACTTAGATTACATTATACAATAATAAAACTTGATTTCGCCTCATCACCGTAACCGTTCTGGATTACGGTATTGATTTTATAACCGTTCACTCATCTAGGTGATTATTTAAACGAGAACTTAATAGCTTGATCATATATATACCATATATGGAGACATTCATATGTATATGAGAACTAGCGATTATTTCAAACAGGTTTGGGTTTGAGAAGTTTTTACTATGCTGTTAGATTTTTCTGATGCTTAGTAACAATGTTTATGAAATTTTAATTTTATTCTATGATTCAAAATGGTATTCGGTTATAAGTACACTGTTAATATCTAGTGTTGTTAAGCACCTGTGGCCCATAATGTAAGCGTCACTCGAAGATGAATGACCAGATAGTGTTCCCGTATAATATTGAAATACTCCAAAATCGATCTTCGAAAATAACCAGGTCGTAAAAAATAATAGATTTATTGTATATTCATTTTTATTTAAATAAATAAAATAAAGATTAAAAAAGCCTGTATTTCCTTATCCTTAGCTTTCATTTCAAATGTGGCATTTATTTGTTAATGTTTAGTTAATTATTAATGCTTATTGTCTAAATGTTAGTAAGAGTTAGATTTTGTTATTGGATATGGACCCCTCCTCGGGTGAAGGCCTCCTCCAGTCCTTTTCACTGGTCTCTGTCCTTGCCGATAGTTTGGCAGTCCTTTCCTATTATTTCGGTTACGTCGTCAGCCCATCGTCTTTGCGGTCTCCCTACCCTTCTTTTGACAATTGGCCCTTTTCAGATTGTAGTGTTGACTGTCCACCTGGTGTCTTTGTACCTCAATACGTGACCTGCCCACTGCCATTTCAATTTTAGAGCTTGTATGAGGGCATCTGTTATCTTTGTTTTCTATCTAATTACTTTGCTCCTGACTTTTTGAATTTTTCTTATGTTTAGGATATTTCTCTCCATAGCTCTTTGTGTTGTTCTTTGTTTTGCTCTTGTCCTGTATACCCAAGTTTGGCACCCATACAGTAGACAAGGCAGTAACTAATAGTCTGACTAACAATAAGTTTGGGTCTCCCCAAATCCCAATGTTTCCAACAGTACACGTCATTTATTTTTCCCTAGTTATTCGCTGGTATCCTACGAGGATATTCCAGCTTTACACTGGTTGGTAGCTCACGGGCTTAATCTGAGACAGTTGCTAAAACTGGCGCTACCAAGAGCAGTGCTTCGCAGAATCTATGGAGAAAATACAAGTCAGACTTCGATTTCAAGTATCAATGAGGTAACGGAAGTCACGCTCTGGTGTCTATGGGCTTATGTAAACTACTATAGTACTAACAAAATACAACTAGTTACAACTATTTCGTGAATTAAGTAAAAAAATTAATTCAATTGAATTAAATCAAAAAATTCTGAAAATGTAGTGTCTTCTAGTATAAACTTAAGAATGAGTAATTCAAGAAAAAATTCGCAATATTTTATTTAACGTTACTTCACCTTTCCTAATATCTAATAATGATGTTCGAAAAATTTATGAGATCATCGATTTTAATATAGTCTTTGTGTTCTTAATCAAAATAACTTATTCATTTGTTTTGCAATTCAAAACCTTTATCAATCGTCGAATAAGGATGAGATTAACATTATAAATCATTTTCTTTAACGAACCTAACAATAGAGATTTTAAAATTGATTAATGTAAACAGTCAAATTTCATATCTGAATATAAAGAATAAGGTACCTACTTTTAAGGATGACAGAATCTTTCAGAATTTTCAACCAAAACTCAGTTTCCTCTTTTGGTTCGCGCGCTTTAACAAACACATTAATGAACTTCGGAGTCAAGGTAACATTGTGAGTTATTCTTTGTTGTCCCGCCTACACGTACGTTTTTGAATGGTAACAAAAACGCAAATGAGTGATCGATCGCTGACAAATCGCCATCCGCAACCCCTTTTATGACCAGCTCTTTAGTGTCGTTGTTTTTAATGAGTTCAACAACTCATGTTCATACAAAGGATACTAATTATTATTGTATCCATACAGAGCTTTGCTTGCGAAAGGTTAATTTACTAATTATCTTGTATTTCTTTACTAATAATTATCTGGTATTTCTATCGCTAAGAATTCCAATTTGATGAACATTATTTATTTGTTTGCTAAACTCTGTGCACTTGAAATTTCCTATCTCCTGTCCTAAGTTAAGCTCCGTAACATTTTATTATTTATCTATTGGAATCGATACAGAACGAGGCTCCTGTTGGTAAGTCGACCTTCTCTTATGAATGTATACATTTAACCTTTACAAAAAGCTCTTTCAGTTGGCTCTATTGCTAGATTTTTCAAGTCGTAGTTATAGTAGTTGAAAATGCTTTGGCAGTTTTACTATTTTGATTTTATACTTTTGTATACTTTACAGTTGTCATGGTCAAAGATTAGTAAAGTGCTGAAGTTGGCTATTGGTAAAATTTCGATATTGTGTAAAGTAAATTTTTTACATATTAATAAAGCGGTAGGCAGCGGCTTGGCTCTGCCCTTGGCATTGCTGAAGTCCATGGGCGACGGTAACCACTCACCATCAGGTGGGCCGTATGCCCGTCTGCCTACAAAGGCAATAAAAAAAATAAAAAAAATATTATTTATTGCCATTTACTATTGCATTTATTGCCGTTTACTATTCTTTACATAAAGAATAAACTAAATCGAGACTTGGTAATTTATTTAACTTGAGTTTCTATCTTAACGATAAAAATGTCGTCAGCGCGGCTTAAATAGTTCTTAGATGATGCTTTAACTAAACACAGGCAAAAAAATCGTATTACGAAACTAGCAATGATAAATGTATCCAATAAACCAAGAGCTACAATAATTGTAATTGTGTTATAAATCAATCTCATAATAAAGCTTATAAAACGCAGTAATAGGTTTTTGTATTAATGCTTAATCTTAATTTAGCATCGCGTATAGGCTACGCAGGTATAATGTATTTACGTGTCTAAGCGGTACGAATGAACAGCTATACATAAAATTAATACCCAAGATAAGTAGGATAATTGGTAGTAAAATAATTTAAAAAATATTATCTATCAGCACCTTCTTCACTACTGAACTTATATAGTTTTTAGATGATACATAGGACTCTGCTCACTCAGTAGCCGCATTCAATAAATTATTATGATACACATTTTGAGAATCTCGAAATGGTTTATATAAAGTCGCCGTAAATAAAAATAAGCTTTATGCTGTTTTATATAAATTAAATTTAATTAATTAATTTAATTTTGTGTCGTATGTTGTTGCCTTATTTTGAGAAAAGACGATCTACATATTATTTCGTTTCATCTTTAGAGTTCGTCACGTGTTAGCACGTGACGATCATCATAATATATGTCAATGTAGCGGAAGATTGTAATGCAGAGAGTGATGAGCTCTCCCTCTCTCGTTCAGCTGCCTCCTTCTGCGAAATGGTTGACTCGCAGAAGGCGAGCATCGTCTTCCAGGATTGTCGCTACCGGGCATCGTAGCAATGACGGTGGGCAGCAACAAATCCGGTCCTATTTGCGAGACAAGGCCGTGGCCACGTCAAAGTCACATCACACAGTGATATCAGCCGAAACACCCATAGCCGGTGAGCACCTGCGTCAACCGGAAGGTAAGACGCCCTTGGACGCGGTTCATCGATTCCGTGAGAACCGCCTTATAATCCCTCCTTCGCCAAAACATGAGATCAGTGCCTGGAGGATTCGAACACCGGCACAGCAGCATCGCTCTAGTCAATTTTACCGGGCGTCTTATTTTTTTGTCCACGACAACTGTAGCGAATAGCATCGCTCTAATCTATACTTCTATCTATATATATAAAAATGAAACCCGTTTTCCGTTGTCACGACATAACATGAAAACGGCTTGACCGATTTGGCTAATTTTGGTCTTGAATTATTTGTTGAAGTCCAGAGAAGGTTTAAAAGGTTAGATAAATATAAAAATATTCGGAATTAAATAAAAATAACAATTTTGTTTTTCCTTTGATGTGTCCCCCGTCGGACGGATTCCTTTTGTTTGTTTTAAGTTTATCTTAAACAAAAGTTTAGGTATTTTATTTATCGATTGAGGCACTACGAAGTCTGCCGGGTCAGCTAGTACTAATATAAATCTACAGTGGTTTTACGGATGTTCCGTTATAACTACTGAACCATGCACCCGATTGACTTGAAACTTGGTATCCATGTAGAAAATACATGTACTTAATGGTAGGTTAATATTTATATGAGTGTTGGACTTCCTAATAATAATGTTAATTTTAAATGCCCATCGAAGCGGGCGAGTATGGCTTGTATTTTATATAGTATGTAATTCGTAGTATTATACTGTTTATATTGCATGAGATAAACTTCATTACGATGTGTAAGAACGGAATTGATTTTTCTTGTTTGTTGACGTCATGCAGGCGTATATAATACATAACAGTAACATTGCATACTATGCAACCAGTACAATGATAATGAGCATTGCAGTCGATGCAGACCTTGACCGTGACTTCACGAAGCGGTGCGCTCCGCAGCCACACCTTGGTATCTTTCACAGAATATATATTAATAGAAGAGTTAAGAAGTTTTTAGTAAGTACGTTTTTAGTTTTTGATTATTTAAAGTGCATTAACTACTTAAAATAATTATACAATAGATGTAGCTATTTTCCAAATCATTGTTAATTTTAATCTAATTCATTTTAATTAATTTAATCATGTTTATTTCTCTGAGGGCTATGTATAATATTTATGTGCTTGCTCAAACAAACCATTCAGTCATACATTTCACAACTACTATTCTAATCTTTATTAATTTATTTTCATTTACTATTTGCAAAAGACCGTTTACCGTAATTTACGTTTTGATCACTCCACGCAGATGTTACGTCAATATTCTATGAATGGAAGTACGCAATCAGTGAGCCTGACCGCAATTTACGTCGCGAAATTATAGTCGCCTGCATAATACCACTCAATGATATATTATCGTTGGTCGTTGTCATATCGTGCACTCTTTGATTACCGGCAATACGGTTGTTTGATGGCCACCGTAATCAGTTGTGTTGTTGTATACATAAAACGAACACATATATTTGAATTACTTGAATTACAATCGATGGTTCTAATAAGACTACCTATTGCTGATCGAAGGAGTACCTCAATGAATGAATAGTGTTATATTTCAGTAGGCTTGCAAATCTCTATGAACGTTTTGTATGAACCGTGATACTCAAAATCCTTCACGCTGTTTTAGTGTACATTTAGTTTTAATAAAAATGTATATTCTCAAGCACACATTAGTAAGATTACTCAAATGTAGGATCAAATATTTTTTATTTCAAGAAATACGCATTGTATCTCAAATTTTGGGATTTTCATCAATAATAAAGAAAATTTAAATTTTATGAGATGACAAACGAGAAACATTATTGGTTGTTAAGTAAATTCATTATTTAATTAGACTAATGATAACTATCTCGAAGGGCTCTCAATAAGCAAAGGTTTAATTAATGCTTGCATATTTTTTACTTATTTTTTACTTGCTTATTACTTGCCGACAATACTAAACTAACTGTCAATATTTCCAAAAAAATATCGGTTTCGAACTCATTTATAATTTTTATTCCTTATTACTTTTTGACAGTGCATTAATTTAAATCATCCACATAGACATTAATACATTATAATTTCCATAATCTGTAGCCTACAAAATGAGGCTTATCCTGCCGGATACAACGATCGGTAATTACTAATTACACATTACCTTATCTAAAAATATATATAATCCTAAGTATCATGTAGTTACAGAGCTATCTCCAACTCCATTACGTATGTGGTAGGATGTTGGTTTTTGCAGGGGTTTGCTTGTCTGCTGACCGGTTCGTATCCTGCTCAAGTACCTTCATACAAGTAAGCAGTGGCACAACATTGTTGGTATGACATGCACTCTCATTAAATACATAGCAGTCGGGCACGTATCCAGATGCAGTACACAGGAATTTTGATTCAAACTTTATGTATTGCGTTTATTATTTAGTGATATTCACAAATGACTTTCACGATCGAGGCATATAAATCTATACTAATACTACTACTAATACTATCTATACTAATATATAAATCTACAGTGGTTTTTACGGATGTTCCGTTATAACTACTGAACCATGCATCCGATTGACTTGAAACTTGGTATCCATGTAGAAAATACATATACTTAATGGATAGGCTAATATTTATATGAGAGTTGGACTCTGTACACCAGCTGCGGGGGCGTTAATGATGAGAATCTTTGTGGGGGTGAGATATAATAATGTTAATTTTAAATGCCCAGCGAAGCGGACGGTTACAGCTAGTTGTAGTATAAAGTTTGTAAAATTTATGTTGGTACTAGTAGTAAGGTATAATGCGAGCTGGTGCGGTTAGATCTTGATTATTATTGTACAGAAAAGTTCAGGCACTCTTGTTTGCAGGGAGGGAGCTCAAAGTAAGTACTGAAGCACACTTACTCTAACGATGGGAAAGGCGTTACTAACGACACTATAATTTACATGGTAAAGGTTCGGGAGAACTTCACAGTTATTAGAAAATCAAGAAATTCGACATGGGAAATATAATGCAGTTGACACGTTATTCAAAGTACTTTTTTTTTTCAAGTTGAACTGAAAAATGAGAAATAGATAAAAATATTAACATTATAGTGTGTTGTGGTTTAATCCATAGTATACAACATAACATGACATAACTTCTAACATTTTTATTGTTTTCGTAAGCTGACAGTTTTACCATCTATACAGATAGTTTTCGGGAGGACTTCACAATTATTAGAAAATCAAGAAATTTAACATGGGAAACATAATGCAGTTGACACGTTATTCAAAGTACTTTTTTTTCAAGTTGAACTGGAAAATAAGAAATTGATAAAAATATTAACAGTATAGTGCGTTGTGTTTTAATCCACAGTATACAACGTAACATGACATAACTTCTAACATTTTTATTGTTTTCGTAAGCTGACAGTTTTACCATCTATACAGATAGCTTTCGGGAGGACTTCACAATTATTAGAAAATCAAGAAATTCGACATGAGAAACATAATGCAGTTGACACGTTATTGAGAGTACTTTTTTTTCAAGTTAAACTGGAAAATAAGAAATTGATTAAAATATTAACAGTATAGTCGTTGTGTTTTAATCCACAGTATACAACATAACATGACATAACTTCTAACATTTTTATTGTTTTCGTAAGCTGACAATTTCACAATCATTCTTGAACACCATCATAATGTGAAACCACATTTCAGCGACTTTGTAAGCAGATGTACCTTAATTTTATCCCGTGGCAGGCAAAATATCTTTCTGAGTACACACCTGATCTATGCAGCTCCTAACATAGACGTCACTACAAGTTTATGGAAACAAACTGTTGTTTTATGATGGAAACATACTAGAAACAATAATATTATATTAGTGTGTCTTCAATTTAGAAGCCGGTTAAACAGTTTCATCACACTTTATATAACAGTTGGTGAGACTGTTATAACCATGAACAATTTTAATGCTTACGAAGAAATGCCGCTGTAAAATATTTTATTTTATATATAAAATGTAAAAGAAATTATGAGCTTTTCACTGAAATAACAGAATTGCGAGTTTTAGACAAGTTCTAACAGAGCACGGCGTGAAGTTATATTTATGTTTTTTTTTTATTCTATTCAAGATTAACTTTCAAAATTTGAATACATGTAGCTAATTCAAATAACTCTACTACAAGCCCAAATTGGAACCTTAATTTGACTAATATATGATTTATTTTTCAGTATACGGCAGGCATAACGGTCCTCATTAATGTGTTGATAAATGTAACCACAAGATACAATACAAGAAATCGTCACAATAATAAAGTATTTTCCTTCAAATAAAAATACACAAACATATACATATTTACATATAACATAGAAAACTATTTAAACGCGTATCAATAAATAGCAACAATAAAAACAAAGATGTTTGCAATTACAATGACATAAAATGTTCTTACCTTATTTCTATACGAGTAGAAAAATTCAAAGGGATATCAGCACGCACAGGAGAGGGTCCTACGATTACCTTACATGAACAGTGAAGGAGAAATGTCACCTTCTAAATGTGTGCACACGACATGGCTTTACACAGAACCCTTGCCTACAAGGGTTCTACCTTGTCTATCCTACACATTGTCTTTAAAGACACCACAAGACCACAAATACTCAAATTACTACTACTCGTAAATAAGTACATTAGGGATTTCCTTAAAATCTAAAAGGTTTTCTTCAACATTTACCTACCGGGTGTCTTTAAAACTTAATTGATTAATTCAATCCATATACATATAATAGTTATATTATATTTCCATTAAAATTTATAATAGTTATATTACCATTTAAAATCGTTTCAAGCTTAAGAACTTAACCCATGTAAATATGAATGTTTAAATCATGAATCGTTATATTAATAGTAGTAGTAGTTATCGTCAAATTATTAGTTTGATTCAAAAGGATATACTATATTTTCAGTCGGTTGTCAGGAATAAGGATGTCGTTTGCCAGAACCAGAGTGACATGACTGGGTAATGGGACGAATGTTATTTTACCGTATTCCGCCCATTAAATGAGTGGACACATACAGTAGCGCCTCGGGATACGACATCGAACAGTAACAAAATACACGGTCATTACATACAGAAATGTAACGCTCTAATGAGAAAGCAAAGCGACAGATGTCTACGACCCGCACATCACGACTCTTAAATGTGCTAAATTCGTTGGAGCAAGACAAACTCGACGTGACGAACCACTATTAAGTTGTTTGAACTTCGAGCCAAATGACATACCTACTAGCCAAGAGTCCGAACAAACAAACAGAGTCATCTTGTAACTGGAACGATCGAATAGAACCTCACATGCACCTCACATGTGGACGCGCACAATGAGAATTCTCAAATCGAAACGAACAACTTCTTTGAATATACGTGACTGAATTTTCATTGCATCATCAATAAAATATTGAACAATGTATACGCGGTTGTGGTCAACGTTGTTTGTATATTTGAATGAGACGTCTAAAAATAAAATACCTATATGTATATCATTTCTTCGCCGTGTTCTACATTGCTTTGCTTATTTAGTTATTTTATCTGACGGTTGGTTCAATTTCATTATTTACAAAAGTCATACAATATGGATTTATCTTATGATTTTGTCCTGAATTACAACAGAAAAAGGTGACCTTACTATTATTGGAAACAGATTGTATGATTGTTTCGTTGCAGAAATAAGTTAGAAAGAGTAACGGAGGTACCGTCCAATGCGAATTCACAACATACCCTACAATCAGCCCAAGTGAAATAAGTACAAAGGTAGAGATAAGTAGATATATGTATATTCTAGATACTAATATATTAAGATGAATTATGAAGGCCAGAGTAGCAGAAAGTCGAACAGGTCAAATTACCATACTCTACTATATTGAAAATACTCATATTTTCTGAAAACACATTTTCTTACTGGTGGCAGGACCTCTTGTGAGTTTGCGCGGGTAGGTACCACCACCTTGCCTATTTCTGCCGTGAAGCAGTAATGCGTTTCGGTTTGAAGGGTAGGGTAGCCGTTCTAACTATACTTGAGACCTTAGAACTTATATCTCAGGGTGGGTGGCGCATTTACGTTGTGGATGTCTATGCGCTCCAGTAACCACTTAACACCAGATGGGCTGTGAGCTCGTCCACCAATCGAAGCAATAAAAAAAAACCAGTCAGTCCGAAACTTACAACTAAGTATTGTTTCCTTTTTTTTTAAAACGAAAAGTTTGATCTCCTTGTAACGAAATAAAGCTTTCAGCTATTGTTTTCACGAAGCATCGAAAATGAACTTGAATATAAATTTACTATCTGATTGAATATTTATTTATGTCAATGTCCGATGCTATAGAATTTCGTAAGCGTCTCTGTATGTTTAGAGAAACTGAACGAAAACCGACTCGAAACTATATTTAACTTGTAAGGTATTCAGGCGAGCTCACGGGAAAACTTATCTTTGGCGGTTTCAGAGGTCATCGCAAGCATAACCTAAATGCCGCTGTGGGAATACGTAATTTATTTGCAGCAACAATAGGGCATATACGTGTTTGTTTACAAGATAATACAATTTCTCAAAATAATAATTAAGTATATGAATGGGATTGGGAGGAATGGTTGTAGTTGATCTGTGGAGCAGTTCTGCGGTTCATAGTGTCCCGCGCGCCTTTCTTACAAGATCGTCTACGGAGGCGTCAGAGTCCGACATAATCCGATCCGGTTTTCTATCGACCGGATATGCAGAACTGGATTAGACATCTTAGAAAAAGAGAAGCTGAAGGAAATTCATCATATAATATCTGCAGGTCTAATTTATTTTATTTGATATGTATTTTTTATCTATGCATCTTTGAATGTTTGTATCTATGTATTTGTTTTGGCAATGTAATTTATAACGTAGTGTTCATTTTACTCATGTCTACTGTAATTCTTTAAATTATCGCCATGTATTATCTTCATCACAGCTACGCACTTCTTGAATCTTTCACTTCATCAACGAGGGTTAACTGGAAGAGAATGCCTGCAAGGCGTTAAGTTCGCCTTTGTACACTATTTTGTGCAATAAAGAATTTTCATCCATTCCTTCAAGTTAAACGTAAGCGTTTTAAGTAAAGCGTTTAAAGTATTTTGTTAGTGGCAGACATAGTATGTATCTTAAATGCAACTATATTAATGTCTCAAAAATGCGAACACATAGTTATGCGCAAATCTCGAATCAACGACTTCTCTGTGTGTAGCATCGCTATGCCAAAATGTGTCATCATAAATTGAAATATAAGAAACAAAATACGAGAAATGTTTAAATAATTACACATATTCTTACTCATGATGTGTCCGAGCGAACGAGAAGTTCAATAATCCGTCAGTAGGTCAGTAGTGAGCTGGCGACGGGGCCCAGGAAACGACAATTTTGGACTTTCCTCTCGTAAAAAGTACGAGTGATTCATAATCTGAAATAAAAAATACCCACATAATTAGGAATTAGTGTGGTATCGCATGTAGCTTATAAGGTATCGTGTAAATAACTTTTAATCGACATACTTAATTTTAGTTTTAGTGTGTTTGCTGTAAACGGATGAAGATTTTTATATTCAGATAGTCTTCCACGTGAATGGTACTGTTAAAACATTGAAATATAAATTTGTATTGAAATACCAGCTCTACTGCACAAGCGAGATTTCTTGATCTTTCTAGATTAATCGTGAATTATTTTTTTCTTGTTATGAAAAAAAAAATTTGTTTGTTTGCATGTTTTCCAATTCGTATTCTGTGCATTCGTGTATCTTTTGTTATTAGAATGGATAACTAAACGAGCTTACGCCGTCTCAATTTCATTATATGTATATCCCATCCCTAACTTATCCCATCCATCAAACTGATACACTTAAATACTTCGCAGCATAAATAAACGGATCACTGTTGCCTATCCGGGCGGACTCACAGTAAACATCATCAGTAAATTGTAAACAAGTCCTATTTGATTGAATTGAAAGTTCAGGTCCGAAATGTAGGCCAGAGAACCTTTATGATAATATAAGGATATCTGTGTACATTCGGCTATCATTTATTAAAGATTCATTATTGATTGAAGATGTATTTAAGAGATTCTCGCTCTCTCGACCTATTACTACCATTTCTGTATGATCCATATTATTTACCAATATTTATTTACTCATAAATAATTTAATAATACATTTTAGGATAGAAAGAATACTGGTAAGACGAAGGCTTTTTCAGTATTACCGGTAAAGGTACATAGATGACTGCGGGCTCAGCTAAATGGTCCATTAGTATTATTATTTCACCTAGACTTATGATCTGTGCCAGTAAAAAAGAACAAAACGCCTACACGTTTAAATACAGTTTTGTGTTTTCGTAAAACATATTAATATTAACTTTTGGCTGTCAAAGGTTTTTTAATCTGTGTGAAAATTCTACGCGGAGACTATTATTATGCTTTCTAGATGCTGATGGAGCCATTTCGTTTATGTAGTACATCGGGAATGTTTGGAAAACCACATACTGTTAGCTGCAAGCAGATGCCAACGGCATGATGACGTACGGAAAACCTACCACGTAGAGTTTGCTGGCAGTATCCTGAATATGTACAAATATAGTATATTTTAATTATTAGAATTGTAATATATATTAATTTCTATGTGTATCTCAATTTATAGGTAAAATGCATTTTGACGGGTAGGTAGAACCTTCCTGCCTTTATTTGCCGCGAAGAAGTCATATGTTCCAGTTTGAAATTTGAGACAGTCATACATTATTACTGAGACTTCGATGTCGTGTCTCGGGACGGGTGACGGCATTGGGATATTCCATTTGTTTTATCTAAGGGCACCAGTAACCGCTCTTCACTAGATGGATCTGTACTTGTACCTAGTAGCTTTTTTTTATTGCTTAGATGAGTGGACGAGCTCACAGTACACCTGGTGTTAAGCTGTTACTAGAGCCCAAACTCTTCCTGTCTCTACCTCCTATTCCCCTAGAATTTTACTAATAGTACAGTGTATTGTAAGGACGCAGGTATGGGTGCTGCTGGTTCTGGTTTGAAGGTTTAGTTAGTGGCATGAGATATTTTTTAAGCGTTCAGTCGTTATGGTCTCTGGACTACGCCGACTTAACGCCAAGCTAATAATTATTTTAAAACAAATTATCTAGAATTTAAAATCACGTCCTTATTGGTGAAGCTTTATTAAATCCTAATTAAAAAGATTATGCTATGAAATGACGTCATCACTATATAATTCGTCATGAAACGGTTGCTTGCGTAAATTGTAGAGGTTTCATACATAAAATGCGGGTAGGTACCACCGCCTAGCCTATTTCTACCGTGAAGCAGTAATGCGTTTCGGTTTGAAGGGTAGGGCAGCCGTTGTAACTATACTGAGATCTTAGAACTTATATCTCAAGGTGGGTGGCGCATTGCGCATTTACGTTGTAGATGTCCATGGGCTCCAGTAACCACTTAACACCAGGTGGGCTGTGAGCTCGTCCATCCATCTAAGCAATAAAAAAAAAAATTCGACAAAATAACCAACGTAAAACATTTTCACCTAACAGCTTATTCTATATCATTTAAATGTGATTTTTATCTATAATGTAAGATTCCTCAGAACGTTTTAAGTGAGTGCTGCATCTGACATTGTTTATATAATCGTCATTTCTTTTATTTTGATAATGTAAATGTGTTTTTTTATGATAATGAAAATCAACTCAATGCAACTATGGCGGATCTAGTTTTATGAGTTTTTCGACCTAAAAACGAATGTTACCTCATAAAGTTCAGATCGCAAGAAAAATATGAATAATAACGAGAACGCCTGCTGATCATAATTTAGAGACAATTTTTAATTTTGATGATAAGGCTTTAAACAAACGTTTTCTTCATTACCATTCTATTTCCACCTGCATTTCATTTTAATAGATAGATAAATAACTGTTCAGTGTTAAAAGTCTTAGCCCATTAGAAACACATTACGAGTGTTTTTTTTTCCAGTTAGTGAATATATTTATAGATTGTTAGCTTTGTAGACTCCAAAGAGTGGGAACGATACTATTACCTTAAATAAACTACCGCTTTTACTGGTATATGTACTAAAAATACTAGACACGTCAATTCGAACAAAATAGAAAAATAGCCTACACACCAGTTTTATCTAAACGTATCAAATTTTTTAAATTAAAACTTAGAAAAAAGACGTCTTATTAGCAAGCATACGATTCGAATGTTTAGTTGAACTTTCCACTAAACATTCAGACATAAGTCACTGACCTTATCGATACTTCATCTACTGTCAATGGTTGTTGATGATGCAAAGCTCAAATGATATTTTACAAATTAATTTAATGAAAGGAGGGGAGAGAGCTCAAACTATCACCGTCTTATTAATAAAAATAACTCAGTCAACGATTGCACTAGAACTAGCTAATTTTTATAATTAACCAGTATTCAATATTATAAATAAGCGCGAAGTTGGTGTGGACTTGCGATATGCTTCTGTGATGTGATTATTTGTTTTTTAATTTATTTGCTGCTACCTATAAAATTATTATGTTATTTATTTATATAATAAATTATTATTATTATATATTGTATAGCGTAAAAAAGGTGATTCAGGAATCAAAACAGGCAGCAATAGTTTTTATTATAAGTGCACTGCGATCACCAACCAGCATTTACCAGTGATAAGGCTTATTTTAAGCCAGTACGGGTAGAAAATACTTTCCTACCCATTTTAGCGGTAGGCCGTGATGCCTTCCGGCTTAAAAGATGGAACAGCTGTCCTCTAATACAATAGAGATTTCGACTTTATTTCTCAAATTCAGTGATGGCGGTCACAATCTAATGTGTATGGACTTTCTTCTCGGCGAGAAGCTGGAATAGCCTCTTTGACTACTAGCGAATAGGTAGGAAAAAAAATAGACTACGGTAATTACTTAATACCACGTTAGCTTTGAGGTCGTTCACCCATCAACGTAATAAACTATAACTATAAATAATAAATTATAACACCTTTGTATCAAAAATTTTTTTGTATCTAATTTGTACATATATTAGTAATGAAATACGTTAGTGTGATCTGGAATCAAGCTACTGCTGCCCCCGTTCACCTATATTATTAAAGTATTCAAAAGCAAATATATCGATTGAATTAACAATTATTTTCATAAACAAATCCAAAAAGAAAGACCAGAATCATCAGCGAAATAAAGATTTTGAAGAGGACAAACGAGTTCATTCGCCTCGATAAATTATGTTCGTCAAACCATGGATTATCAGTTTAATTCAAAAGCTAGATTAGATTGTTTCGTCATTTTGATTTAATTTTAATATTATATTTATATCGTATTATTGTGAATTGATCCTTGCTAACATTTGCTACCAGAAGTAAGATTATCGTGAAGGTCCAATCTGGGCCATCTATACTGAAAATACGGTCCAGACGACTGGCTGATCCTTCGACCAGCCTATGGAAGGTGATTTGCTCGATCCTTAGAGACTGGGTGGATCGTAATTACGGCCGCCTCAGTTTCCGGTGGGTGCAAATATTGACAAAACACGGTTGCTGCGGGAAGTATGTACGATTACTAGAACAGTACTATTCATAAGTGCAGATACGTCCTGGTCATGGTGATGCGCTCGCGGTCTGCCCCAAATGAGAGGTCGGGAAGCGGTGACACAAATAGCTACCAACTTCTGCGAGTACACAATCTACTAGAAGCAGATAGCAGGATATCCAAAAAAGCGTTCTTCTCTATTTGCACCAACCCGTCGCCATCGAACTGGGTGTCGGGATCTTATGCGAATCCTGGCCCCTATATGTTTCGGAATCCTTCGTATGCTGGTTTGGGCACAGACGAGGGATATTAAAGAAGATGACAAGGAAGCTGATCTGCATGCGTCCTGCGAAGGGTTCGGTGTACGGTGTGTTCAGGGTGGAGCGAAGTATGTCCTTCACGCGAATTATGTTACCTCCAGCTTACCTTAGACTGCTACCTACTCTGAGCCTCGAACGTGGTTTGTTGAGCGACAGAGGGTTGGAGTGGGTTCAACTCTGACGCGTCCGGCCTACCGCTCTCCATGCGTGGACGAAAGTCTCTCGACTTCCTCCTGACAAAAAAACCTACAACAAACCATGCCTAAGTATTCACAGTATTAAACATTTTCTTTTTTTGTATTTATTGATTAAAACGTACAATTTTTTTACATGTCCGTGCAGAACTATTTATGGTTCTGTCGTCCACGCGAGCCGACGTGTGCATCTACAAACATCGCAAAAGGACATGTGCAGAGCCGAAGTCTAGGGCCATCTTTAAGAGTTTATGTGGCACATTATTTTAGTTTAAAAAAAAAAGTCTAGAAGAATGCTTTTAGAAATAATAATACTACAGTAGAATTTCTCACAAAAACGAAGGCATGTGACTGGATGATGCGATTGTAATGGTAACAGTAAAAACAATAAAAAGATATATGTATAAGAAAAATAAGAAAGAAAGCAATTCACTAAAACAAAATAAACTGTAAATGTCATTAACGTAATCAGTCAATGAAATATGCACTGTTAAAGATAACTTTTTTTTTATTGCCTTTGTAGGCAGTCTAGCATACGGCTCACCTGATGGTGAGTGGTCGCCAATGGACTTTAGCAATGCCAGGGGCAGAGCCAAGCCGCTGCCTAGAAAACTCAAAAACTACTGGTCAAATCTTGAGATCAAATGAGCACCATATGAGAGGCAACAAATTTGAAACAAAAAAATATGTACCAAAATCGACTTACCAAAAAAAACGTCTAAAGTAACACAGAAAAAAAAACAGACGCATTAATAAACTCTTCTTTTTTATAGTCGGTTAAGAAGACAGCTATATAGTACCCGTTTTCATATTTTTAATATTTACACATTAGCCAGTGTTTTGTGCTGTACTATGTAAAACCAAAAACTCATTAAAGACAAAACAAGGTACACGCAGACTCCAAGGAAATATATTTCATGAAGACACCTCCTCCGACCAGAAACCAATTTTACAATCTATAATTATAGTATTGTCGTCAGCATCACTAACAATGTTACTAACAAAGCGATCATAGTTTCACATATTTTCTGTATAATACCGTTGTCTCCATTAAAGCAATAGGACATTTGTAACTTAACTTTATTTTTCCTATCTAAACATATTAACTTATTGAAAAGTATCTTAGTAGTGTCTCAGTATACACTGAATTCTACAAGTGCTTTAAACCTTACGATAGACATTATATCGTTTTTTAGCTTCCCAAACTAATAACACATACAATAAAACCACAGAGAATTTTCGATTAATAAAATCATGTATCAAACAAACCCAGACATAAAATTATATAAGAGACTGAACAGTTATTTTCTAAGTAAATTTGTTATCTGGAATAGCCTTCGCTGAACATCAACCTAAGTTCGGCAATGAACACGAGATCTCGTCAAACATATCGCAATACATGGCCTGAGCTATTTGTAAGGTAATTAAGGCTATTCAAACATTTTAATCGGTCTTTCAACTTGTAGTATTTGCGTATGGCATGATCGATACGCAGTTGCTTGAGATGTTTATACGTTCATTGTGCTGTAAGTGCTTTCTTTTAAAATAAAACTGGCCTTCGGTCAATACCAGAGCTCTGTCAACTGGATGTCGTTCATTGTACGCGTATTTCACACACACACATACATACATACATCCATCCATACATTATATAATAATTTGTGTTAGAGAAATACAATTCTGTGAAATAAATGTATTATCAAAAATGAATATTTTAGCTTGGTATAGGCAAAAATTACGAATTTTTATTTGGTATATTTTTTAATAAAAATTATTATATATATCATGAGCCTGTATCTCACCACTGCTGGATGTAGGCCTCTCCCATAGTCCGCCACAATGAACGATCCTCCGCTTTTCGCATCCAATCTTTCCTAGCATATCGCCGCAAGTCATCGGTCCAACGGGCAGGGGGACGCCCAACGCTGCGCTTACCGGTACGTAGGCTCCAGTCCAGAACACGTCTACTCCGTCGGCCATCGGCTCTGCGAAACGTATGTTCGGCCCATTGCCATTTCATCTTGCTAATCTTTAGGGCTATGACGGTTACCTTGATTCTTTGATGGATTTACTCATTTCTCACTCGATCCATCAAAGAAATTCCGAGCATACAACCTTTCCATAGCACGCTGAGCAACTTTGAGCTTGCGGACCAGATTACGGTTAATGTACAGAAATTATACTTACCATAAAAATAGTTTATCACCGGAAGTCACAAATTCTAAGAATATAGGGCGAATTCGAAAGCTGGATCGGCTTGAGGCCAAAATAGGCTTTAGCGCTGATACTTTGATTTTTAAACAATAAAATTCATCATCTATTTAGTGATGTCTGACTAAAGATGTTTCGTGACTAAAATATTTTTGAATTTCGAATGTTTCACCTAACCATTGGAGCAGTCTCGCTATGTCCAGGTGTACATATGACACAAGTGATCATCGTGACACTACATCTTATCTCCTTGCTACTTCACCATGCATATTTATTGTAAAGTGACGCATATTATTATAATAATTATGATAGATCGCGCCGAACATTTGTATATTTGCACCTTGTGGGGCCGATTGTGGCAGTTTCGAAATNAATGTTTCACCTAACCATTGGAGCAGTCTCGCTATGTCCAGGTGTACATATGACACAAGTGATCATCGTGACACTACATCTTATCTCCTTGCTACTTCACCATGCATATTTATTGTAAAGTGACGCATATTATTATAATAATTATGATAGATCGCGCCGAACATTTGTATATTTGCACCTTGTGGGGCCGATTGTGGCATTTTAGAAATACACGCAATGTGTTCCCGTCAGTTGCATTATTGAAAATGATGCAAAACGCATACTGGACAATGAGGTGGTGGCAATGTGCACTTTTTTGCATAATATGAAATTATTATCTTCATCTGCCAAACGTACTAAAGGTGTGGTTTTAATATACGCTTTATATACTTAGCTATAATCGATTCCGAAACGACTTAGAAGTGATTAATCTTGCTGTTTGATTTCATACTTCGTGAACGCGTGCTACTACTAGGCTTAAGGCTTCTAGCCTCTCTCTACTCTCTCTTCAGCAATTGTGTCTCTTTAGGCAGATCCCACGCTTCTTTTTTACGGGTGAAAAAGGCGATTTAACGATTTTAGCCCACTGAGTTTTTCGCTGGATCTTCTCAGTGGGTCGCGATTTCGATCCAGTGGTGGTTTCTGCGAAAGATGGCTCTTGCTAGGGCTAGTATTAGCAAAGTCACTCAGGTTGAGCTCGTGATTTTACCTACACCTCCGGACGTAGCTGGAATAGCCTCTTTCTTGGTTTACCAGAAAATATAGGTAGGGATTAAAAAAAAAAACAATTTTCCGCAGACAGAGCTGTATCATTTTACGAGTATTTTACGGGCATCCTGCGATCGTACTAACTGTCACTATCCTGCTTATTTTAGGTGAGAACAAACTAAACGTGCAACCCGTTTTGCTTCTTGAACTTTTTTTTGCGGGCAATCAATAAGCCGTAAAACTTTATGATGTAAAATTTCTGAAAATAATAACAAAAAAAAAAAAAACAAGCCGTGTATATTTCGAAGTAATTACTTTAACAACGCCATAATTTCAAATGCGAAGCGATTTTGACAAAATGTGCAATCTGCGTTTGCGGTCGCACGAAGCGAGGCATGTGTTGCGCTTGCACAAACTGTCTAAACTCGTAAAGGGTTGATGGAGCCTCCGTGAAAATTGCATATCTTCTTCACAAAACAACAATTGTGCGCTCGAGTGCTGTATTCGTGTGGCTATTGAATGAACACGCTATTATGACAAAGGTTTCGTTCGCAAATCGTTCGAGGGATGAGTATTCGGTGGAATTATGACGTATTAAATTTCGTAATACAATACAACAGTGTTGCGGCTTCTAAAGCAAATTATGGTTCTGTACTCAAACATTGAAAACAGCTAATGGACTTTACACAATGAAATTCTCAAATTCAATACTCAGTTTGCACAAACAAAATTTAATAATTAAATTACTTTTTAATGGTAGCGGTTTTGGGCACGCACAGGTAGATATCACCAGCTTATTCTGCGAATTCTTTTTTTTCACATTGAACTGGATCGAAAAATGAACTCACCTAGTTTCGAATGATTATAATGAGTATAATTACCGGAGCAAATAGACATAGAGAATGTCGCCGTCTACCTCGAAACATAAGATCAAAGTTGCAATTATATTATATAACCGTTGTCCTACTCTTATTCCTTTTTTAAATTCATTTGATAGGCAAACGAGCATACGGTCTACCTGATGTTAAATAGTCATTGCTGCTCATGTACATCACCAAAGCCAAGCCAAGCTACTGCCTATTAATGCGACACGCAATACTTCAATCCGATACGCATATTTGCAACAGAAAAACCCAAAACATTACAATTTTACAATCATTGTATCGCTAACTTTTTGGTTCTGGTACAAACAATTACTTAGCTCAAAACTGATAAATATAATAAAAGCTTATTTAAAAATCTCTTATTCGTGCCAACCGGCGCTTAAGTTAGCAGTTGCAATGAATTCGGTCAGAAGTCATAAAAGCTCGGAAAGCATTTGACGAAAATCAGTCTGCTAATTTTTTCGTTTCATGCACTCCAAAAACGTATTATTAAACAATCTGTCAATAATGCATTTATATTCTCCAGTGAGGCTTTATTTATGATAATTTTTAAGCCATGTTTGTATATACATTAAAAAAAATCTAAATCAATCGAGGACTCGCTCGGTTGATAATTTTTTGTAACATTAATACAAACATATAAATCGTCAAAAAGTCAGTACATTTTAAATTTATTATTGTATGTGGTTTAAGATTTTAGTAACTATTTAATCGGGTTACAAAGTTTGTAGCTTCGTTGAAGTCTTTTATAAAGAAAACTAAATTCAAGTAAATTTGTCTTGTGATAGCTATTTGTGTTCATGGTGTGGCGGTCGTATATATTTAGAGTATCTATGGTATATATTTTTTATGTCTTATGTATTGTATATGAATTTACCTCAATGAGAGTACTTATGCCGCATTTGACATTCAGAGCTTACCAAGCCTGCAGGCTGGAGGCCTATCCACCATAGTCTTACACGATCCACTTCACGTTAAATATCCCATTATCTCTAAATATAAAAATGAATTGCTGTTCGTTAGTCTCGCTAAAACTCGAGAACGGCTGGACCGATTTGGCTAATTTTGGTCTTGAATTATTCGTGGAAGTCCAGGGAAGGTTTAAAAGGAAAAAATATAAAAAAGCTCGGAATTATATAAAAACAAACAATTTTGTTTTTCCTTAGATGTGTCCCCTTGATGTGTCTTTTATTTATCGATTGAGGCACTACGAAGTCTGCCGGGTCAGCTAGTCAATAATAAAAAACCTTGGTTGTTGATAATAAAATTGTTTCCAAGTTTATCCAATATTCTTATCTTCACAACACTCAGGTAAAATATACAGATAAGCTGCACTTAAATTAGCATACGAATTATTAAAAGCTTTATGTAATTACTTTGATATACATATGCATACAAATACAACGTTCTACTGCGAGACAAAGGGACGCAATCCTTTCCACCGCCTCGTGGGAAATACAACAGATGCGCTCAGAGCTACGAGACTTTTTTCTAGGCTCTATTTGTATGGTAACCACACGACATTCATTTGCAAGAAACAACAAATATCGCAAGCTAATTGTAATGCTGATGGGGACTTTTTCGATCTCATCGGAACACTGGCTGCCTTTCCTTACAAACTGGAATGAATCGCTTTTCAGTAATGAGCTAGACAATAATATCAACGTTTTCGAGTTCAAACACCAAATTTACAAACTTCAGCAACTGTAGATGCTGAAAAAGTACATGAACATTACTGGTGGTAGGACCTCTTGTGAGTCCGCGCGGGTGGGTACCACCACCCTGCCTATTTCTGCCGTGAAGCAGTAATGCGTTTCGGTTTGAAGAGTGGGGCAGCCGTTGTAACTATACTTGAGACCTTAGAACTTGTATCTCAAGGTGGGTGGCGCATTTACGTTGTGGATGTCTATAGGCTCCAGTAACCACTTAGCACCAGGTGGGCTGTGAGCTAGTCCACCCATCTAAGCAATAAAAAAAAAAAAAGCATGAAGGAGTAGTGTGCATCCAAAAATGATGTGCCAAAGTGGATATAACATTCACTTTGCAGTATCTATGGAATTCAGTGTCCATTAAACATTATATCATTGTGAAAGAACTCATCTGTATACAACATAGTATTTAGATTTTTATTTAAAATTTGAACACTCATTTAACTAAAAAGTACGTTTTATCCGGAACAATCAAAAACACATGGTATCTTTAACCCATCGACCGTGCTCTCTGATCAATAGCACAGGAAACGACGTTCACTTTATTTGTAACTTTTACGAAGATTTCATTTATTAAATTAACCTTTTTTGTGTAAGGGTTGAATTGCATCCGGCGAATGTGATATCTGTGAGACCCGGTGAATTTCGGCGATTTGCAAAATTTTTAAACTGCATTATTTCTGCAGGCTTTGTATATGTTGTTTCTTGCGTTATGTTCTGTATCCACTGAGTTTCTCGGCGGATCTTTTTATATTCGGTATCTGCGGTATCTGCGAAACACCGCTCTTACTAGGGGGCCAGTGTACATTCTCTCAGGTTAGGCTCCGTGATCTCACCTACCTTCCGCCCAAAGCTAGGATATCCTCTTAGGCTACCGGCGAATAAGTAAGGGATTTTTTTTTGTGTAACAACGCCTAATTAGATCACTGCAGTTTACTGTAGCACGCAATAATTGGGATTTACATACTCGCCGGGAATTACATACCCGATCCTGTAGACCGAATGGTAAACAGTCGATGCCACCCTAAACACGTCAGTACGGATCCGCCCGATCCATTAAAGGTGCTTTTAGGTACCACAAGCACCGGTCACCGTCCTCGTCGAACCCATCGCTTGCGATGAAGGGCTCGACAACTAAATTAACCTATAGACACAGCTCACTGAGTTTCTCGCCGGATTTTTTGAGTGGGTCGCGTTTCCGATCCGGTGGTAGATTCTGCTAAGCACTGCTCTTGCTAGGGCCAGTGTTAGCAACACTCCCGGTTTGGGCCCCGTGAGCTCACCTACTAGCTCGGTGAATCTAGAATAACGCCTCGAGGTTACTAGATAGGAAGGGAAAAAAAATGAAAGTCATTACTGCAAAGGTTACGCGTAACTATTATATAATAAGATTAACTTAACATTATTATTGAAAAACAAAAATGTTATACGTAAAATAGCAGTCTAAGCATTTTAAAGCAATGATGTCTTTAGGTGCTCTTATTAATCGGATGTTTTTAAATTTGCATATTTCATTGGAGTGGTATAATTAAAATAACTTGCAAGAATTTTGCTCATACGTTTAAGATTTTAAAATTTTTGGAAAAAAAAAGACATTTTAAAGTGTTTCCTTTAAATAAATGACGTTATCCAAAAAATTGTGTTGAAGAAAGTAACGTCGGCGTCTTTTATCTTGCATTCTTTGTGAAGCAATAAAAATATTTACCTGTTAGAGCCGAGCACAAAATGGAACCGTAATATTTATCTAAATAAATAATACTCTCTTTGAACAGTTATGGTGAATAATTGTATATGCTCACAGGTTTTTCTTGTCGGCTTAGTTTGTTAAAACAACACAGGAATAATAGGTGTTTTGACCACTTTAAATCTTCAATTTAAGCATAATGAAAACGTGTTATTTTATACGTTTTGAATAGCTTATTTAAAAACTTGCATTGTCATAATTTAAATCGCGTTTCAGACATCACTTATCTAAGTCCTCAATGATTATTCCTCAAATTTTAAATCCTAAAGAATGCTCCGTTTTACACTTTGTCTGTATATACCATGCATTATCATTTAATAAGTATAAAAGAAGAAAGTAATTTATTTATGATTTTAAACGATTTTAACATTTCTATTTGCAGCTACATACATCTCATTAAATACCAATTATCGTTTTATATATCATTGAAGTTTCAAAACATTTATTATTCAGGGTGTTTTTTTAATAAGTTTTTTAATTAAATTTTATTTTTAAGCTGATCTGATTATTTTGTTCAGGCTGAAACAATGTTGTTGTAAAACTGAACAAAACTTCAAAATATATTCATTTATTTCAGTCTACTAGCTGGAGATACTTAGTACACGGTCAAGAGTAAATCTATTTCTTAAAATATAATGCGATCTAGTGATAGCCTCTACAAATATTGCAATAAAGTATTATACGTTCAACATCAACACTCGTAATAATTTATTTCACTAAATTACTCTATTTTAAGCAATATGGAAAGATTTGAAAGTTGAGATAGCTATTTAATAATAGAATCGTTTTTGTATAATTAATTCACTAAAAATATAATAACTGTTCTAAAAGTATATCTTTTATTTATTTATTTTTTATTGCCTAGATGTGTGGACGAGCTCACAGCTCACCTGGTGTTAAGTGGTTACTGGAACCCATACACATCTACGACGTAAATGCGCCACACACCTTGAGATATATGTTCTAAGGTCTCAGTATAGTTACAACGGCTGCCCCACCCTTCAAACCGAAACGCATTACTGCTTCACGGCAGAAATAGGCGTGGGCTGTGGTACCTACCCCTGCGGACTCACAAGAGGTCCTACCACCAGTAATTACGCAAATTATAATTTTGCGGGTTTGATTTTTATTACACGATGTTATTCCTTCACCGTGGAAGTCAATCGTGAACAATTGTTAAGTACGTATTTCATTAGAAAAATTGGTACCCGCCTGCGGCATTCGAACACCGGTGCATCGCTAAATATTAATGCACAGGACGTGTTATCTTTTAGGCCACGACGACGATATCTAAGACAGATTGCTTTTTAAGGTATGACCTTCTTTGCACTGTATATGATTTTCTGTTTAACTTCTTATTCTGGCTGGTCAGAGCATAGTTGAACTACTAAACAGAATGTTCCATAAGTGACCCAAAGATGCAATTTATGATAATCCTATGCAAGTTATATAAATATTTTATATAAATATTTATTCGTATACAAACACAATTAATGCAACTTTACTTCTAAAATTACTGATGTCCAAGGGCATCAATGGCCAGTTTCGATCAGGCGGCATTTTATTTGCTGCGGCGGTTATAAGAAAAATACATTTGTATTAATTTGAACTAGATAAATAAATTATGTATGTACACTGTTGATTCGAGAGACATCCGGTGAAATCCCGGACACGACCAAAAAAATCTAAGCAAACACATGACAAGAATAGGCAGATGGCGCCTGAACGGAAATCGAAAGGATTTTTTTTGTTAGATCATCAACAAAAAATATGAGAATCTGTTTTTTGATGTAAAAAAACAGTGAAAGTTAAATTATTGGTTCGTGAGAACTTTTGATAGAACATTCGGACGATAATTAGCATCAGGTCTCGTTTTTTATAAACGAATTTATATTGTACACTTACATTATTGTACACTATGAATTATTTTAAATTAGCAGTATTTCATACAGTTCCTATTTGCCATATTGATTAAAATTTATAAATCATTGCTTTGTTTACAGTCTGATAATACAAATTTTGTATTGAATAGAAAACAAACTGCACATCATTATTTGTGGTTTTCAAAATAAACACGCATAAATGCTTTCAACAAGTAATTAGTCTGTAAGAGATAAAAATTTGCTATTCGTTTATTATTTATAAGCTATAAAAGTAACTGTTGTTAAATTTTGATTTGTCGATAGGATATTGCTGTCCGCTCACCCCAGGGCTATTTAATTACAGTGTAGTAATTTTCTGGTATATTTATATTTTTATACGCTTTTTTTAACTCATAAATCATTCTCCAAAAATACCTACCTATTCTCACCTATGCTGAAAACCACCTTAAAATGAGATCAGTAGCATCAAAAAAACTCTGCTACATTAAAATTGTATCATAGGATTTCATTTCGAAGAACACTAAAATTTTGTATCTGGGAAACGAAACAATTACTTAGTTGTTGCCGTTTATGGCATAATTAAAAATATACAACTATAATATGCACCTGTTAAGTGATAACTGGAGCGCATAATGCACTTACGTATGTACGTTACGTATTTATTAAGAAAAAAATCTCAAGCTTCTGATAAGGAAAATCCCGAAAAACCGGGTGTCGTAGAAATTGAGCCACAGACGCTCAGTTTCCAAATACCTAACCCACGCATCAGCCCGTTGAGTTTCTTGCCGGACCTTCTCAGAAAGCTGCGATCGTGATACGGTAGTAGATTCATTCAGCCCTTGAGTTGTTAGCTCTCCTTCGGAGGTGCCCGGGCAGCTGTTAGCAAATCCTATCCCTCCTTTCTGAGCCTGTTCTCTTCCACCTGTCCTGATGAAACTGAAAAGGTTCCGGGCCACCAGTAATCCATCCTTCCTAAAAAAATATCTAAATTTTAATTAGAAATTAACAGGCACTTGGAAATATATATACTAAACATTCTGAAAAAGTTTATTGAGTTCTAACATTAAGTACTAAATAGCATAAGTTACCAATGTATTGATGCATATTGTTCTATGCAACGTTCGATAGTGCACGAGCGTGGGAGACTGCCGCAGGTGTAGAATTATAAAACCGATGCGTTTCCTACGAAGCCTGCAGATGCAGTTGCCACAGAGCATAAACTTCCACAGAAAGGGAACGTTACATCTACGTAAATCATCCAAGCCGTAAGTACACGTTTTTTAAGAAACTTACGACTAAAAATTTCAGACAAATATTCACCACTTCAAAATCAAATTATGTATAGTCAATAAAAGTTGTTTGCAATATAGTTGTTATAGAAAAAAGTCATTATCGTTGTAACAGATCTTCGTTTATATTAGATTCGTATCTAAAAGTTTTAAAGACCTCAGAACAATGCGCCTCAGTAATTTTTTTTGCGAGATGTACGTTAGATGTAAGTACATGACTGTATTTCATTACTCAGATATTGTTTAATGTAAAAGGAAGATTCTGGTTTTTTCCATTGCAATCCCTATAAAAGATAATTTTTAGTTGTTTTCTACGTAGTATATAATAAATGCAAAGGATATTGTTTTGTCTTATTCTTGATTGTGTATTTACTCATAGTGTCATGCTTGATCACAAGAAAAAAATAACCCATACTCGTAAAGTAATTTTGCAATAAAATCATAAAACATCGGGTAATTTACTTCAATAAAACACAGTCTTCTATTAAGTGGAAGTCGTGTTTATTGATAAAACACAAAAATAAAATGTAGTCGCGTTACCCTTTCCCACCTGTACGACGGGTCGTTTTCAATAACCTACTTTTTGTCGATATAAAAGATTTGATAACACAAGGTGCAAAACTTCGAGAAATCGAACACCCTATTAACATTGGCCCGAAGCAATACTTTCGATCCCAAATAAAATAAATGGACTATTGATAATCAGTACGAAATTACAGAGTTAGGAACTCATACCTGACCTACATCAGCTGCCGTGAGCCGATCCATATGTTACAAAAATATAGGTCAATTACAACAAACTTATTCAGACAAAAACGAACCTAAGAAGATTAAATTAAAGTTGATTTTTGACTGTTCTTTACTAACTCTACTTGGTAATGAATCTTCTAAAACAAGACATCGAATTTGTATTATTAGATGATAAAAGATTGATGACAGGTGCAACCCGTACCCGGTCATTTGTTAAAATGAAATGAATTTGAACATTGAGTTATTATTTGGGCATTAAATGAAAGTGATTTTTTACTCATTACTATTTTAGAGGATGTCTTTTTATTTCTATCTTAACGTAAAAAAAAACTATCACATCAACTATTAAAAATAAAATAAAATTACAATCTAGTTCTTCAAACGAATTTTTAATTTAACATAATTATTTTTCATCAATTTGTATTTTTTTTTTAAATAAAAGTAAGAAAAATGTTCTAGTCCTGCTTAGAACAAATCTGTCTCGTATTAATTAGAAGATACTATTTTTTTTCAAATGTATTTGCTGTATTATATTTTGTAACATCTGAAATTTCCATGGCTTTTTTATTGGTCTACACCTGACGTTCACTGGTTATCGGAACTCATACACATCACAATGTCAATACGGGAACCATCCACGCCACCAACCTAGATAATCAAAATATATTTTAATTGTATCATACTCAATACACAATACTCTACCATCAGCAATAATTTTCAAACAAAGGAAAACCAGTCACAGTGCGAGTATCAACTGTTTTTCACATAGAAATAACTTAGTGAACCAGTAGACGCAATTAACATTTTAAGAGTGGGTACTAGTAATTGTACTCGTAATTAAAACAATGGGGCTCCCACGTCATATTTAACTATCCAAAATTATACGTTTTTGTGCTTTCAAATAATAAATTTATGTGGACTTCGTAAAAAACGGATCGGATGTGTTTTAATTAATAAAACAATTAGAAGCGAAAAAAATGTATTATACTTACTTGGATAGAGTTAACATAAGAAACTATAAAGTGGAACTTTTTGCGCGGGATTCTGGAAAATTCAAAATAAATAAAAACCACACTCAGAATAGCTAAATTTAGAAGGTAAGTATCTTGAAATAAAATTAAATCAATTACAAAAAAAGAACAAAAATAGATACTTAAAAAACTGGTAGCACTGTATTGTTCACTTTTTGTCATTCTAAGATGAAAATTTGAAATTAATCCAAGTATATCTTCAGGATTCTAGTGAAATTGTACTTAATATATTTTTAGATACTCAGAGCTGTGTCTTATTTCCTAGGAGGACCCGTTCGCGTATTTCCTGGCTGTAAAGCATATTGCAAGCCTGCAATACCATCTTGCCTATTTCTGTTGCGTATCAGTCTTTTGTTCGGATCTGAATTGTATAATAGCCGTTAGCCCATTTAGAACTTGTGCTATAAAATAATCATGGACTGCATTAACCATGGGTTCGCCATCAAATCGCTCAACCACGTACGCTAATTAAAAAATCACAATTTCCACAAGAATTTGAATACATAATGAAACATGCTTGGAATTTCCATGAAACCATACTACTGGCTTTTTCTTGTAAACTAACAGTGAGTATCTATGAGAGCGAATCTAAAGTCAATGTGAACAGAATATCAAGTCATTGTTGATGCATGATTAGCATTTTTATATGTCTATTACAGCCTCGGAACGTAGCGGTAACATCGCTGTAATATACGTTTTTTAATCTTCAATAATTGTTCTTACGTTACGTTTAGTCGAATGTAAAAGTACTTTGAAATTCGACAGTGCACCTGTTTCGTTTGACAGGCAATTTTACGATAGTTCATTGTTTTCTACTAGTTTTTTTTAAAAGATTGATAACATGAATTATTATTAATTGGGCAGCGGTTCTTATCGGTGGTGGTGCGTACTGTTAAACCCCACAGGTTTTTTAATATATTAGTCTAATTAATTAGGCGAACACATAGGTTATCTGATATGAACTGGTTACTGGAGCAAGTAGAATATTATATAAGTGCCGCTCGACCAACTTGGAGATAGATGTTGGGTCAAACATTCAATTATATGACGGAAGGCAGTAAGCAGGTTCAGGAAGCAAAAAAACAGTATTTTTTAATTAAATTAAAACTCGAAAATTATCTGCCATTATAGAATCGATACTTCAAACTCATATCTCAAGGTGGATTTCGGTATTCAAGTTATCATTCCTATGGGCTTTAATAATCATTTAACACTAAGTGGACCATGAGCTTCTTAAATACCAATACCAATACCATAACCAATAAAGGAAATAATAAAAATCAAAGTATATGACTGCTTCGCCCAAGTCTTAGTTCGGAACAACTATAGCAAACTTTTTTAACTAAATATTTAAATAGCGCTAATCAATTATTAAAATTACTTGGTTTCCTTTCCACGTCTAAAAATTAATTAGACGTTCTTAATTTTTCAAGCTCTCTTAAAAAAGTTCCACTGTGTTGCCTTTTAACATATTAAGCTTTGCCAGCAACACGCTATGTGTTACACTTGCATACAAAATATACATCTAAACTTAGGATGTTATAAGTTTACTCTGAAGTCATCGTGGCTAAAGAGTAAGACGCCTTGTGTATCGCATCGAATATTATGACTATGCCAGTGTTTGAAACCCGTAGTTTTCTAATTTAAAAACAAAATAAATACCTATTCACGTATAAGCGTCGAATAAATAACATTGTAAAAATCATAATTTGCGTATTTACTAGTGGCAGAGCGTTTTGAGAGCCCGCACGGCTGGGTACCACCACCCCGGTTATTTATTGCTTGTATGCTAGATGTCTATGGGCTCCAGTAACCACTTAACCCCAGATGGATCGTGAGCTAGTTCACACGTCTAAGCATTTTTTGATAG
Source organism: Bombyx mandarina (assembly GCF_003987935.1). Next base: position 2,582,281 of record NW_021011512.1, read on the forward strand.
CATTTAACGAAGCTTACAAATTTCGATTAGCATCATATTTATCAGTGAGCACTAAAACGCTGACGGCCCACATAAAATTGTGTTAGCAAATGATAGATTCAATTATTGTAATCATTAAGTTGAAGTGTGAAAAAAAAAACAATTACAAGAAAATCGCTCTTCTTGTGTAACACAGCGCTACCTCGCATAACAGCCAGTAGCCGACGTAACCGCGCCGTAATGGCGTCTGTGGGCGCGCAATCTTCCGTGATAGTGAACTTGAGTTTTTTCGCAGCACCGTTAGCTTGAGCTACATTCCGCGGTTGCCGCAACCGACGCTAGGCGGAGCCACAGCGCCGGTGTCGCAGCCGGCTCACTGCTTATTTTATTCTTAACGTTCATGACAATCGTTTTTCTAGTAATGTTTTTGTTACTTGTATCCAAACAAATGTAGTTCTTCGGTCTTTATATATTAAAAGAAATATCTTTCATAAATAATTAAGATGAGCTAAACAAGCCTTGTTACTTGAGTCGACTATTATCAAAGCCGGCAATCTGACTTTTGGACAATGATTGGTAAATCAGAAAAACGAATTATTGACTTTGTATTCCATTGGCAGTCACAAAACTCTTCGGAACGACATCTTAGATAAATAACAGGTTAACTATTAACCTTTATTTAATGCAGGTTTTGAACCGTATTCTTTGAANTATTCCATTGGCAGTCACAAAACTCTTCGGAACGACATCTTAGATAAATAACAGGTTAACTATTAACCTTTATTTAATGCAGGTTTTGAACCGTATTCTTTGAAGGAGACGATTATATTCAAATCAATCTGTATTGACATATCAATAATTTTTTTTTTGTCCAAATGCACAGATTGCCACCTTTGATAATAGACGACTCACTTGTGTCATACGTACATAAAATATATATAAGCGTAGTTTTTCGGTCTTTATGTATTAAAAGAAATATATTTCACAAGTAACTAAGATATAAGCTTAAAAAGTCCTATAGATCAAGTTTTAATTTTTATATTTATTTTTTTATGTAAATGAGACTACTAATAGATATTCACCCAATAAAATTATTGCAAATTGCGCTGATATATATTCTCTGCTTAATTAAATCTCAGATAATCCGAAGCACATTCATATTTTAACCGTTAGGATAAATTACGTAATCTCTATGAGGATTTTGTTTGCATATAAAGTTTCTGGTTTTATTTGTTTTTTTTTGCTACGATACCATATAAGACACTTTAGTACAATATAAATTTCATTAGATTAAAGAAAATGAAACTAATGGTCAAACTGAATGAAAATTAACGGATTAAGTAAAAACTTTGTCATTAGAAGCATTAGCGAATAAATTACATAGGAATAGAAAAAAATAATCTACATTAAAGTTATATAAGGTAATTTCATTAAACAGTAGACAGCAATTTGGCTGTAATCCTGGGATTGTTAATTCAACAACAGAGCGCTTTTAATATAGTGGACCGTAAGTAAGGAAAAATGATACTAAATAAAACAGGTCCTGTATTTTTAAGTTAATAAAAAAAATGGTCTATATTAACATACTACCACCACGACCAAAGATAAATAAATAAACAAAAAGTTCTTAAGTCTTAAAAAATTAGCAACCGTTATTATTTTCACACAAATCGTGACTTATGAATTCAATAATAAACCGAAAAAAATATATGTTTTGTGTAAATGTAACTACAGTTACAATTTGACGAAACATTACAGGCGCGTAATCTATAATTATCCGTCTGTCACACATAAAGCTTGTGAAATTACTTGGAACCTTGGAAACATTACAGAAAAACTGAACGTAACAAAAAAAGCCCGAGCGAAACAGACATTAAATGAAAAAAATCATGACGGAAAATAACCTCTCTAATGCTAGATCTAAGCTTTGAAGGCTGCGCGCAAGCAAGTTCAACGACCTACCACTGCCAATGTCAGCCATCTTGAGTTCCGCACTCGCTTACGTTCTTCACGTAAGAGGCTGTAATGATTCATGTTTGTGTGCGTTTTTAATGCTCGTTTTTCTATGTCCATTTGTATGTGTGCATCATTAGAATTGAATGCCTTGCGTAGAATACTGTTGATTTATGTGTGAGTGCATGTTTAGTATCACCAAGTCACTACCAGGTGGAGTTACTGGATACAAAGTGGCTTTTAAAATGTAATTTTATAGTAAGAAGCAAAAAATAATATGTTATGAGATTGTTGGTGGTAGGACCTCTTGTGAGTCCGCATGGGTGGGTACCACCACCCTACCTCTTTCTGCCGTGAAGCAGTAATGCGTTTCGGTTTGAAGAGCGGGGCAAACGTTGTACTGTTATAAGTGAAACCTTACAACTCATGTCTCAAGGTGGGTGACGGCATTTACGTTGTAGATGTCTGTGGGCTCCGGTAATCACTTAACATCAGGCCGTGAGCTAGTTCACCCATCTAAGCAATAACCACATCGATTTATAATAATATTCTGTTCCATAAAATAATCAGTATGGATGTATTTTAGGTGTAGTCTGAAAAATCCAGTACAAAAAAAAAACAATTTTTTTTATTTTATTTTATTGCTTAGATGGGTGGACGAGCTCACCGCCCACCTGGTGTTAAGTGGTTACTGGAGCCCATAGACATCTACAATGTAAATGCGCCACCCACCTTGAGATATAAGTTCTAAGGTCTCAGTATAGTTACAACGGCTACCCCACCCTTCAAGCCGAAACGCATTCACGGCAGAAATAGGCGGGGCAAATAATAGATATTTTCAATTTTATTTTTGTTGTTACTTAAACGCTGGTAGCTTCGAGGGGCTATTCCAGCTACGTGTGGCTCGGTAGCCAAGATCTTGGGGCTCAGGCTGAAAGAAATTGCTAGCACTAGCAAGAGCAGGATCTACCACCAGATCAGAATCGCGACCTACTGGGCTATGCCTGTGGGTTGACATTGGACAAGATCTTGGGGCTCAGGCTGAAAGAAATTGCTAGCACTAGCAAGAGCAGGATCTACCACCAGATCAGAATCGCGACCCACTGGGCTATGCCTGTGGGTTGACATTGGACAAGATCTTGGGGCTCGGGCTGAAAGAAATTGCTAGCACTAGCAAGAGCCGGGTCTACCACAAGATCGGAATCGCGATCCACTGGGCTATTCCTGTAGGTTGACATGAAACACAGTACAAACAAGTGTATTGCGGTTTCTGGACATTCTTAAGATTCCGTTTATAATTTTAATAATTACAATAGCGAATTACAAATTTAAATTGATCGTTACGTTCAATGATCTAAAACTAAACTGCTCAATTAAGGTATCTTTATGTGTTGAGGTAAAAAAAAAAGATATAAAAAAGATATTTAATATACGACACGGAGAAAATTGACATAATTCATAGGAAACTATGCACTGAACTCTTTCTTTATCGTTTTAGTGATTTTGTATTTAGTGAGCCCGCGATGTAAAATAAAGGCGGATATAGAGTAAGATAAAGACTGTGGTACCCGCGCTGTGAAAATCAATGGAGGACTTGTACCACATTAAAATATGTTACATTTCGTTCTGCACAAAGACTATACACAAATAAATAATGAAATATAATAATAATTTTTTTTTTAAATCGGAAAATAATTATTTAGTAGAAATTGTATAATATTTTCATGATTATGAACGGTACCTTACATTACATAGAAACAAGACACATTCCACATTAACCGACATCTGCAATATATGTATAGATCTGTATCGACATTTCGTCACCCATTTAAAATTGACTCACGCTACAGAATTAATTCTAGAGTCGACCTCAAAAAATCAGACCTTCACCGAAATGTTACTGCAGTTCGATAACCCTGCTATTGTTAAACATCGATCGTTCCTATTTATTCGCCGACTTCATGATTTCCGCATCGAGCCAATTGTAATTTAATTTCACGATATGCATATGAATTTATAGCCCTAAGATATTGGAAATAAAAATTACATTAAAATTTAATTGTTGATTTTAATGACGAGATTTACTTTAAAACCATTGGGGATTATCTGAACATCCTATCGTGGAAAATTAATATATTCTTAAGCATCATTTATACGATATTCCGTAATAAAATATTAAGTAAACTCCGAGTACTTCTCAGAAATGTAATTGCCTAGTCCTGATATCATAAAGTAAAATATGTTAATTAGAATGTTTTCTAATCAAAACTGAACTTATTGCTAGCTAAACTTAGTTATAACAATTTAGAAATTCAATTTAAATTTAGAATTTATAAGATCGTCGATTTAAACGTGAATCAAGTAACATATTTATTTAATATTGAAACTGCGTCTCAATTTGCGAGTGTCAGCTCTGAAAGTACATATTAATGCGGGCGTTTCTAATAATAAAAACCCATTGTTTTCGAGGTCACTCCGTATATTTTGTGGGCTAAAGGCTCGGTAATGGTAGCATGGCTCACTTCCTTTTCCTCGGCTATTGTTCAATGCTTCCTCGTACATACAAAAACTAAAATAAATAACGATCGCTATATATGCCATGAGCTTTGGCAAATGCGAAACTTTACTTTAATATTTTAATTCAAAAAATAATGTTTAATAAAATCCTTAAAATATTATTTCAAAACATTTTGTAATGCATATGGCATTGTTTGAAAGTTCTCCTCGAAAATTACACTTTTTATTATTCTTTATTTATATTTTTGCTTTTTTTGTTATCTTGATCAACGGCTTACCTTCCCTCAGTAATGAAAGTCTGTTACTACTTATTACGAATTAATATATAAGTCATTTAATTAACAATTTACTAGGTAGAGGTAGTAAAAACACGAAGAACGGGGTTGAAAACAGCTATTCTAATTTGTTGTGGCCTTCGAAGGTAAATTATGATATTGCCCATCTCTTGTAAAAAGTAACTGTCCCCCATATACATCAACAATATCACAACCAAGTCGTTACCCGTCTAATAATATTTAATATGCAGCCAATCTATAATCTGGGATCTTCAGACCTTACTTATTTCATCACCGGGAATATCAAACTTTCAATGCACCGAGTCATAAAAAATAACCTAAAATCAACGGTCGTAACGTATTTACTTATAAACACCTTGTAAGGGACGCTACCTGTACAGATTCACCCCCAACCTTTTGAATAGCACTATGAATTGCGGGGGACGGAAACACAATGCAGGGTACAATAATTCGAACGTGGGAACACCACGACTGAATGAATGAAAGGTTATACACCTGTGACGAAGAGTCACGTGGTTTTACTTTGATTATTATGTAAAGAATTAATCTACAAAGTTAGAAGATTTATTATACAGACACAGTAATGACGTTTTGTTCCTGCCACTAGAAGATTTTGGACTTAGGACAAGCTTGTAACTAACTAGAGGTCTCGCACTAGTCGAAATTCGACTATAATTAATTGGAATTGTAAGTTTGTACACTACTATGATTGTATTTTATACTTCTATAATCACAACTTTCGCCAAAGCTACACTATAAAAAAATATTAATAAAAACAAACAATATTTAATCTATTCTCAATTTGACCACAGACGTTAAGAACAAAAGTTTGACAATAAATAGTATGCATGCGTGTGTGCGTCAATTACAAGGTATGTAGTGTGTGTAATGTTTTCTTTATTGATTTAATGTATCATTTATGCATTATTTAAAAAAAATATTAGCATTGTGCACTTATTCTCTATATTCTCTATAAGTGTGGAAAATTTCATACTCCTCCGTCCGCGTAATTTTCGTAAAAAGGGGTACAAAGTTTTTGCTACACGTATTAATATATAGATTAACTAATTAGTAGCTATTACGCACGGGTAATAAATAGGTCAAATCTTAATATGCCTTTCAGAATTAAAAGCAAACATTTTGACTCTCTCTTTTTACCCTTTGACTCTTATTACTCTCATATCATGTTTTATTTCAAAGAAGTCAAAACTAAACGATTTCAAAGCAGCATCGACTAATTACAGGATGGACAATTAAATACTTATAGTAGTATATTGTAAACAATACAAACAAAATATACAGTATTGTTTTAAATATTCAAACGTGCGCAATTTGATTGCTGTTGATAGCTCAATAATATAGGAAACTGTTTAATCGCTTTTCGATCAATAAATCAATTATATTAATCTACTGCGATCTGGTAGCGCTCAACCACAATAATTACTTGCAAAACGTTCACAAAAACACACCACGTGACTTGATGATTAATGTTTATTCTGTGCCGGCAATCATTATATTACCTACTCACAAATTAATCAATTTATTCTAATTAAATAAGTTCTATTCCTTATTCGTTTTTTAAATTTAAACATAACGCAGACAAGTTCTAGAGCCAGCTGAAGAAATCACAATTATATTGGTAAAATGGTTACCCTCTAAAATGGACGTAGGGCAGAATCGTAGTACTTACACGTACGGACTTCCAACACATTCTACTTACGATAGGAATTGAAGTGCTATAAATTAAGAAGGCCAGTAGCAAAATAGATACTACGGACGTATTTCTGCGGGAAGTTGTAGCAGTCGTTTGCGGAAAATAGAGTGGCATAGGTAACCTAATATTTTTATTAATCAACTAGTAACATTAAGATATAAGAGAACCGAAATATTGACTGACTAAGCTTTCCTCTGTATTCGCTAAGTACTTCCTTGTCGATGATAATACAAACCTGCAGACCAAGAATAAAAAAAAATTAAATTAGACAAATATACATACTTATTTTTTTCTTTATTTAGTCAACAATGGTCTCATAGATATAGTAGGGTAGATGAAGTATACTTCATACCACACCCAGAAGTAAGTACATAAGCGAAACAAAAATAAAGAACACGACGAGGAGTAGGCTTGGTTCGTTGACGTCTCGGCCGACTTCAAATTCTCATAGTTCCCTTTCGGATCTATCATGAGTCTGCAGAAGCTTTTGGACTGATTGCCCCAGTAGCTGGACAGATGGAAAGTTACGGTCAATGTAGCAAAGACAGCGGCACTACTCTAGTACTACAGTCTGTATCAGAGTCGCGAGAGCTTCTTAACTCCCCGATTGTCGTGCACAGTTAAAGATTGTCGATGTCTATGTTACCGGAAAGGACCTTTGACTACCCACAATTACCACATTTTATTTCAATTTTTTTTTCTACATATGCCTTGAGAGACTATTTTAACTTCACCCTAACGTGTAGATGAGCTCACGGGGCTCAAACCAGAAGTGTTGCTAGCATTGACCCTAGAAAGGGCAGTGCTTCGCAGAATCTGAAAATGTTCACGGTTGACTTCCACGGTGAAGGAATAACATCGTGTAATAAAAATCAAACCCGCAAAATTATAATTTGCGTAATCACTGGTGGTAGGACCTCTTGTGAGTCCGTACGGGTAGGTACCACCACCCCGCCTATTTTTGGCGTGAAGCAGTAACGCGTTTCGGTTTGAAGGGTGGGGTAGCCGTTGTAACTATACTGAGACCTTAGAACTTATATCTCAAGGTGGGTGGCACATTTACATTGTAGATGTCTATGGGCTCCAGTAACCACTTAACACCAGGTGGGCTGTGAGCTCGTCCACCAATCTAAGCAATAAAAAAAAAACTACTACCTGATCGGAAACGCGACCCACTGAGAAGATCCGGCGAGAAACTCAGTGCTCTTTATTTCACCCAGCATTATGCTTGTTCACATTTCACTAACTCTATGTAAAGTATGAATATAGCTATATGTTTAATCTAGTGATTAGTGTCTCAGATCACTGTGTCACGAGGTTCATGTCGTACCGGAGTCAATATCTTTGCTAAATATATTTTTTGTAACCGTGGTATATAGTTTCCGGTATTTAACACACATGAGAAAATCCTAGCAAAGGGGCTGCTGAATATGGATCATTTATTCGTTTGTTCATAAAATTATATGTGTTTTTTAAAGAATTTTTAAGTTATTACAACTAAATAAACACGCTTAATCTATACTAATATAATATAATCTACAGTGGTTTTTACGGATGTTCCGTTATAACTACTGAACCATGCATCCGATTGACTTGAAATTTGGTATCCATGTAGAAAATACACGTAATTAATGGATAAGCTAATATTTATATGAGTGTGTGTGTATAATAGTGACAATAAATAATAGTGTTCATTTTAAAAGCGCAGCGAAGCGGGCTAGTGCGGCTAGTAATTAATAATTATAAATATAATTTTAATTTATAATCTTTTTTATATTGTATGTACAAACAAGTACATTTATCATAGGTATTTATGTGAAATGTGATATTCATGTAGAAATTGTTTATTTGTAAAATACTAATATACTCAATACAGTAAGAACTCTTTATTCGCGGGGTATATGTTCCCTAAATATGCCGCGAATACAGAAAACGTGATTATGGAATGGCAACGCGGTAATGGTATGGCGGAATTCATACAGCAGCGATATCATTTAACAACATACTTTAGGCATAGGTGTTATGAAATCCTTTTTATCAATGTGTATGTACAGATATAAGGATTAGATTCACGAATAGATAAATCTTTAGCCGCATATACATACATATTGGGTTACATTTTTTAATCCGCAAATAGAGAAAACCTGGATAAAGGAAGTGCGAATAAACTTTTACTGTATTATACGTACAAATAAATAAACAAAAACTTTTTTTCAATCTGAAAGTACACCACGATGAATTTCTTTTCTTAAATGATTGTCATTTCATCGCTAAGAGTGATCTCTTTCAGTTTTTAAAGTTTAACATTTGTTTTGATTTTATGTTGGTGTACCACAATGCATATACCGCTCTGCTCTTTAACAGCAAACCATAAAAAGCTAAATATTAGGTTAATATAAGACCCAAATTATAGTATTGTCCTCACAGACATACGTAGACAAATTTTCAAGATAACCAAACATCTTGAAATTGGTGAAAATGGCGTTGAAAGATTCCATTATATAAATATAAAAGTGTGTTATTAATGCATTTTCATATACGCACGATAGACTGATTATGCGAATTATTCACTTTAACTTATCTACGTCGATACCAAGAAATCTTTAGTGGAACTATTATGCAATCACATGATTATATTATACTATTCCGGTAGGAATGACAGCACGTTTTGGTTTTTAAAACACTTTCAAGAGTTCAACATTAAAATTCATAATGGAAAATCCCAATTTCCAAAAAAAACACTGGAGAAATAGTTCACGTCAGTGTTTGAATTTATTTGATTTTTGTTTTGTCTTTGAAGTCAGTGAGCGGTTATCATAGCTTGCGGACATTAGTAATATCAGGGGCCGCCAAGACAATCCCTACCTCTAAGGATTCGGTTCTGGCCTTGTTTGAAGAAGAGAACGTGAGATAGAGTATCTCTATATCCCTGTTAAAGACCTTTGACTATTTCTGTTACGGGGAAAATAAAATCACGCAACTAAAACTACTTCTACGGCTTAATCACTACGGTTTTATATTATCATTATGTTACTTCCGGCGTTTCGAATATTCCACAGTTTTCATGGTCACGGATGACTGAAAGCAAGATTAAGTCATAAAGTAATTTTTAATTGTGTCTATGCCTCACAAAAACCGAAGAAATCTATACATATAAATAAAATTGGAGTGTTTGTTTGTAATATTGAAATAGCCTCTTTTTCTACATGCATATGAATAAATATACGGTACATACACCAAAATAACATTTTTTACCATTTTTATGTCTGTCTGTCTGTCTGTTTGTTCCGGCTAATCTCTGGAACGGCTGGACCGATTTTGACGAGACTTTCACTGATAGGTATCTGATGATATAAGGAGTAACTTAGGCTACTCTTTTAGACTAGCTTCGCCCCGCGGCTTCACCCGTGGTACTACACTAACCGCGGGTAACATCGCGGGACTCAGCTATTCAATAATAAAATTTAATGTTTCCGAAGCGAAGCAAGGGCGTGTCGCTAGTTACTAAATAAAATCACGACCCACATTTTGTGTAGTACCTTTCAGAGCTCCTCGATAGTAAAATGTGAATGTCGCGTCCATCTTGAATCAAATCTTGGGTTAAAATCTGAATTGAATCTTAATAAAGACTATCCTAACTGGAACAGGTCACTGCTTTGAAAGAGGCAAGGTGGTGGCAACCGCATGCTGACCTTCAATACAATTGTTATTCAGATTAAAAGTATAATTAGAGAATGCCATTTCTGTACCTGATATTACACACTTGATCTTTACTTGCATGTAGATAGTAAATTAGCAATATAGGACATTTGTATTTAACGTCAAATTTAAATCACTCCAGGTACTCTATCTTCATGGGTTCGTATATTATATTTACATTATATTTTATAATTACATATTTAAACAAAATAAAAAATCGTTTCACAGATGTACAATGTGTATGATTCGCCTGCCTGGGAACTGAATGTTCTAGAACGATATAATATTATACGATTGCGAACGCTACGAATATGATACGTATCACAACTGCTTAATAAAGACGTAGTGTCTTTATTTGACTTTTTAAAATGAGAATGCGGTCTGTTTATTTTTAACATTTGGTCGAATAACAAATTACATTAGAATACATTAACTTACCATCATAACTAGAAGCAGCACTAACGAATGCGGCTTTTTTCCGGGTATATCATAAGCGATTTTAAGATTGAATACGTAAAAAACTTGCATTCCCGACTTTCTCGATAACGATTTCCCGGAAGACATGATTCATACTGTGACAGAGTGCTTTTAAATAAGCCAAATAATTTCAATTGAACTGTATTTTTGTCTACCTATCTGCCAGTAGCTTAAAGGGGGCTATCTGACTTCACACTGACTAGTGGACGAGCTCACAAGACAGCCTGAAAGATTTTGCTATGATCTGCCCCAGGAAGAGCAGTGCATTGCTGAATCTACTACCGGATCGAAATCGCGACCCACTGAGAAGATCCGGCGAGAAACGCAGTGGGCTGTGTCTTATGATGTTCTGTATAACGGCTCTAGCATCTATAAACCGGAACGCATGACTGCTTTGTGGCAGAAATAGATGGGTACCTACCAGTGTGCACAATATACGCCATCACTATTAATGTATTCAAGATGAGACCATGAACTTTAATTTTCTTCCAGCCGTTATCCCATTATGTGGGGTCGATGCAGCATATCCCTTTTTTCCGTCGAGGCCTATCATACGTCATCCCTGTACTCGGAGTCTTCTCCCGCAAATCATCTTCTATCCTCTTCCTTCACACAGTCCATCAAACTTTTTATGACGTCCTCTTCGCATTCAGCTCTAACAAGTGAGACCTAAAAAATAATAATTAAATTCGTGCTTAGGTTAGGATTTTAATATTGCTTTCAAAAAACATTTTTCCCACAAAAGAGAACTCAGTGTATGCATTTTCTTTTTCGCTATTTAATTATAATTCATTATATTCCTATGAACAATCAGATTGTAATAATTTCATTAGTCGTTGAACAAATCAAATACAAATACTTGGTTTAATAGAATTCAAATAAATTATTACTTTGCCATCAATTCGGTATGCTCTTCACTGAGATTATTCGACAAAAACTCAGGTGTTACTTTGTCCAAAATAAATATGAATCTGTACTTTGCAAATTAATTCTTGAATTAAAAATCAATTCTACTAAAAAACACACTATTTTTACAAAAAAGGCGCTATTCATAATCAAAACATTTCGCAACATTGTTAAATTGATAATCATTATTTTATGCTTCGCTTTTGTCAATTCCACAATCCATCCAAAGCATGAAAATACGGTTTATTCGATGCTAATGTCACGGTCATTTCACGTGACCGAATGTTAACGCCCTATACTTAATTCAATTCTTAACTGTTCTGAAGTCATTATATATAAAGAACTCTATGATAATATAATACGACACGTGTGTACTGAATAAGATAATCAGTTATAGTACCTCGTTTATTCGGATTTCACAACCAATCGAATATAAATATAGTTATGGTGTTCATTTTTTTTTAATCACTAGAAGAGATTCATCGTTCTGTCTTTAATGTATACTGGATCACAAAGACACAAAAAATTTAATTCTGCAACGCATTTTGAGGCATGAGGTTAGAATATTTTATAAATGACTGACAAAAATATTGGCGCTTAGCTATAATGTAAAAATCTAATTATGTAATTACGGCGGGTTGATTGTAGATGATTGATATATCTGTCTTGTTGTTGACCAGTAGATACGAGTATACACTCAAGCCGAAGTCGAGTTAACATTACATGCATACATGATGGGTTTGTTGTACATCTTTCAAAAACTCTCATTCCTCTAATTCTTATTTTCTTATTTTTATCGTTCCTATTTTGAATTTCTGTTGACTTTTTACGAACTCCCACAAGCTGAAGTTTAATTATTAATAATCTAAAATGTAACAAATTAGCCTAGACGTTTAGCAGATATCTAAATATACTAGAGGTCCCGCAGTAGTCGAAATTTGACTATAATTAACTGAAATTGTAAGTTTGTACACTATTATGATTGTATTTTATACTTCTGTAATCACAAATTTCGCAAAGACTACACTATAAAAAATATTAACAAAGACGAACAATATTTAATCTATTCTCAATTTGACAACAGACGTCAGGAACAAAAGTTTGACAATAAATAGTATGCATGCGTGTGTGCGTCAAATACATGGTATGTAGTGTGTGTAATGATTTATTTATTGATTTAATGTATCTTTTATGCATTATTTAAAATAATATTAGCATTGTGCACTTCTTCCGCGCAATTTTCGTAAAAAGGGATACAAAGTTTTTGCTTCACGTATTAATATATAGATAGACATAACAATATAAACCTACTTCACCTTGAGACAAGAAGGACTATCCTGTCCATGAAAATAAAACGCAAATGCATGTTGTAGTTTGGAGTTAGGGGGCCAATTCCATTGATACTTTGAACTAATACCTCATGATAAACAGTGGCACATGGCATACATCAATTTAATTATATAACCAACAAAAATATTAACATTTAACACATTTCCTTTTAAAACATATTTACTCAGCAATATTTAAGTATTTATTACTGAAAGTTTTTCATCTTCTTGGTTCTCTTCTTCTGTATATAATATTATTTTCTTCTAGATAATTAGATGTGAAAAACAGTGAATAAAAAACGGTGAAACATGGCGACGACGATTTAAGTAATGGAGACATTATTAAAAATCAAATATCTCGTACGGAATAAAATAACTGGAAAGGTAATATTTTTAAATCTTGGTTACGAAATTTGCAGGTCGTAATTTTTGATTTGATTTGAGGATTGAAATTTATGAGTTCTTAATGATTAAGCAATTAAGTTTCCATTGTTTGGTTCTTCTATTAAACATAAAGTTAGAGAAAAAATCAAGTCTACTAATTTGAGTAAGTATATACAAGTAACACTTATTTTTGTGAATAAATAAATGTATTGATCCTTACTTTTTGTAATTATTTATCACACTTGACAAACAATATTCGACTGAAACACAAAATACTTAAAATAAAGATTTGAACGCGCAAGATTTTGTGCTCGAGGAATCAATTGAAGCGATTCATATTTTTATTAATCAGATTTATTCATGTACCTAAATTTATTCAACGAACACTGAGTGCTATTGCTTCTGATTCAAAGTCCAATTTTGATTGCAGATAATTGGTTTTTAGGATGTTTCTGTAAGCTGTGTTGAATGTTGCGCGTAGAATATTGCGCGGAGGCCGCTGAGGGTCGATGGCTCCTCGGAGACACGTGAGGCGTTACCGTTAGTCAGCACGCCAGGGCCTCTGATACACGGAAAGGAAAATCTTATGAAATAGTTTGCGAACTCAATAATGATTGACGGATAATAAATAATACAGATCATGAATATAAACAGATAAACATTTTTATTTAGTTTTAAAGGACAGATAAGCTGACAGCCCACCAGACATTGAGTGGTTACTGAAACTGGTGGATACTGTGTTAAAGTCTATAGAATAGAATCAATATTAAGGTTAACCAAGTTTTCCAACGGATGATGCTTATTTTGGGATATACTAACACGTCATGCTTAAATCTTTGAATTCACATTCTCATGCACAATTTACTACTATTCGTAAACTTTATCTGATATACAAACAAAGCATATGAAGCCGTAGGCAGGTGCTTATCTTCTAATAATTAATCTTGTAGCTGTATCTTCATTTGATTCCTCGTCCTTTAAGCATTCGCGTTTCATTCATTATATCGGTATAGTAGGATTAGACGCTTTGGAAAAGGTTTTTGTCAGTAAATTACAGGCAATAGGTGACGCGTAGGTAATTTCAATAAATGCGTTTTATTTAAACTTTCGTCGTATTAGCCGCAAATCGAAACACGAACACTTTGCTTTTCAGTTAGATAAAAAGTAATAAATAGCTTCATTCTTGCTTGCTTTAAAATTCAAAAGTAAAGAAGACCTTAGTTTTAACAGGGGTCTTAAAAATGGAAGGGAATATAGTAGGCCTTCACGGGTAAGAACCTATATCTTGTCTATTTCTGCCGCGAAGCCGTCGAGTATTTCGGCTTGAAGGACCAGACCAGTTCGAACTCAAGCCTTAATGTCAGTGGTGGCATTTACGTTGTGATGTAGGCGTATTTGTCATAATAGCCACTTAATATCAAGAAAACTGTAAATTGGTCTGTCTAATCTCAAACAAAATCGACTACAGTTGTAATAAAATTACATTGGTTCATAAAACCACTAAAGCTCTCCTTCAAAGAGCTCAATCTCATAAAACTCATCTTTTTTCGTTTCACGAACTGTCTTTAAGCTTGAATTTATCGCCGATAAAAAACCTCATTTTTTTTTGTGAAAGTCATACATTTTAAATCGCCCAAACAAGTATAGGAATTATGCAGCAAATATATCTGTCAAACTGTTTTACAGCCTCGCTTGACCGATATCTGGATGCGAGACGTCTTCTTTTAGAATCTAATATTGTCCACATGTTACATAATGAGAAACTAATCTGCTTAACGTATAAGAAAATAATAGC
This sequence comes from Bombyx mandarina, assembly GCF_003987935.1. The sequence goes on from NW_021011512.1 coordinate 2,597,329, forward strand.
AAAATCATAAGGAAAAAGGAATTAATTTAAAATTACAATTATCATCAAATTGAATGAGATAGATACATTTGTCTAGCATATTATTTTTGTTTTGTTTACAAAATCGTTGTTTCATTGTCGTATTGTTTTATGACCTTTTATTATAAAATTAAATGAATCATAGAAAGTCGCGAATACATAGCGACACGAATAATTAATTTAAATGCATAATAGAGTTGAAACAATGCGTTGATGTCTTTTGGGTGGCGATAATTAAATGATTACAACATGCATGCAATCTTTATCTTCCTATTTTTTTTAGACTTAGGATAGTTTTCGTGTAATCTTGGAATGTCGGATAGAGTTTAGATGAATGTCTACTGAAGATTAGAATATTAGTTGTAGTGATGATTTTAAAAAACCAGTACGTGATTTCATGTATCGCTTATGCAGTGTGTACATTATCTGATAGATATCCTAATGAGCTTTGCTTAAAATTCTTTACAATTTATATTTTATCTAAAAAAATTAAATGATTAACAAAAAATCTTACAATTTTTACCATCATTTACTTTAATATTTTTATTGATGTAGAAAGGTAAACGAATTCAGATCTGACTTGTTGTTCATAGCTTTGCAATTGAATGTTGCCATCGATTTTGAGACCCAGAATCTGTTTATTTAACATAACCATAATCCCTCATCGTTATTAGAACCACCGTTGCAATTATGAATAAAATTTATATGACAAACCAAAATGAGAGCAGAGAACGCACTGAATTAATTCATCGCCCCTGACTTCTGTAACGAAATCAAGGTTTTCGGCACGTTCTTGTTTACAACATAATACTGGACGTGTTGTTTGTATGAATACGTTTTCGAGGTCGTTGCCGTGCTCTCCCTCGTGTGTGAAAACAAACGCTAAATAGGTCGGGATGAGAATTGATCAATATTTTTATGATCGTAACTGAACATTAATAGTTCGATGATGGGCTTTTATAGTTTATTTTATGATGCTTAGAAAACTCCATTTTGATTTAAGACCAGATGAGCCGAGAGCTTGTGTCCTCTTATCTAAAAGCAATATAAATAACAATTGCTAGATATGAATTTTCCTTCTGAAATTATTGTCGTAATTGGTGATTTTCGATTTTGCGGTTAGCCATCGAAGCACAAGCATAAATATATTAATAACTACTAAATTCCCAAGTTGGATGGATGAAAGAAATAGTAGCCATAACGAAACTAGAGTTTTCGGGGAATTTTAACTAGTTGTTCTTGACTTATTAGTTGTTTTACACATAGGGCTGAAATAATAGCCCGTAAAATAAAAATTGGATAATATGATACAAAGCAAATCTGCAAATTCGTATTTATGAATCTTATAGATGTTCACGTAAATGTAGACGGACTAATAGCATCGTAGAGAATCGTTAATCTTGGCTTATTATGCGTCCGCGTAGATAGGTACTGCCGCATATCACATTCCGGAAGGAAAGCCTCTCTACTACAGCATATTCAAGTTCTGGTTAGTCTCTATGGGTTTTGGTAATCATTTAAGAAGACCAGGTGGGTCTAGAGCTCGTCTATACTCTAATATTACTAGTGTCAATTCACGTTTAACTGAAATGGGCTTTGATAGTTTCATCCCAGATCTCACAAACGTTGATATTCCTTCTATTCGAATTTTCAGATTTTATGAAATATATTAGGTTTATGCGTCGCCCTGAATTAATTAATACATCCAAAAAAACTATGAAATTCGTATTGTTTTTCTCACGCTGATTCATAACTTTAATAAGTGAGCTGGTCTCGGTGTCCCCATTTTTTGCCACAAACAACTTTGGAGGGCATTACCCTCTTTCTCTCTCCCTCCACCGGACGGAAACACCTAGCTTCGAGGCGAATGCCCATTCTATTACAGAACGCCGCAAAATTTGTGAACTTAAAGTGCCTTTCGATGAGTAACACCATGTTAATCAAACCAAAGTACCACTGGGATGTTTCAGTACAACATGCGCTTTGTCACGTCAATCCCTAGTAGTAATGTAAAATTATACAACCTCTTTTTGCGTTCCAAAAAAACCCAGCGGCATTGAGTTCACATCCAAACACAAACGCAACAGCTCCATCCTACTTTGGGTCCGAGGACCTTACCCTAGACATTGGCTCATGACTTCACAGAATAAGGTTGTCGTCGGTCATCGGCCCTCCCCTCCCCCGTCAAGCGACCTCTTTTCGCAATAACCCAACAAGTTTGTGCGGCTACCAACTTCATCAATACCTCTACCGGCGAACGCACTTCGTACAATGGTAGCTTTATTTTATAGTAAAACTAGTGAACGTGGGCAATCTATTCTGTTTGTATTTGACACTAAAATATATTTGAAAGAAAGTACATATATTCTTTATCGAGTTATATTTCTTCGTAGTTTCATAACAATTCTGTTGTTTCTTGTATGTAATTCTTGAAGTTTTAATGAAATTTGAAATGAAAATTTATAGTTTTCACGGTTTGGTGTGTTTGCTTTGACTATACATGTTTTTATCATTGATTAAATTTAAATATGCGTTCAATAAAACTGATAATCTTTGTAGTTCACAAACAGAAACGTTTCATCGCCGTGAAGAGTTTTCAAATAATTCGCTTGCTAATAGAATTTGGTGGTACCAAAACTGTTTTATAGAGTTCAATAAATTTTGAAAACAGATAATATTAGATTTAATCAGACACTATTCGTGACTGCGCCCAGTATCGAATATTGCACAATATAGTTTTTAATTGACGTACAACGATTAGTGCGCTCGCCCGATTCGCTCCAGTTGTTACCGATTAAGTTTTTACAATGTTTCCCTGGCTAAGTCAAGTTTACAGTTAGCCGACGGGCTGTTGCCAAGTTATGGTCAGATATTAATTAATTAAATCGCCGGAAATTACGACAATGCTAAGAGCGCAAATCACTTTGCCGGGAAACGCTACAATTACGCGTCCAGTATTTTAATTATAAAGTGGGGATTTTAACGCGTGGTCAAATAAATCAAAAATTTTGATATCCTAAAAACTTTTATATAGCATTTATAAAGTCCATTTTTTTTTTAATTTTTTTTAACACGTCGTCAAATGAGTCAAAAATTTTAATATCCTAAAAACTTTTATAGAGCATTTATAAAGTTCATTTACAAAATTAAATGCGTATTTAAGACAAATTACTCTAAAAAACCACTCACCATCAGGTGGGCCGCATGCTCGTCTGCCTACAAGGCGCATACTTATGGCCCTTCAGATCATGCTTTAACGGATGCTTTTGTTTTGAATTTCAGTTTTATTATCTAAGCTTTTAATTCACCATGTAACTAAATGTAAAAAACTTACCTTAGTATGGCTACATATAACTGAAAAAACTTTACTTAACTCAATTACAGTCTAAGTGAGGGAAGTAGTCTGAATTTTCACGGATTTCCATGCGTTTTTATAGTAGTTTATAGTAAGTTATCATGTTGATATCTTAATAAGTGGTGCGTTCAAAAGGTATGTATTTGTGGATGTGGGATGAAGAATTATACTAATTAGGTGTCCCTTGACTTATTTATATTTGAACAAAGCTTTATTTGGAAAAGACACACAAACACAACCCGCAATTATAATTTAAACAAATCCTGCAACTATAATTTCTATCCAGAACTTATTTAACAAACAAAAAAACATATTATTTGTCTAGAAAACGACCAATGTTGGTTTCTTCATGCTCTGCAACTCAGATTCATACGATTTGTCTATTTAACGAGCAATTCTTATAGAAGTATCTATGTCCTCCCAGCCTAAGGAATGACACAAGTATTTAGGGGCCAATGTACTCTATGACAATATCTATAATCATTCTGATGCCACAGATCTCACGAGTGGAGTGACCCATTCCAAGTTGGATTGGGTATAGCTATGGGTGTTGGAATTTCCAACACCAGAGCTACCAATGCGCGTAGAGTCAGTGCCTTGTTTGCATCCAGTGTCTCTGGCCGGCATATCTCTATTCGTAGAATCATTAAATTCGGCACGTGGATGATATAGGTGTCATCATGTCGCTTGTATTTTACATATGTACATTCATTCCTCGTACCTAAATTTAAGTCGGCCATTTTAATGTTTGGGTCAAAATTATGATTAATTGTAAAATCAAAAGCATCTATTTGTGTGTTTGATGGTAATTTAATATAAATCTCTGATAATGTATCAGACTCGTAATTGCTGATTAATAAAGTTGATAACTTTCTATTCTCCCAATCTGTGTACCCACATAAACATTATTAGTAAAAGGATTCTCACCGCGATTTTTTGTTTTAATGAATTTTCTAATATAATGTAAGAGCCCGTTTAATAATAATATTTTTAGTGTAAATAACCGCAAAAACTTAAAACAATGTGCATACATATTTGTTGAGTATTTTTGATGTGTTCATTCGTTCTTATCGTCTCAAACAATATAGTTAAATAAAAACCGAGCGACATGCGGGCTACTGGCGGAAGTACGCGTTTTAAAATCTACAACACACGCGTTAATTTGAATGTGAAACTTTGTTCTTACGTTTCCTTTTTCATTAGCCTAAACAGGTAGAACAACTCACAATTTATCTTACATTCGAATGTCGATTTCTGCGATCTTGGCTGAAAGAGGCATCAGGTAGTACCGACCCGCACAGGCCTCATCCACATTCCTACTCAGCAGCAGACATCACAAAAAATTTTAATTTGAAATGGGTAGAGAAACCCAACAAAGGCTATACGGATATTTTACTACTGTAGTTGATTGGAGGGACGAGTGTTTAAACAAAGGCATTTAGGCCGCGACGCTTATTCAACAGGAACGAAATTTTGTATTAAGCATCAGTAAATTTATTTAAAAAAAAAAAACTTACTTACTTACTTATTTTTCACTCGAGGTAGGACCTCTTGTGAACCCGCGCAGGTATCACCGCACTGCCTATTTCTGCCGTGAAGCAGTAATGCGTTTCGGTTTGAAGGGTGGGGCAGCCGCTGTAACTATAGTTGAGACCTTAGAGCTTATATCTCGAGGTGGGTGGCGCATTTACGTTGTAGATGTCTATGGGCTCCAGTAACCACTTAACACTAGGTGGGCTGTGAGCTCATCCACCCTACTAAGCAATTTTTTTTTTTATCAAAGCGTTCTATTGATTAATTAAAAATAATTCAGGCCGCGTAAGGAAGTATTGACTGCACACCGGACGACGACGGCGGCGCTTCCGGTCGCCATCGTCGCTTGAACGTGCTGTGATTGCACCTCGACGCTAACTTTATAATATTCATAAAAATATGCAAAGGATTTTATTGTTCAATTGAGAAACGAAATTTCATATGAAACACGCCCGCAGCGACAGTGGATTTATTCATAAGACATTGAGAAAGAAAATTAAAAGTTGAATTCATAGTTTGTGAATAAATATAAGTGTATTTTCTCATAAAAAAAATTAGAAATAATAGAAATATTATCTTTGTCAAATTGTTTTTTTAATAGCTTTAATAGCGCTATTACTTGAATGTCATAAAAATTATGAATATGATAAGGGTGAGATAAAATAAAGTGCAATAGGTACATTTTGCTATCTCTTTTTAAAGCTCCCGTTGGAGCTCTACATTAATTATTGTATGCATACTTATTGATTAATTTATTCTCAATCTTTATAATATTTTAACTTTTCAATTAAATGTTGAGAGAATTTCCAGGATGAATTTATTTCGTCAATATCTTCCGATACTTTCCATATCTTTAGTAAAATCTTTTATATCTACACCTTTCTCTACACCATCCGATCACTTGAAGGCGTACACTGCTTCTTTAGAATTCTTGAGATGTCCATCTGCTGAATATGACCCGGCCTACGTAAACGGTTTTCCTTTCGTAATTCACCTCAACAGCAGTACAACGGCAATTCTTCTGAGGACCTTTCTCAAAGAGATTGAGGGATTATGAGAGATTTAGATTTCCTTAACACAACAATAATTTGCGACCTCAATTTAGGCCACACTATATTTTGGTTTCGACATGAAATGACATCTACCATAATAAACATAACAGAATGTACGCTGAAACGCGATTTTGCCGAAGAATCTACTGATTGACTTTTAGTTTATGGACTAAAATACGACAGAAACACCCCGTTATTCGGAGAAAATGAAATGCATTTTATTATTTACGAATTATTATCCAATTTTAAGGCAGGTAAAACGATAGGAAACGTTCAGCTATACATAAATGTGTTTAGTAATTCAGGGAATTCCCTGGACGGAACATCAGACCAAGGCATAAATCTTGGGAGAACTAGGCGTCTTCACAAGTCTTTGTACGGGTTATCTACGTAGGATTTTTAATTTTTTTTACTTACGTTGCGAGGTAGAAATGTCCCAATCTTGAAAATCTACTCGTCACAGGCAAAGAGTGTAGTCCTTTGCGCTGGTCTTATTAAATTATGATGAAATTGGACATCAATAGAGCATCAATGTCGCCGCTATCCAGTGCGTAGAGGACAAGAAAGAATCAAGGAACATAGTCCGAGCCAAAATGCTCCGTAAAGGTCACGACCCTCAGCACTGAGGAACACGATGCAAGGAGGAGAAGGACGACTAATTTATAGCTAAGAAGAACAATGGCTGCTGACCATAATTATAATACACACACACACATACGTACACATTATAGTTATTTATATATATAGTATTGTCATTAATTGTTTCAAAATACATAGTTTATTCGGACACATTTGAATGTATGCTATTCCAACCTCAAATCGAGTTCAGTTAACAAACAATAGGATTGCGGAATAAAAGACTGTGAATTATCTTCACATCCTCAATTATCGTGTCGCTAACACAGACGAGTTGGAATTATGACTTTCCGATATATAACAACACTCTAATGAGTAAATGCTCAACAAAACACAAAAACAAACAGCCATTGTTTTTTTTGTTTGCTTAAATACGCAGACGAATCTCATTGTCCATCTGCTTTGAAGAAATTACCGTAGCTTACGATATACAACTCACCTTGAGACAGGCGATCAAAGCCACAATATACATTGTAATTTTAGCTATCGTAGTAGTGTGTAACGACTTTGGAACTGAAATAAACAGGATTATGGAAAATCAAGCTTACAAATGCCCCACCACAAGTAAATATATATATTTGTAGGCCATATTGCTACCACATTATTAAGCTACTGCATAGCTTCTATAGCGGGCCTTGAGCGCGGCGACTGAATCAAGAAATTCCGTAACGAAAATAACCTGACACCCCCACTACGCCTACTATGTAGCTCGCGTTCAACACATTCACACGTTGCGCTGGTGTAGTGTTTGTGAATAAGCGCGCGGCGTGACGTCGCACTGCATGAGCATCATGAAAAGTCTGCCCATCTCTCTCTCGCGCGGTCTAGCTTATGAGTGTGAAGGGGACAGTTAATGTTTTGCTTTAGTTAATGTTTATAAATATAGCGTGGTCTTATTTTTATTATTGTTTTAATATTAAGTTATTATTTTGTCTAATTGTCATTGCATAAGTTGATAAAAAATGCTTTGCAATAGCTTTACCGCGGTAATCCCCGAGTTCCACACGTCTTTTTATTCCTTCGATTGCAATCAAAATGAGTAAAATAGGCATCTCATAAATTCTGACCTGCGCGCTTCAAACGCAGGAACTTTTAATAAAAATTAAATCTGTTCATCTATGTTGTAGAACAATAATTAAAATGTACGTTGGTTTATTGAGTATTACATTAAACTTCACATACTCTATACTTATTATGCTTAGCACGAATCGTGAATATTAAATACTAAAAACATTATAATTTCACCTCAACTTGTCATTTGCTCTACTCGATTTGCTAAGAACACAAAATCTTGAAAGATTTTTTGCTAGTACCTACAGTTTAAACTTGACTTTTAGCACAAATCTGTCTTTCGTTATTTATTCAACACACATACACATTAACAAACTAATCTAATGAAAAAAGTTACTAGATAGTAGAAATGTACTTACTACTATCCTATCAGTTTAACTAATCTAACACTATTACTTCAGAGAATAAACCCGTCAATCTATTGCTTCGCTTCAACGCGTGAAAGAAGAACAAACAAACACACAAATGAACACTGTTCTATATTTATAATATAAATAATTATGGATTATAATATACCATACTTGCTCACACTAAAATGGCCGTCTCCAATTACTACCAACACCCGGCTGTAATCAAATTCAATTTGAAGTGTATTGACGTCTACAGACTATGATCGTAATGATTTCAGGTTCATCAAACGTTCCCGCAGGTCGTTGCCTTAACCACCAATATCGGAAAATTTTCAGGCTAAGACAAAAGTAACGGATGATAACATATCTAATATAATAACAGAGAACTTATTTTGGAGAATAACAGAGAACTTATTTTGGAAGGGAATTATGAATCATAGTTAAAAAGAGATTAATATTTGAGATCACTTGTAAGGAGAGGGCTTTTAATGTTGAACATTCATTTACAATTAACATTTAATCATAGATGTGTTACAAAGTAAAGTTTTTTTTAAGTAATTAAAAAAGGCTGGCCAAAAGTGTATTTTGTTTACACGTGGCAATGAATCATCATGTTTTTTTACTAAATCATTTCCGTTAGTACAGTTTACCAAGTATCTATTTTGTATTGGTTGAATTTAAACAGCTTAATTTTATTCATTAAATTAAATGTACAATAACGTAAGCGACAATGCCCTAATTACAAAAACTAATTACAAAAAAAATAACTAATTACATCGTTATTTATTGTTGTCTGTAATGTACATAGGTATCAAGTACAATAAGTTTCGGTTTTTGTACGAATAGCAATTTCGTAGCATATGCCTTTGAAAAAGCTTGCTTATCAACAAGATATCATCACCGTTGATAATATAGGATGAAGTATTTAATTAATTTTGGAACATAACGGCTCTAATGTTTTTATTATTATTACAAAGCCGTTATATGATTTTTTAAAATTTTGGAGATACGTGTCGATCCCTGTTTCACGGTACACCAAATAGATAGCTTATTGTAGTAGTGTAAGATTTAACATTAAATAATTAAGATGGCTACCACGATTTTATTTTAAAAGGAAAGTACTGTAATTTTGTAATTTGTAAAATAATTTGAAGTCTTTTACTTGTGGTTGGGCATCTTGCGAGTCCGCACGGGTAGATACCACCACCCTGCCCATTTCTGCTCTGAAGCAGTAATGTATTTCGGTTTGGAAGGCGGGGTAGCCATTGTACTATTGAAACTGAGACGTTTTTTATTTTTTAGATGGGTGGACGAGCTCACAGCCCACTTGGTGTTAAGTGGTTACTGGAGCCAAATGCGCCACCACCACTAAATGCGCCACCCACGTTGAGATATTATAAGTTCTAAGGTCTCAGTATAGTTACAACGGCTGCCCCACCCTTCAAACCGAAACGCATTACTGCTTCACGACAGAAATAGGCGGGGTGATGGTACCCACCCGCGCGGACTCACAAGAGGTCCTACCACCAGTAATTACGCAAATTATAATTTTGCGAGTTTGATTTTTATTACACGATGTTATTCTTCACCGTGGCAGTCAATCGTGAAAATTTGTCAAGTGCGTATTTCATTAGAAAAATTGGTAACCGCCTATGGGATTCGAACACCGTTGATTCGCTAGATACGTCTGCACCGGACGTCTTATCCTTTAGGCCACGAAGATTACATAGACCTAGAACTTCTGTCTCAAGATTGGTGAAATAATTTACGTTGTTGATATTTATGGACCCCCGTAACCATTTAACACCAGATGAGCCGTTGAGCTCGTCAAGCCATCTAATTAATAAATATAATAAAATGTATTGTTGTTTGTAAAAATATTGGCTGAGATAGATTTTTAAGTCTAAGACTAGTTACAATAGAAAAACCCTGAATGTTTCTGTTGCAAAGCAGTCATATTTTGCGCCTCAGATTGTGGAAGACCCGCACTCATTTTTTTCCTACCTATGCTAATAGCCTTGAGAGGCTATTTCAGCTTCTCTTTTACGTGTAGGTGAGCTCACGGGGCTCAAACCGGGAGTGTTGCTGACACTGGGTCTAGCAAGAGCAGTGCTTCGTAGAATCTACCACCCCATCGGAAACGCGACCCACTGAGAAGATTCAGCGAGAAACTCAGTGGGCTGTGTCTATGGGTTAATTCACTCATCGAGCCCTTCGTCGCAAGCGACGGGTTCGACAAAGACGGTGACCGGTGCTTGTGGTACCTAAAAGCACCGTTAATGGATCGGGAGGATCCGTAATGACGTGCTTAGGGCGACGACGACTGTTTTCCATTCGGTGCACAGATCAGGTAGGTATATAATTACCGGCGGCCACGACAAAAGGGTTTTTATGTCGTGCCGACTTCGAAGTGGCGCAATGATGCCGACTGTAGATAGTTACTGACTGAATCAATCTCCAGGTCATCATGGAGATCACCATTCTTTGGTAACCATGGTGCTCCGACGGCTATCCTGCAAAAACGGGATTGAATGACTTGAAGGGGTTTCAAGTTGGTGCGAGCCGCATGNAATTACCGGCGGCCACGACAAAAGGGTTTTTATGTCGTGCCGACTTCGAAGTGGCGCAATGATGCCGACTGTAGATAGTTACTGACTGAATCAATCTCCAGGTCATCATGGAGATCACCATTCTTTGGTAACCATGGTGCTCCGACGGCTATCCTGCAAAAACGGGATTGAATGACTTGAAGGGGTTTCAAGTTGGTGCGAGCCGCATGACCGAACACTACGCTTGCATAGGTCATGACGGGGCGTATGCAAGTTTTGTAGGGTGTCACCTTATTACGAAGGGACAATTTACTTCGCTTACCCGCACTCATAGCGTATACAGTTGACACTTTAACGTCATGACCTAATTAAGCATTCGTTTTACAGCAACATTATGAGATGCAGTAACCGTTTAGTAGCAGGTGTGTCGCCTATTAACCTAAGTCATGAATAAATAAAAAACGATTTCGTAACGTTCGAGAAACAATCAAATAGGTTAAGGGCAGAAACTATTTATAAATCGTATCACCGCATTGTAATCGCTCTCTAGGGCTGTGGTTGAATTGAATATAATGAACTCTGATCATTAGTGTTACACAAACGGTGCTTATTGTTTTTAAGGAGGAGTTCACGGCCAACTGGTGCCAAACAGTGACGAGAGCCCATAAACATTAAAACACTTATATTGTCTCCCATCTTGAAACAGTCCTAATTATATTACACAACGTCTCTCTGATCCTGTCTATTTCTGCCGTGAAGCGGTAATACGTTTCAGTTAGAAGGGTGGGACAACTTTTGTACTGTGAAAACTGAGACCTTAGAACTCATATCTCAAAGTAGGTGGTGGAATTTACGTTGTTGATTTCTATGAGTCTCAACAACCACACCGGCTGGACCGTAAGCTCGTCCGCCCAACAGCCAACAAAGGTTTAAAAAAACTAACTTGATATGGATGCTCGATGCTGCGACTTAGGTTGTCGACACCAGATAAATAATGGAAGAACGACCCGGTCAGTGTTGCATTACATTCCGATCCACCGGGGTATCCTGGAACACGAACATCACAGCCTGACGGGTCGCTGTACCGCGGAGTCCAGCGTCGCGGCTCGTCGACGACCCTAGGGCGGGATCGTCGTGCTAGTTTTGACCGCGGGAAACCCCTTACTGGCCGGGTTCTGACACCGGAAGGAGATCAGATGTCGAGTGAGAGAATACAAAGAGAGTCGTTTGGTTGGTATAGCCTTAACAACGTGCTTGAGCTCGCCGTCTGCTCCCAATATCTGCTGACGATCAAGACCTAGATACCCTCGCGGCGGAAACATCGCATGAGGTTCAGGCCCCTTTTTTATCCTTAGTTCATGTACCTATAGATTTTGACCTATAACTATTGATACTGGTATCTTTTATTTTTAATTTTACGTAAAATTTATTTTTATTCTCCTTAATAACATTTACTAAATAATTAAAAATCAACCTTAAATTAAATAAAGCTATTGTCACTACTAAGTGATAAAATTGTACGTCCTCATATTTCACAAAAAGAAAAGAAAGCATTTACTCCATCGATTGCTAATTAAAAAAATTCTTAACGTCAAATGATTGATACCCAAACTAAACAAAACCCAAATAAGCCTAAACAAACGCAAAAACAATAAATAAATCAAACGTTAGTTTCCAAAGTTACAGGACATATTTTCACAGTGAAAAAAGTCCGTTGCGAGTTATTACAGTCATCGATCATTCGTTTCAGAACACAATGTGCCCACATACAAACAGGTACAAACATCAGACAAGTCTCGAACGAATCGACAGTAACCGTGTCAACGTAACGATACGTCGCCGCGACATTCGTAAAGAGGACAGCCAATGAATATGCATGCCTCTCTTTGTCATATGCCAACTGTTTTGAGCTATCTTTACTTGTGCGGTACACATGAAGTTAACATCTAAAACCACACATTAATTATTGCGATTTTACCGAATCTCAGTTTTAAGTTAATCTGTATCTAGATTCGGCTCTATGGAAATGTGATTTACGGTAGTTTGAGTTTTTTTTATATGGCTTTGTTGGCAGACGAGCTTACGGTGCACCTAATGTAAGTAGCCACTATTGCTAATGGACAATCAGCAATGCTAGAGGTTCAGTCAAGCCGCTACCTACTGCTGAAGAGCCTCCGCAAGCCTCGTTTGCAGGAGGACATGTTATAATGCTCGGGAAGCACCACGGAGGGGAGTTAATTCTAGATCCAGATGATTCGTGGCATATTTCTGGAAAAATACCGCTGATAAAGTATCTAAAATCACACTTCTAGTTATGTTAGTATGGAAGAACTCTGATCCAAGGGCGGGCGGTCCGATGATTTTGTTTTTGTTTTTTTGTTTTTATTATTATTATTATTGCTTTTGTTTTAGTCCGAGATTGTAGGTATTATTTTTATTTAATTCTAGTATAAATGAAATAGTTAATGCAGTGTAATGAAGTGTAATATGGATGCAAAATCTGAAGTAAATTAAATAAATAAAATAAAAAATAAAAACGAGATCATTTCAAGTAGTTCCTCAGGGCACTATTAGGATAGAACATATGGTATAAAACACAGAGACAACCGAAGTCCCTCTTGTAGACCCAGAGGTTCCATTAGTGCTTGAATGTGGTTTGTCTTGTTATTGGATGAAGCTTGGCTTTGATACTAACGTCACTGAACGGAGATGACTACATAAAGCAGTCTGGGCTAGAGCCTTGCCATCCATAGATAATACACATAAACCAGTTATGGCCATCGATGATAACAAAAACGAATGCACTGAAGTCGTAGTACGGTCAAAATAGATGAGTTGATGTTATCAGCTTGTGCGGCCATACTTTACTATCGCTACCACATTAAATACTAGTAATTAAAAAAAAAAAAACTTCCGAATATGAAACTGCAATTAAAACCATATTGAATGTACAAAATGTACAATGAATCGAATTCAATGTTCGTTTATTAACTCTAATCTGTTGTTATAAATCGAAAAGAGTATCTGCGGTGATCTTTGATGTTGTTTTTTTTTCCTACCTATGCTGATAGCCTTGAGAGGCTATTTCAGCTCCTCCTTGAGTGTAGAGCTCACGGGGCTCAAACCGGAGTGTTACTATCACTAGCCCTAGCAAGAGCAGTGCTTCGCAGATGATGTTCGTATTTGAGAATGAAATGGACAGTTTCAAAGTGGCATTTAGAGCTAAGATCATCTAAGCGGAATTTAACATAAAATTCTGTTTGTGCTACGTAACATATCCATATTGTTTGAATATCAATAATATACTGCCTTTGTTATAACCATGTTGGTACATAATGCTTGGTTTGGCGTATACTAATTTCATATAATTTCGAAGATTTGTTTGTTGCTAGTGGCTGATCACTCGGCAGGTCTCGTGGTGGCTTACCTTACCCATAAAGCTCACACCTTGAGACATGAGGTCACAGTCTCAATAGTGACACGTATTGGCTAGCGCACGCACGTATTTATAAATATTTACTTAGACATTCTCAGTCACTACTCGTAAGTTACAAAAGTACATCCCAAAATTTTTATACTTGACAATTTTATTTTGTCATAAAAAAAACAAGATTTCCTTTCAAACCGCGAGCTCTTTTTATAACATGTCATGAGAACGTGAGAAACGGACGTTGAACTCTTAAATTTTACTTAAATACTTCCATATCTGATTCGTTGTTCGCAATTTGATTTACGTCGTGATTTTATTCTATTCTATTTTAGTCAGTAATATTTTATATCATATAAGCCATGTAACATCTTAGACGCATCAATAGAAGAAAGATTTTACGGCTCGTTTATCGCTCGACAGCATAACAGGTCAGCAAACAGATCTGATAATTCTTGAATAATAAACTTAAATTAAGCCTGCCTATGACTTTTGAAAAAATTTAATCATTTCAAACATAAAGTAACGAAAAAATTTATACTTTATATAATACTAGCTGACCCGGCAGACTTTGTAGTGCCTCAATCGACAAATAAAAGACCCAAGCTTTTGTATAAAATAAACTTAAAACAAACAAAAGGAAACAATAGAAAATTGTTATTTCTATTTAATTCCGAGCATTTTCATATTTATTCACCTTTTAAACCTTCTCTGGACTTCCACAAACAATTCAAGCCCAAATTTAGCCAAATCGGTCCAGCCGTTCTCTAGTTTTAGCGAGACTAACGAACAGCAATTCGTTTTTATATACTTATATAATATTTAGATATAATATTTGACGCACCTGCTCAATTATATTTGATACAAAACTTTTAACGAAAATTAGGTTTTATTACATAAAGCTTATTAATACTTATTACAAAAAAAAAACTAACATCTTTTTGTCGTTTGTTTTCAACAGCAGGCGATAGGTTATGGATGAGAGTCACGGCTTACCAACTGTTTTGTACTATTTCAGTTTCCGCTTCTCACGATCTTCGATATGGTATGCGGTACCTACAAAAATGCAAACCACTTAGGTCCTCACCATATAATCGATTTAAATAATTATATTTATTTACTTTGGTGTTTGTTTCGGTCATGTCAGTTTTAAAACAGCACAGTTTTAAAATACTTATAACTTGATCATACTAACGACTCATTAACTATTCAAAAAACCGAGCCCTTTTAATTTAGACAGCTGCGAGCTCCCATAATATTCGTTCATAATTTTCTGCAAGAAACAAATTTATACGACGACAAATTACATAATTAGACTGGTGTTCAAAATCATCCCAAATGACATTCAGAAGAAATCCATTTGGTATGGATGTTAATGGCATTGTTTTTAGCATTCATTTCAAACGTTATCTTAATTTGAAAGTAATAGACAGTTAATACGAGCCATTTACTCTCTAGAAACATGCCTTATTAAAGCACAGTTACGTATAGGCGCAAAATGATAATGTCTCTGCTTCTTAATAAAAACGAGTTAAAAAAAATGTTACCTCATTATTGTATTTTTAGAGTATGAGACAATGTTACATCAAAAGACATATTACAAGCGTGAAATAATACAAGCTTACAGTTACAATATTATTAACGTGTTCTGACGTGCGTTGAATATACACGTACTATGCGAGACAATGAATGCACACGACGTCAAGTGCACGGCTGCAATCACACACGCAGCCGAAGTATGCGATGCGTCCAACGGTTATATGTATATTTCAAAATAAATAATTTTACATCATTCCGGTCTTACACTCATTTCTTTTAAACTTAGATCATTTTAATGTGTTCGAATTTCCAAATTCACATCATGCTTCATATACAGGGTGTTTGTCGAAGTTTTCCGAAACCGTGATGGTAATAATGAACTTCTAGATAAAGTATTTTTATTGCCCTTGTGTGGTTACCGCGTGGACGCAAACATTGCTACGGTCAAAGCAAAGCCGCTATCTATCCATGAGAATAATATCATAACACTAACACATCAACCGTACATGAATAGTTCTCATCTTAGGAATGAAAGCGAATCAGCAATGTAAGTTTACAAAAATTGGAAGTGCCTCAATTTACCTTATGTGAACCGGGCAAAGAGACGAGCTCATATGAAAACGTTGACCCCGTGTCTCAAATGGTTCATGTGTTACGTTAATTTAATATATTCTGCTCTAGAGAGTTTACTAGCTCACAGCATACTTAATAATGAGCGGTTCCCAAAGCCCTTTCATATAACAATGAGAATGCTCCCACCGGCCTTAAAATCATCATGGCTTAAGGGATAATACGCGTGGTGTACTCGTATTGATCAATGCGACTGTGCCAATGTTCAAATCCTGCTAACAAATAACAATTTTTACAATTAAATACGTACTTAACTCATGTTCACAAATGGCTACCACGATAGAATAACATTGAGAAATAGAAATTATTCACAAATAAATAAAATTGAGATATAGACTAGAAGTCTCAAGGTGGGGGCAGTATCCACGTGTTGGTGCCAATGGTCCCTGGTAATCGATTAATATCAGGCTGGCCGTGAGCTCACTCATCTGTTTAAGCAATAAGTGAGTCGTCTATTATCAAAGGTGGCAATCTGTGCATTTGGACAAAAAAATTTTATTGATATGTCAATACAGATTGATTTGAATATAATCGTCTCCTTCAAAGAATACGGTTCAAAACCTGCATTAAATAAATTATTAACTTAACCTGTTATTTATCTAAGATGTCGTTCAGAAGAGTTTTGTGACTGCCAATGGAATACAAAGTCAATAATTCATTTTTCTGATTTAACAATAATTGTCCAATAGTCACATTGCCGGCTTTGATAATAGTCGACTCAAGTTAAAACATTCGTAGTCTCAATTCCATGTACAAATACGTAGGGCAGTGTTACCTATATTTTTGTTTTCATTTATTTATTGCTTAGGCCGGTGGATGAGCTCACGACCCACTACTAACACATTATATTATAACAACATGAATCCTCCGTTACTCACTTTAAGATATGAGGTATGTGTGCTAAGTGCGAGTTTTTTAACGTTCTCGATGACGTAAAAGTTAACTCAAACTTGTATGGAGTTGGAACATTTGCTTAAGTTTGCCACTAGGGGCGCTGTTCCAACTGCATACGAATTTGAGTTAACTTTTACGTCATCGAGAACGTTAAAAAACTCGCACTAAGCACACAGAAGCTCTTTTGTAGTATTGAACTAATTTTAAATTAAGCAATAACTAACTACACCCTGTATTTTTTGAACTTTTGAAATTCGATCATTAAAGCATTACTGCTAACTACTTATTTAAGCTATGTACAAGTTACAGTCGTGTTTAATTTAACAAATTTTAATTTTGCAGTGTTGGACAAACAATGTCACTACCGCCATTATTGGAATAATATATTTTGAGGTTTTAACAACCACTTCTGTTTGACATTTGTTAACCTACTCACGTTTAACGAAATTAATAAAAAAAGTTTTAAAGGATTAATGATATATGTGAGAATTAATTTGTCATCTATCACACTAAAAAGAAAATGTAAGATGCATCTGAAATTTCAACCAAACCACAGATTAACTTTAGATTGTTCCAGAGCTTCAGAGAAAATTGTCAGATCATGCTAACGATACTAAAAGAAAAAGTAAGTACGTAACTAGGCTGACGTTCCCAATTTCCGATTCGAGCATGCACGATGTCTTCACGAGGCCCTTCGTATCTCACAGTCAAGAAACAAGTTCCGCTGGTGGCAATTTCGTAATTCGCCTCCACGAGGTCTGTGTCTTGGTCAGGGCCGATCGCTAAGGGACCGTCTACACTCAACAACACTTATTCTGTTATTCTGTAGGTACCGTGCCGTGCTTATAATGCTTTCCTCAATAATGGTAATGAATTGTGTATTTTTGCGACGAAATAGCTGTGCTTTTAACGAAAAACGTGCATGGTATATGGCACAATCAAAACTTTGACTCAAGGTGGGCATTACGGTTTCTATGAGCGTCGATAGGCACTTAAAACTAGACGAGCCGTGACTTCGTCTACCTATACAGTGCAATAAAATAAATAATAGTTTAAAAAAACTAAAAAACACGCTTTATATAAAATTCAACTAAAAAATAGAATATATTTTATTGTAAAAAAAAGCGTGGGGTGCATGGTGTTATTAGTTATAAATATTTTTTTGACAGACATGAGTAGAAGAATTATTATTTCAATAATATCTTAAAAAGCACCCCACGCTTTTTTTTACAATAAAATATATTTTACACTACTTTCAATTTAAATTTATTAAAATTTATTTTCTATTTTTTAGTTGAATTTATATAAAGCGGGTTTTTTAGTTTTTTTAAACTATTATGTATTTATTTTTCATTTTTAGTTAAATTTTCTATAAAAGCGTATATTTAAAACTATCAAGTAATTTAACATCAATTCCTGCCTTATCGACTATAGATAAAAATTATATAAATTGGCAAAAAAATTGGATAAATATACAAAGTTTGAATGAAGTCTGGCCATTTAAAATGGGTCAAAATCGCGTCTAAAGGAGTCAGTTACAAACATACATACATACAAGTAAAGCTAATATAAAGCGTGTAAAAAGGTAAAAAATGAGTTTCCGTTGGCATGGTTAAATATATTATTGTTTTCATATAAATACCTATGTTAAGACACAATATAAGTATAGCCATTTAAATAAATAAAACAATAGATTACATTAATGTACAAATAGATTTAGTTACTATAACGACTAGTTTGCGCTGCTGACGAGTGTGTTAAGTCCCTATGGCGTCGGGGTAGGCTGGAGGGGTCGTGGTTTGAAGGGGGCGGGGTAGTATGGCACTAAGCGGAACGCCAGATCGTGCTGCACCGCCGAGCGCGACCGCTAAACCAGCTTGGCACTTGAATTGCAACATCGTTGCTTAGTTGAGTTAGGTGATGTACGTATAGTGTTGCTCGTCTCAGTATAACACACAGTACAAGTACAATAAACAAACTTACAGCGTATAAAGTATTTATATTGTAAAGAGATTTTTTTAGATTCACAATATACGGTACTGTACAAAACTGATATGGCAATATATTATTTTTCTTCGGCTTACGCGAATCGTAGATACGTATAATTAAAACCACTTTGACAGTTTAATTTCGCGTTATTCATTGCCATTATATTATTTCGTACATGAATTCACATTTTACTGGTGGTAGAACCTCTTGTGAGTCCGCACGGGTAGGTACCACCACCCTGCCTATCTCTGCCGTGAAGCAGTAATGCATTTCGGTTTTAAGGGTGGGGCAGCCGTCGTAACTATACTTGAGACCTTAGACCTTATATCTCAAGGTGGGTGGCGCATTTACGTTGTAGATGTCTATGGGCTTCAGTAACCACTTCACACCAGGTGGGCTGTGAGCTCGTCCACCCATCTAAGGCAATAAAAAATAAATAAAAAAGTGTAAAGTATTCGAAACGTTTTAATCAAGACAGGGCAATATTATAAACTGGTAATTAATTTAGCATTATTCTTAGAAAAATATACATACAAATATATACAGTTACTAATGATTTGAGAGCTACAAGCAAACCAGCACAAGTAGGACTCGCAGCGAAGCTGTAACCGGTCGCGTAAGTATCGTAATGTTACAGCACTGATGTAAGCGAAGAAAGCAGTTGCTGGCAATTTTCTTCGTTTTTTTTTTTAAATGGCTTCATGTAATCTTAGATTCTATTAATTACACTAATAATTTTAATATAGGTAGCTTATTGATTTGCATATTTATATTTACTAGAGGTCCCGCAGTAGTCGAAATTCGACTATAATTAATTGGAATTGTAAGTTTATACACTATTATGATTGTATTTTATACTTCTATAATCACAAATTTCGCCAAGACTACACTATAAAAAATATTAACAAAGACATACAATATTTAATCTATTCTCAATTTGACAACAGACGTCACGAACAAAAGTTTGACAATAAATAGTATGCATGCGTGTGTGCGTCAAATACATGGTAGTGTGTGTAATGTATTTTTTATTAATTCAATGTATCTTTTATGCATTATTTAAAAAAAAAATTAGCATTGTGTACTTCTTCTCTATATTCTCCATAAGTGTGGAAAATTTCATACTCCTCCGTCTGCGCAATTTTCGTAAAAAGGGATACAAAGTTTTTACTTCACGTATTAATATATAGATATAAATATATGACGTAAAACTACTCATTGCCACCGTATCTTCGTGTGCGCCACTTCATAGAATTTAGAATACTCCCTGAAACATAAAGTCATCAAAATCATAATTAAACTGAAACAGTGCCTACCCTACTCTTCCAGTCAAAACTCAAGGTCATTTCGTTGTAGAAATAGGCAGATCATTATAAAAAAAAAACAAAAAAATCTAAATGAAATATTAAGGTAAAGCCTTAATATGCTATTCCTGATTTTCTTTCGTTTATCTTTGCGCCTAGATGGATTGTATTTAATAGCCGTATTTAATAATAAACTGTACGTACTATATAATTTATAATCGATGGTTTAATTCTAAATTCGTAATTTATGTTAGCTGCGCCCGGTCTGGTCTTCAAAGCTAATTACTTCGTCATCGTTTATTATTCCTAGGATTATAAGAACACTTATGTTATATGCCAAGTTGATCAATCGTCTGATGAACTAAGCTACGTAATTTTCTAGATTCTTGTTATAAAAATACCCAGTTTCGTTCATAAAAGAGATGTACCCTTTAAAATCAACTGTCGAAGTAATTCCAACGATAATATTTTTTAAAAATGAAACTTGAATGGCCTTTGGTCTTTACCATATATGTTTATATAATTAAGATTGAATATGTTAGCATCGAATTGCACGTATTAAAAATTCAAGTTTAAGGGGATATAAAAATAGTAGAAAGAAACAGAAAAATGTATATGCAATTTTAAAAGCTTATTTCAAAAAAGATATTATTAATCTGTTGAACTTTTTATCCGTTCATGGTACAATTAGAGATCTAATCTACAGCAGTGTCAATGTAAATAAAATAATACAGAAAATAATAAAAAAATAGAGATTTAGTTTTTTATAAATAAATTGTATATTTTTTTACTTTTTTATTGCTTAGATGGGAGGACGAGCTCACAGCCCACCTGGTGTTAAGTGGTTACTGGAGCCCATAGACATCTACAACGTAAATGCGCCACCCACCTTGAGATATAAGTTCTAATATCTCAGTATAGTTACAACGGCGGTCCCACCCTTTAAACCGAAACGCATTACTGCTTCACGGCAGAAATAGGCAGGGTGGTGGTACCTACCCGCGTGGACTCACAAGAGGTCCTACCATCAGCTTATAGCTTGAGATAAAAATAAAGGAAGTAATATTTAGTGCTGAAAAGTGCTGCTGGTCTTAACATTAAAAATGTTGATATTCTTTATTTAAGTATCTTATAAGACTAAGTTTTTCTTAATGTACACCTACTTTATAGGTGGAGAAACTGTACAAAATATTTTGATTCGTCTTTCATTTATTTGCTTAAAGTTAGAGTTTAATTGAATACACGAAAATGTCAGACCAGACTTTGACCAGTCTTAATTCACAAACGATTTTATTTCGTTTGAAAATTTATTTTCAAACTGTAACTCAATCTAGAAATCTATATACATATTAATACGTGAAGCAAAAACTTTGTATCCCTTTTTACGAAAATTTCGCGGACGGAGGAGTATGAAATTTTCCACACTTATAAAGAAAATAGTGAAGAAGTGCACAATGCTAATATTTTTTTTAAATCATGCGTAAAAGATACATTAAATCAATAAAGAAAACATTACACACACTACCATGTATTTGACACACACACATAGACTCTTTGTTTATTGTCAAACTTTTGTTATTGTTTAAAGTTTGTGGTCAAATTGAGAATAGGTTAATATTGTTTATCTTTATTAATATTCGTCTATTGTGTAGTCTTGGCTAAATCTGTGACAATAGAGCCATAATAATGTTTAAACATAAAATTTCAATTGATTAAAGTCGAATTTCGACTTCTGCGGGACCACTAGTGTTTATAAATTCACACAAAACGAAGCCAAAAAAAAAGCTGCCAAAGAAAATAAAAGGCGACGCTCCACAGCTACAAGCTCGCTCCAACAAGCGTATTCATTAAACTACTAATAACCTGATTACATTCTAATATTGATTACCAATACATAAGTCAGGTGGATAAGAAAAATAATTTCCATAAGTCAAACGGCGAGCTGAGGTCGACGATCTATACACTTGCGTTACCGGATCTTGGAGGTAGTTTTTTATGTGACCGTCGACTGAGCGGTTACATGTTTACTCAAAAGCACACGGACACCGTTTATGCACCGGCCATTATGCCGTATTTATTCATATATATATAAAGGTATGTACATATGTGTAAATTTCGACAAACTTCTTGACTTAACTCTGCAAATTATTGTTTTGATCGTCAAAGATTTACTTTTGCTCCAGATACGTTAATATATATATTAATACGGGAGGCAAAAACTTTGTATCCCTTTTTACAAAAATTACGGGGACGGAGGAGTATGAAATTTTCCACACTTATAGAGAATATAGAGAAAAAGTGCACAATGCTAATATTTTTTTTAAATAATGCATAAAAGATACATTAACTCAATAAAGAAAACAGTACACACACTACAGACCATGTATTTTACGCACACACGCATGCATACTATTTATTGTCAAACTGTTGTTCTTGACGTCTGTTGTCAAATTGAGAATAGATTAAATATTGTTTGTCTTTTTTAATATTTTTTATAGTGTAGTCTTGACGAATTTGTGATTATAGAAGTATAAAATATAATCATAATAGTGTACAAACTTACAATCCCAATTAATTATAGTCGAATTTCGACTACTGCGGGACCTCTAGTTTCATTAATTTGTCATGTTTGCAGTTATATCTAAATCTTTTTCAATCAGTTATAATATTGAAGCTTAAATGAATTCTCTGTGTTTGTCCGTTCTTGGATCCAATATGTTTTTTTAATTAGCACAGTATAAATATAATAAAATAAAAACAGCAAATTTTAGTAATCTTAATTTAACCATTCAATACCGAACAGAAATACAAATAGTACCATATTTTAAAATAATGTGTTCTCATATTTACACAACAAGATGACATTTAAACGTCTTTTACCACATGAGGCATTGTGAATTAATTCAACAGGAATCTTTTCAATTATCGTCTTCAAGTGAAGTATAAATTGTTTGTTCACTTGTCGCGTACCGATTCTATTTGTTTGATATTTTAAACGAAACGACAAAAAATATTTTTCCATCAACTGTCCCCTAGAACGTCTGAGGAACTATGAAAGTCATTTAAAGAACGTATGCAAAACTATCGCTAGCCGATTCTTGTTTTGAATTGCTGATCATAATTATATCACTACATTTAGAACTACCTTTTTTATTTCGTAATTTTATCAAACACATTTCAATTCTATGCTATTTACTTACGGGAATAAAACATAATATTCTTTCCTTTCTACATAATATTCAAAATGAAACCCTTCGCTCAGTTATACATAAAACGCAATGGTTACATTAAAAATATTTACCTAATTTATTAGGAACATTGCTAATTGCCTTGTTCAAACCGAAACTACTCAGCGGATAATAATATTTACTGTGGACAAGTCAATTACCTGACAAAAAGGATACCTCTCTTCAAATCATTATTCTCTCGGAAATAACGTTTATATTTATAAAACTTTAAGTAATGTAGTACAAATCTTATTATTTGTAGATTAATGAAAATATAATTGAAAATTAAATCAATTAAATTAATGTTTTTTTTTTCTTCCAGATGCAACAATTATCATTGAATGTTTGCAAAATGTTAATGTGAAATGTAAAAATCCATCAGACTCCCTTTCAATTTAATTTCACTGACTAAACTCTGTGAATCCCGCTACATGACCCGTACGCATTAGGGCAGTGTGTGTTGGTTATTCTTAGCATACATAAGTATCAATATTACTGTGTATAAACTGTCTGCATGAGCACAAATCGTACGGCATTCCTGAGCCACGACACGAGCGAGACGGATTTAAAAACTCGTCCCATCTCTTTCTAAGCTCGCAATCCTTTCCTTTCTACCTGTTGCGCTGTTACAAAAACCGGGTCCTTAGGGCCGCTACCTTACGTGAATTGAATGAGGATCGCGGGAGGCTACGGCTCGGCCCATATTAGGGCAATATANGTCTGCATGAGCACAAATCGTACGGCATTCCTGAGCCACGACACGAGCGAGACGGATTTAAAAACTCGTCCCATCTCTTTCTAAGCTCGCAATCCTTTCCTTTCTACCTGTTGCGCTGTTACAAAAACCGGGTCCTTAGGGCCGCTACCTTACGTGAATTGAATGAGGATCGCGGGAGGCTACGGCTCGGCCCATATTAAGATAGGGCAAGGGCTATTATACGTAGATGGCGACGCAGCAAAGCTCGGGAGTCTTGGGACGCTGTATACCGTCGGGATGGCGAGCAAAAAACGACCGTTCATATAAGCCGGTTGCATAATAGCTGCTCGTGTGGGGAGCGGGAAGAGTGCGTGATTGGTACTCAAATGAATAGTATTTGAGTACAAACTGTACAAAGATCAACATAAGCTTACACAAGTTTATTATAATTTATTATAGTGATGTAACTGAAATAAGCAGCGTATTAAATATTTATGTTGCTTGAGTTTTTAAATGGGATTCCGTTTCGTCACGAGCTTTAGTCAACACTAGAAAATTCTCGAGCTGAAATTACGCTTAAGCATTCATAGAATATAATAATATACGAGATCTTCATTTAGACGCAACATCGACCTCGCGAATAACACGGCAACTGCTTATCAATAGATGTGTTTTCAAGTTAAAACTGTCGAACTGCTTAAAAGTTATTCGGATCGTGATTGTATTCTCGGTCCGAACGATCGGATCGCGATAGCATGAAATCGTTTCGTGACGTGGCTGACATTCGGCGCGGTTGCGCGGGCCGTGATCTTGGCAGTGGTGGCTGCGCGACGGTGCGCCAGCGCTATAGCGGTCGCTGTACCCGCCCCGCGTCCCGCGCGCCCCGCACCCCCGCCGCACGCGCACAGCCTTTTAACAACCGGTATGCCGATGCTCAGACTCTAGCAACGCATTACCCAAAAAAAAAGTTATCGCAATACCTAAGCCGACGCAATATTATTATTATTTGATTTAATAGGAACAGTTAGAAAGCTACTAAAGCACTGCGTTACGATTAATAAAAAAAAAACTTATACTAAAAAATGTAGCTTTTGGTACATCGGGAAAATATCCCGGACAGTGATCAAATTTAGGCTCATAGTAATATTAAAGCCACGAAAATAGGAAAAAAGTTCAACGCCCACAAAATTAAATATTCGAAAAATAAACTTAAGTCTATAACGGTTTTTTATAACTTTTAAAATATCATAATATTCAGTAACGAAAATTGTCCAAAATATTAAGATTCTATATCAATTACCTGAATTATTCTTAATGCTAAACGCTTAGGTATTTTACGGTTGTATTATAATCAATAATTGATGTACACTAAATTTATCCACGTAGCTTGAGAAAGTAATGTCTATTAATTCACGTAACGAAGCGTTGTTGCAACTTTACAATTGAAGCTTTAATGGAGCTTTTGATACGTGATGTAATTTCCACTTCGACAAGGTAAATTACCTTTTTTCACAGATCGCGAGCACGGAACCGTACATGTAGGTACGTTTGATTATTTAAAAACAAGGCATTTGAATCGATTTAAAGTACTGTTAACATTCTCGATCTTCCAATAAATTCTAAAGCCGCCTATCTCGAAACAATTTACAAGTGTGATCACACAATCTACAAAACAATACACTCAGTTATTTAGACGGACTATTGATGAATATGATGTAAGATTCCCAAATGTTCTGGAAATTGTAATTTTATATTACGTTGACACTGAAGCTAAAACACATGTAAATTCCGTGGTATTCTGCAAGCACTATGAGAACGTTACTCGGGAAACATTGAGAAAGTTCTAACGTACAAATCCTGTGATTATGAATTATAGGTTCATATAAGACCAATTACCAGTTTATGAGCTAACAAAGCTCCTTACTTACGACTGCAATGAGGGTGTTCATATTTTAAATTGAAACTGTAATTATGTATATCATCATCATCATCAACAGCCCACAGTCGTCCACTGCTGGACATAGGCCTCTCCCAATCTACACCACTGAGCCCGGTCTGCGGCTCTCCTCATCCACTTCTTGCCGGTCACCGTGCCGGAGGTCATCGCACCATCTAGCCAATTATGTGTATGCCTCCACCAAAAATAAAATAGAACTTCAAAAAATATCAGATTAAATTTCTGTTACCATTACATCGGAGCCCTGAATTTTTATACTTCGTTCGTATTTTTTTAAACGATCTCTGTTACATAATTGAAATAGTATCTCTAACGAACACAACATTTTTATAATTCACCCACTTACTTAAGAATTTATTCGCTTAATTGTGCTAACATCAGGGGCCTTAACCACTAAAATTATTTTGTTTATCATCTATATATTAATACGCGAAGCAAAAACGTTGTATCCCTTTTTACGAAAATTGCGCGGACGGAGGAGTATAAAATTTTCCACACTTATAGAGAATATAGGGAAGAAGTGCACAATACTTTTTTTTTTTTAAATAATGCATAAAAAATACATTAAGTCAATAAAGAAAATATTACACACACTACATACCATGTATTTGACGCACACACGCATGCCTACTATTTATTGTCAACTTCTTGACGTCTGTTGTCAAATTGAGATTAAATATTCTTTGTCTTTGTTAATATTTTTAATAGTGTACATAGTCTTAGCTAAATTTGTGATTATAGAAGTATAAAATACAATCATAATAGTGTACAAATTTACAATTCCAATTAATTATAGTCGAATTTCTGAATACTGCGGGACTTCTAATAGTGAATTAATACGCTACAAACGTCAATACTCCAGGTGACTGTTACGCAATTCAAACATAAAAAAACGTGTTTCGAAACAATTCGTAACATTGAAGGAACCCACTGAATAACAAATAATCTAAGCAACGTAAATGTCCCGTTAGCTCGGCATATAGGTTACAATGACTAGGACATGCGATATATGAACTTCCTATTTCCTTTTCTGCAATAAATACAAGGGAAAGTATTATCTTTCTGTAACTTAGTCATCGTGATGTTTATTATTTATTAGCGACTAGCTGACCCGGCAGACTTCGTAGTGCCTCAATCGATAAATAAAATACCTATAAAATAAACTTAAAACAAACAAAAGGAATCCGTCCAACGGGGGACACATCAAAGAAAATACAAAATTGCTATTTTTATTTAATTCCGAGCATTTTCATATTTATCTACCTTCTAAACCTCTGGACTTCCACAAATAATTCAAGACCAAAATTAGCCAAATTGGTCCAGCCGTTCTCGAGTTTTGGCGAGACTAACGAACAGCAATTCATTTATTGACTTATAGATTGTTGCCTTTGTACATAATTTTCCTATTACTCTGTACTGTGTCTTGTTTTCTGTGTGTACATAAATAAATAAATAAATAAATAAATAAAATTGTTATAAATTTGTTGAAATTTTTCAAAAAACTTATCCATCAGTCATTCAAGGGCAGCATAAATAAAACCAAAATAAAATATATTACCATGTTTTATTTCACAGAAGATTGTATTTTTTTCATGAATTGGTGTTTGGTAAAATGATAATATATTTGATTTAATGTTTAATTTTAATGGGCAGGAACTTAAAATTGATTAGGTAAAATTAACCTCATTTTATGTGCGGGTGATAAGAACAAAGTAAAAAGGTGGGTGACATGTAATGTGTTCTAATAACTTACTTTGTAAGCAAAACGTATCGCTTGACTTTGTTTCAATATGTATATGAATTACTATAGCTATATAAAGAAAATATTATATATTTCTTTGTAATATTTCGTTTTTGCGACATTTTCTAAATATTGGTTTAGAACTCCTAAAAAGACAGCGACTATCATTTTAATTCATACAGAAGAGAGATAACTTATAATTCTACGTTGACGACTCGTATGAATCCTCTATTTAGTAATCTGAATTTTTCGGAAAATATATCATTTAAAAATCCGATCATCAAAAACATTTTTTAAACGCTTTTTCCGGGATTGACTTCAGTTCTTGCCGCGAATTCTGCTTTTTGTCTTCTAGTGGTAATTTGAGTTTAGGAAAAAGAAGTCTGTTAGAGCCATATCTGGTGAATATGGAGGTTACCCGGTGGTATCTGTTGAGGTTTTGGTCGAAAATGAATACACAATGATAGTCTTGTACGAAGGCGCATTATCTTGGAGCAACGTCCAAGTATTTTCTTTACACTATTCTAGCCTTTTTCGTCGAATTCGCCATTAAAGCCACATCATGCCGAAATAATCTTCTTGATTTACCGCTTGACTTTCCGGTAAGACTTCCGAGTGTACAACACCGCGATTGTTAAAGAAAACAATCAAAATGACTTTGACATTTGATCGATTTTAGCGGGATTTTTTCGGTTTCGGTTCGGTTAGAAGGCGCCACTACGAAGTTTGTTAACTAGTTTGCATGTCAAACTCGGAAAGGCACGTCACCAGTAACAATGCATTTCATGAATGTTGAGTCGGATTAAGTCGTTCTAGCATTCCAAGCGACAACATTATTTCACACACAAGTTCGGCGGCTATATCTCTCAAGTTTGAATGAAGATTTTCAGTCACCATTTCCTTCACTTTTGTGATGTTAACTTCAGTTGCAGACGTTGATAGCCTACCAGAGCGAAGCAATTCTTCCATCACATCTCAGCCGATTTTGAAGTATTATTACATCTCATAAGCACGTGTGTGATAAATTCTATTCACCATAACCATATTCATATTCATCATAAGCCTTTGTACCATTTTCAGTGACTCCGAATACGAAATTTCATTGACGATGTAAAATAGCAGACAAACTCTTTGTTCGATGTTTTTGTGCATTATGAAATTCGCAATACACACTAGGTATTATGTAACTAAAAACAACACTATATTAAATCTAAATATCAGATGCAATTTAAACTCCGCGACTAAATGGAAAAAAGTTGTGTCAATCTAATAACAAAAAAAGTTAAGTTTGGACCATACACACAAATCTCCATTCCCGAAACTTGTTTTGACTGAATGTACATGATTTTTCAGTCGTCGTTTGAAATGAGTCCCACTCAGCTTCTCGCCGGATCTTCTTAGTGAGTCGAGTTTCCGATCCGGTGGTAGATTCTGCAAAGCACGGCCCTTCCTAGGGTTCGTGTTAGCAACATCGTCAGGTTTGAGCCCCGTGAGCTCACCTACTAGCCCGATGACGCTGATGGTCTCTCAATACCATCAAATAAGGTAGGAAAAAAAAAGGTTTGTGATGAACTCTCAGCGTAGACATTGTCGTCGGTAGTATTTTCGATGCCCAAGAGCGAATGCAACCGCCTAAAAATATTCTATGTTCCCTAGATGAAGTAGCGATATTGAAAAAACAAACCTATATAGTTGCTTGCACATGTTCTAATGTTGATAACGTACACAACGTCACAGTTACAAATTGATATTTGGTGTTGGAAGTATCTCTGTTCTAAAAGTGTGCACACACACAGTCTTTAATTTTTTTTTTTATATGTTGTATGAATGAAATGAGAAATAAGCAGTGTCTTTGTACATAATTTTCCTATTACTCTGTACTATGTCTTCCTTTCTGTGAAGGAAAAAATAAATAAATAAAAAATGAATTGTAAATACGTAATAATACAATATACTTATTAAAATTGTACGCTTTTAACAGTGCGCAGTTTTTTTGAATGCTATCAATATGATTTGCAACAACGGAGCAACAGATCAACAATCTTGTTCCAAGAGCCAACGTTTCATTGGCCATGATGAGCTACTTTTTGAAAATGCACACGTGCTTCATTGTCTTGATAATCTAAAAGATTCTAGACAAATCTAATCTAAAAGAAAAACAGAAGACACAATTAAATAAGACAAAACATTTTATTTTACAATCCACGTGGTCTTTTGAAGTAGAATTTTGCATTGCAAAAAAACAGCCGTTTCTTTCCAGTGCAATCGCTAAAATATTTCTTGATTATTTGTTGTTGATTCGACGCATTATCATTGATTTCTTTTCCCACAAAATGCATCTAAAAACACAGTCCTAGTTTATAAATTAATCCTATCAAAATTGATAAGTTGATTTCGAAAGTATCGCTTTATTCTCAATACGTTTAAAATACAGCCGTCATAATGATAATATCGTATAATCAATTGCGTACGAATGTCCAGTCGATAGGCAATCGGTGAACCGGCTCTTGGTATTAATACCATTGCAATTTATATACCCAGTGATTTTGAGCGCGTGTTCCACCTCAATCACCTAGAATACGTGGTGATCTTACCGTTACGTTTTCATAATTGAATTATAGGATTACTCGCGTTCATAGTGATAGGGACTCGCAATAATATTGAACAATTAGCGATATATAATATTTTATTTCACTGCCATTGCAAATGCACTCAATTAGAAGTGCTAAAAATGGTTGATATGTTTTTTTTTATTGCTTAGATTGTTGGACGAGCTCACAGCCCACCTGGTGGTTACTGGAACCCATGGACATCTACAACGTAAATGCGCCACCCACCTTGAGATATAAGTTCTAAGATCTCAGTATAGTTACAACGGCTGCTCCACCTTTCAAACCGAAACGCATTACTGCTTCACGGCAGAAACAGGCAGGGCGGTGGTACCTACCCGCGCGGACTCACAAGAGGTCCTACCACCAGTAATTACGCAAATTATAATTTTGCGGGTTTCAATTTTATTACACGATGTTATTCCTTCACCGTGGAAGCCAATCTTGAACATTTGTTGAGTACATAATTCATTAAAAAAATTGGTACCCGCCAGGGATTCGAACACCGTTGCATCGCTCAACACGAATGCACCGGACGTCTTATCCCTTAGGCCACGACGACTTCAAAATGAGTATGTATTTTCGACGTCTCAATCGTCACTATCAATTCTATGACAATTTAAAGGCGTAAAGTAAAATCTATATGAAACGGGTACTCCGTAAATTATGTTTTAAAAAAAATCACTTCACGCCATTTGGATGTTTAAATATTAGCAATCTTTTAATTCATGATTATAGAGGTGTTCATCTAGATAATTTAATCAAACTTATTATTCAAATGTCACATGACTTTATACCAAAAGGATTTTTACATTTATCTAAAATATAGAGATGTACATCATAATTTACGATGATTTCATCATTGCAATTTAATTTCACTTATATTAAAATAAATTAAACTGAAAAAGTTTCAAGTCAATTATCATCATCGTCTTTATTATTGGCCATCCTGATAATTAGAGCAATAAAAAGTTTTAAGATTCTATATCGTATGGGTTATAAAAAATACGAATGCCCTTCTAAAATAAAATCATTGTGTATGTAGAATAAAAATAATAATGTTTTTTTTTATTTGTAGTTAGGCCGACGCCCTGCTTCCTGGAGGTCATGCGAATCCATTAGATCCGAAGAACGCGAAACTGGCCCCTTTTCACTAATGAAGCCTTAATTAGACGTATAATTAATTGATTTTAACATTTCTTAGTTTCTAGTGATTTATTTAGTATATTCGTAGTACTTGACCACAAAAAAAATCTCTCTCTTCTTCTACTTAACTTCTACAAGCTCCTCAAAAAAGTTCTGACGGGTCCGAACTCAAACATGAGTTATCTTATTTATAAAATTCTCGTGTCACAATGTTAGTTACCTACCATAGGTACTCCTCTAAAATGGTTTGACCGATTTCTATGTAGTTTTATATGCATGTTCAGTAAGTCTGAGAATCCGCTACTATCTATTTTTCATACCCCTAAGTGATAAGGGTTGTCCACTCCTAACATTTTTTTGGACAATTTTTTTTCTTGTTACAATGAGGCATTATGTATTTGAAAGAGGTTTTGTTATTTTTATATTCACTCATCGTTCACAGCGCTACATGCCTCTTTCACTCATTTACCACATCCTTACACACTTACAATAAGTTAGTTTTTTTTTTCTACACTAGAAAAACCCTAGAAATCTTATATATGGCAAAACAACATTTGCCGGGTCAGCTAGTACTTGTATAAAATATTTGTCGACATTGACTACGCTTGATGATGTACTTGAAAGAGGTTAACGTTGCCGAGAACTTGAGGCGAATCAGCGGCTCGGAACCGGCGCGGCCACAACGCGTTGCGCAATCTAAGAACACGCACAGCCCGCTTCAATGCACAACGACATATAAAACCATTACTATTTTATAATAAAAAAAAAAAAAAAACGCAATCATAATTTACGATATTAATCAGTTAAGCACAGAAGTTTACAATCCGTGAGCCAGTGAAGCGGCCCTAATATTAAGTCTGTGTATTTATCATCTAACTGTATACATTAACAATCAATCAATCCCAGAGTACAACAATACCAAAAAAAATAATGTAATTGTCGC
The DNA here is from genome assembly GCF_003987935.1 of Bombyx mandarina. The sequence goes on from NW_021011512.1 coordinate 2,629,996, forward strand.
TCATTGCTGATGCAACTACCCGCCTGAGACCTTTTCTTATGATCTGTCACTTATATCGCTCAGTTGCAAAGTGAAGTGCGTCGCTTAGCCTCGTGTCCAGGGTTTCAGCCACTTGGTCACTTCATCTTTTCGGACTCCGATCCCTTGACCATTTTCCAATAACTTTACCCGTCGCTGTGAGTCTCTCCAGGTTGTCAGACTGTTTTCTTGCTATATTACCAAAATATTGGAGCACTCTATGTAGGCATACAGTGGCTAGCCTCTGGTCAACTTTTCTGGAAGCGTTGGTACGGAAGGCTTGTCCAGTGAGGCAGGCAAAAATTATTGCCCGGGCAGAGGGGGGCACCCTAAAGCCAAAGTCATGAAACACAGGAAGCACGAGGACCTAGATGTAGGTTTACGAAAAGCAAGGAAATAAGTTTAATGACATGTCCTTCTTCAAACGAGGCTTGTGGAGAGTATTAAACGGTAGGCAGCGGCTTGGCTCTGCCCCTGGCATTGCTGACGTCCATGAGCGACGGTAACCAATCACCATCAGGTTGGCCGTATGCTCGTCTGCCTATACGGCAATAAAAAAAAATAAAAAAAAAGCTCAGCTTAAAAAAAAACCTATCCGAATCAAGTATTCAAACGTTACACGTACGTGCCGAAATAATAAATTCACCGATTTTTTTTTACTGCTTAGATGGGTGGACGAGCTCACAGCCCACCTGGTGTTAAGTGGTTACTGGAGCCCATAGACATCTACAACGTAAATGCGCCACCCACATTGAGATATAAGTTTTAAGATCTCAGTATAGTTACAACGGCTGGTCTACCCTTCAGACCGAAACGCATTACTGCTTCACGGCAGAAATAGGCTGGGCGGTGGTACCTACCCGCGCGGACTCACAAGAATGAATATGAAAATAAAGAAGAATATGTTTAAGATTACTCAAAGTAAGAAAACTATAAATTATTCAAACTTTATTTTCATAGCTGTTACGGGCATTTCCATATTTATCGCTATAAAGACATAAAGGTCTAAATTCTTGATCATTTTTCAAATTTTTGGTCATTTGTATTCAAATTTATTTAATAGATAAGGTAAGGAAACTACATTGGCGGATAGATGATAGCGAAGTCGTTGGACTAGTTTGAGAAGGACGCATAGCCCTATTCTAGATACTCGCCGGGTAGACATGTAAGGAGTCTTCCTTAATTCAATCGATTAATATAATTCCAAAGCGGATAATCGATAAAAAAAAATGAATAATAATTTAATAAGTAATATTTACCTCCCATTTCATAGATACTCATTGTATTCTTTCAAACTGAAAATTGTAAAGAGATTGTTTCACCATAATGTAAAAAAGTATTTTTTAAACCCCTTAGATCTTTCGGTAGACAAAACTCTAAGTTCAAGATACTGCTAGATTTCAAGGTTTTGGCTATGACAGATGTGTAAAATTCGACTTGTTCTAATTCAATCAGAGGTATTACAAAATTAGAGAAAATACTAGAAGAAATAAAACTTTAAAATCAAACAAAAAAGTTTTTCATCAAATTCTTAAAATTCGTCAAATTCGCTTGATCATAGATATACTGTGCTTGAATCTGCGCCCAGTAATGACGAATACTCATCATTCTACTACATTTTAAAAACATGCGCTCACCATGCGTGGGAGAAAACATACATTACAGATTACGACGGAACTTATATTGCGCCGTACATGCAGGTGCTAATGAGCTTAAACAAAATATACGTGCATTCAAACTTGTCTTTAATTTCACACGGCCATCCACAAAGAAGAGCCAACAAAATGATAACAAGCAAGTGTATCTGATTTTCAATTTAATGTCACTTAAAATAAAAACGTGTATTATATTATAGAAGCTGTTAACTTTTGAAACGACTTTTTTTACACTTTTCAGTGATTTTAACTTAATTTTAAATTCGCAAAGTTTTTGTGAATCAGTAACAGCTTCAAAACTAGTCATTTATTTAAGCAATTACTTTTTTTGTAACAACGCTTCAAAAAACTCAAACAGTTAAAGCAGAAATCAGAATCTTTCGTTTTTTATTAGTTCAAAAAATAACCAGGACCAATACAGTAGCGCGTTATGTTTTTTAATTTATTTGTGTTGGCAGAACAACATCTTGTCACACTTTATGGTCCCCATTAGGGTTATTTTTTAGTCCAAATAATGATTTACGTTTCCATTTTAATACGCAAGTTATTCGATCGCGGCGTTTTACATTTCTTACTCACACATTTTAAATAGTTTCACACACATTTTAAGTAGTACATAGTAGTTAAATAGTGCTAATTTAGTCTTGCTGAGAGTACAACAAATAAATGCGTCAACTAAAACTAAAATATAAAATACATTTGTTTCGGACTATGAATGCCACCAAACCAAAATTTTACGGGATTTTGCTCTTGATCCGTAAGCGAACATTGATACTCATCACACAGCTTCGAGAACAAAGACTCAAAAAACCCGCTTCTCGGTATACCGGTACGAAGGACCTGACAAGTTAATCTCTTTTTCGACAGAATTTTGAATGGTCTTAAATTTTTTTTTGTGGAAACAAATTTCGCAGCTCGATTAATTACATAGAAAAATATTCTATGGAAGGTCGGTGCAACTTTTTTGAAATTCGGTTTCAGACACTTATCGCTAACAAACATAAAAGATTTATACAGATACCGGAAGAATATCAAGAAAAGATAATTATTTCTCCGAAAATGGTACATCTAAATAAAAGAAGGAAACCCTTTTAAATATACGGAAGTATTAAGGATACAAAGCGGCATGTTAAAAGACCATTTATCGTCCGAGGTAACAGATATGTAACAATAAAGAATCCGAATGATATTTAACAGAAAATGGCGTCAGACATGTGATTAGAATAAACAACAAAGATGCCGCTTCAACAGTATTTCACAAAACAAAAGATTCGGAAGAGAATCGTTTCGAAAAACTTATGAAAAGACAAAGTTGTAAAGTTTATTGAGGTCCTATTTATTTCTCTTTGTAAGACCAAATGAGAAGGAAAAATTTCTTTAGATTTCTTTTGCTTATTACATCCCAGTATTTTTCTGGACTCCTATTGTTTTCTAAATCTGTATTGAAAGCGCAAGGATGGTTTCGGTGGGGTATATTCCTGAAATACTAAATAAATCCAACAGCGTTTTGTGAACGTGTAAATTATAATTATGTATTAAACAATTCCCATATATTTTTTTCATGGCGTGTGAATATTTCCATCTTCACTGAGAATCGAGCTGCTTGGCGCGAAATATTTTGCAGCAATCATTCAAGTACGCGATGCAATGAAGAATGGGTTGAATATTCATCTTTCATCGAAGAAATGGTTACTTAAATAAAAAACTAGTAAATGAAAGATTATTGAGTACATTGACATAATTGAAATTGTAAATCAAAATAGATTTTTTTAGTTGAATCAGTACTTGAAGATTTTACCAGTTCTAACACTATCACTTACTGGTGGTAGGACCTCTTGTGAGTCCGCACGGGTAGGTACCACCACCACCCTGTCTATTTATGCCGTGAAGCAGTAATGCGTTTCGGTTTGAAGGGTGGGGCAGCCGTTGCTATTGCTAATGCTAACTGTACTGAGACTTTAGAACTCATATCTCAAGGTGGGTGGCGGCATTTACGTTGTAGATATGTATGGACTATGGTAACTACTTAACACCAGGTGGGCTGTGAGCTCGTCCTCCAACCTATGCAATAAAGAAAAACCATTTGAATCAAGTTGGGGTAACTTTGAACACTTTTCGCAGATTTTTAAGTACACTGAAAAATTAATGTATTGGTTGCACTACATACAATTTTGATTATAAAATACAATTATATTTTGAACAACAGCAGTTAAAGCAACACAAAATAGCACTTTTACTGGAATAGGCGGTGGTGTAGACCGAGAACTATAATATGGACGGTGTTGTGTCGAGGAGCCTAGCCGGTGCGCGGGCGCAAGAGACGGGCGGGCGGCTCGGGGCGGGGGCGGACCTGTTCTGGCAACGGTGTCGCGAGCACCGCACACTAGCTCTCAGTCCTAACGAAGCGGCCAACGGTACTGCATGTGCCGCTAGCCTACACGCACAAACAAACATCAACAACGCGAGGAAACATTACGTGCAGTGGTTATAAGATGCTTACATGTGAATTTTAAATAGACAAAGTGACAGACACGAACACTAGGATCGAGTGCAGTGTTTATTAGCGCCCGAAGATGCCGAAAATCTTCTGGATTAAGAAGCGGCTCCATGAGCAGCAACTGGAGCTGCAGGAAGGCCAGGAGTTGCTCGCCAGCAAGACTGACCCGCTCTGTCCCGATTCTCCGCTTGACGATGGCCCCTTACCGCTCCTTTCGAAAAAGGATAAAGAAAAGGAATGCACTGGTAAGTTTCAATAATTCGCTACACTTCTGCACTTCTAAATCAGAGTTCCCGGCCAACCAGTATTTAACACAAATAATAGATGCTGACCATTGATAATAAGTTAACGTTGTTGTTTTGCCGATCTAACAGTGGGTAGCACAATTCAATGTCAAGTTCTAAAGTGATTGCATTAGTAACTGTCCATTAAATTATTCTCAAGATGGCATTTAACCTTCACTGGGATTAATATCGCCATATCAATTTGTGTCTTGGATCTATTCCCTGCTCAAAGGATACTCGCAAAAAAACATGCACTTGAAAAGCCAGAATCCAGTTCTAAGGCCGCCTCAAACATTTAATCTACCTGCGACAAGCGTGTGACTTCTGTGACCCTAATATTTTGTCGTTCGTTTTTATTTCATTGATAACTTTGAGTATTTGTATTTTATTCGACCAACAACTTACTTGACATTCAATGAAAAATCACAGTTAAAATTTCTGAAAACACCGATGCTTATTTAATTTCAGTTCAATACTATCCGAAGTTTTAACAACAATTTTTAAGTTTTCATCCAACATAAATAATACAAATGACATCGTCATGCAGATTTTAACGGTCTCAGGTAGTTAATATGCGTGAATCACTCATATAACTGTCGTGTTTTTGCGATTTTCCACGAAATGTTTACTCATATAGATGTGCTAAACATTCGTCTTCACGTATCAATTTAAAATGGTCGCTTCGTCTTTTTTTTTTTCTTCTAAAATATGAATGTCAGTACTCCCTAAATCCTTTTGTAGCCGATTGATGGTATCGACAACGGTTGTGTTTTGAATAATAATATAATATGGCGAATTGCAAATTCATGGCATTCGATCTTAAGATATGTTAAAGTGACTGAGATTAAAATCGTTTGTATAAATAACATTAATCAAGTACATGTGAATTCAGTTCAGAATATTAAATAATGTAATCTTGTATACGATCAATCAACTAAACAGGAGCTTAGTCAAATCAGAGATACTATTTGGAATGGACTACTCGGAGAAAATCCTTTTGGTCCTTATTTATTTAAAGTGAGCCGAGAATGTCTTTATGGTGTCCCTCGGATAAAACGGCCCCGAGAGTCCTTCGTCCATAATCACCACACTGACCGTGGAATATGAGTGATGACGTTCTACTCATGATACGGTACTGGATTAGACCGGATGATGCAGGCACCGAGGTGTCAATGGTTGCGGCACAATAGCACGACTTCCGGTCGCTACTCGCTTTGTATTTAGGTTAGTCACCGCAATCTCGACTGTCGTTTCAATATAATTAACATCCATGACGCGTGCGTGTACCGTATTTGCATAATATTTGCTCCCGGACAATTACACTTTTAGATATATATAATTTAGATATATATTCAAACAAAAAACTTGAAATAATGTATAATATAATATACTACGCAGAAATATCACGCTTTCACGCATGTGATTTAAGAATTTCGAGATATATAATCCAGACAGAAAAGAAAAATCGAAAACAATAGAATGCTAATTAAATACATACACATATTTGTTCTACATTGAATATTCAACTTTTCAATTGCAATGTTAAGTTTCTGTTCTGTGATAATAAGATAAAAATTATGTAGTGCACGACTGAAACTTTTTATGAATTATTTTATTTACACAATTGTCAGGAAAGTGAATTGAATTATCCGACTAAAACATTACTATTTTTGTCACTTTCTTATTTAATTAGCTTTTGTTTTCCAAAATTTATCGGGAGTAATTAAATTATTTCGCCCCCACGTAACTTTTTTATTCAATTTATCAATCATCCAGAAAAGGCTATCCGGGAACAATTCAAATAGGTTCACAACTTACTTTATGCAACAATAACCTTAGCACACACATTCTAAAACTTATTTCCTATCGTAATTACTTTTTGTTGTAAGCAGAAGTAACGACATATTTCAAATGATGCTTCAAGACAAGCTTTGGTTAAAACCTAAAAAAGGAAATCTTTGCCCTCGTTCCATTTTTAGACGTTATACGATAAGACAATCCCAAATGAACCCTAACATGATGAAAGTGTACTGAATTATACTCTTAAATAGCAGAAAAGCACTATATTACAATAAAAATGTTCACAAAAGTTTTATAAGTACATCAAACTTTATTTCAATGAGATGCTTGCGTGTAACGTTGGTCCGAAAAATGATCCGAATCAAGCATTTAAAAAAAGCTAATAAATTGCATGTACTGAATTGCACTACATAAGCCAAACTATGTCACTTTCAACCTGCGAAAAGTAATGAAATAAAATCGAATAATATATAAACAAAGACGGAACCCGCATATTTCGCTTTTGACTTTTAAAGAGCACAAAAATAGATGTAAAAGTCTTATCAAGTAATTACAGGTGCGTTTTCACCTGTAGGGAATAGGGCTGGAGGTGTGTGAAGGTCATATATGCGTTGCGAAGTGTATAGGGGCATGAAGTGCAATGTGGGGAAGGATCCGTTTTGTTAGTAACCTAGACGAGTTATTTTCTGTATTAGCATATATTATATTAACAGAGGGCGTGGAAGTGTACACAAGCTAATTCTGGTACACCGCACATATTAAAAATATGTACATCAAAATTTATATCCAAGGCAGAGGGCTCATTGCACAATGACCCTCTTCCCAAAACATTAATGAAAAGATGTCTGCATAAGGAATAGCGGAAAAAGCAATGAATAACTACCAGAGGCCACGATTGGATTGGTGTTAGGAGACAGACTGAAGAACAACCTAGAAATATAACTCAACAACTGTCACAAGTAACAGGCTATATTTAATAGACTATAGACCGTTTCGCTGGTTCATAATTGAAGCTTTATATAGATCATTTACAAAACAAACAAACACACAGCTATTTATTACAAGGAACGTGGTGAACTTTATAAGTGTCATCTCAGGTTTATCAGATAATAATCTTTACACCCCTTATTTTTAATGTATTTTTCGAAATACTTTATTTATCACGAATTTTTTTAATATAATAATCATGATTAGAAAATACAGGATTGTGAAAAATATGTAAAAAAACTATATATCTTGCGTTGATCAATAAGTTCTTCCACGTGTTGTATTCTAAAAATGCTTGTATTATTATTATTGTTATTATTGAACCAATCTACAATTATGTAGAACGAACAGTTTATGTGTGCAATATTTATAATAATCAACTAATTTATGTAATTAATATTCACCAAAATCTAACCAATACTTAATTAATTAAATAATATTTTATGAATTCACAATAAAATTGTTTAAGATGTTTAAATTCCCGTCGCGTACAAAAGACTTCAACGGGTTGCGCTCTCGTCCCTTCGAATCATGTTCTTAAATTACCATGTAGAAGAAAAACTATTTGAATCTTTAAGATTTTTGTTTAACATACTATCCTTCATTTCACTGTTTACTTCCGAGTCATCTGTCGTCTCGTGATTTCGTAAGAATTATACAGTTACCTACACATAGTTGATGACCTTCGTTTGAATATTTTACGGTTATAAGAAGAAAAAAAAAACGAGAAGTTATGAAATTACATATTTAATAAAGATTTTTGTTGGTTTATGCAACAAACATACGTTGAACAAAAATCCATAGAATACTAATTTCGTTTATATAAACGGGAAGAGGTAATAGAGTAGTGTTAAAGTCAAAGGTTGGTGGTAGGACCTCTTGGGAGTCCGCACGGGTAGGTACCACCATCCCGCCCATTTCCGCCGTGAAGCAGTAATGCGTTTCGGTTTGAAGGGTGGGGCAGCCGTTGTAACTATACTTGAGACCTTAGAACTTATATCTCAAGATGGGTGGCGCATTTACGTTGTAGATGTCTATGGGCTCCAGTAACCACTTAGCACCAGGTGGGCTGTGAGCTCGTCCAAACATCTAAGCAATAAATAAAAAAAAAACATTAAAAATGTACCGTGAAACGCACCAAATTCTTTTTTCATGATCTGATTTGTCATACTAACTATTTTAGATTGTTGTTGTGACATTTCTAACACTACAAAATGCTAGTGAGAACTATTCTTATAACGAATATTAAATGTAATGATGACTTAACTTTCGATGATAATCAAAAACTCAAAGATGAACTAAAGTTTCCGACTAAGAAGAGTTTGTATCATGTTTTTTTTAATGCAAAACAAAAATTTGCTTACTTACTGTTTATAGACTGTAATACGAATTAGCACGAGATGTACCAAGATACAAATTCTATCTTATGCGGTTATATAAACTTTAATTCTGAAACATTCATAATTCTTGGTTTAAGGGATTCGGTGTCCACTTAAACCCATCGACCTACCTGAGTTGATCCATCTCTGCAATAAAATAAATAACAAAATCCTATAATGAATTTTCACGGACCGTCTGTGTCAATTAAATTATATACTCGAACGTATTACGGTCAAGGGCTCGACTTTAATGATTCATCTCGGAACAGAACAACGTATTCGTTATAGAATTATAATCGGCTCATTTAAAGAGCATCTATAATCGTAATCTTTAATCGTAAATAACTACTTCGAAATTTTTATTCATATTTCCATGTTACTTTCAAATCCACCCTAATCCTATGACAATAATAAAGTTACGTTATAATAGATAGGCATGTCTCCTGTTAAATTTGCAACAACTAATGTCAGACATTTTAGTTTTTCACTATCGTGTTAATCTTTTGCTACGAGATGATCGAACAAACACAAAACTGAATATCGCATAAAAATAAATTAATTAAATTCCCACTAACAAATTAAGTAAAAGTTAGTATTTTTCGGTATTTGAAGCTTTTTTTGCATATTAAATACGGACGGTTGAATTTGAATTAAAACTTTTCCAAGTGCATATAGTACATACTTTGTAAATGTTAGTATGTTGTTCACCAGCGTTTTGCATAATGAACAAAGACAATTTTATTCTGAAACCCATAAATTATTATTAACAGGTTATGCTAACGAAACTAAAACCTAAACTAAACTAAAACTCAAGTAGCAAAACGAAAATGTCAAAGTGCTGCAATAACAAACTAACACCAAAACCAAAAAGTAAGAGTTAAATAAGTTAAGAGTTAAATTAATTAATCTCTTTTTTAATCTGTTTTATCTCATATTACGAGTATATTTACAACTATTCTACATTGCTTCTAATCTTCTACAACCAGGTTTCATAAAAAAAAGCGGTCGTAATTATATCGTACTAAATCTTGCCGATACCTGACTACAACTCATTTAACTTCTGCATTGTTAAACGGTATTAGAAACAAAACAAAAAGCAAGAACGCAAGGAACATTATCGCATGTTGCCATTTTCGAACAGTTAAAGATTTGCATCTTTACACGTTCAGGAAAAAGAAATATACATTCCGCCATGCGGCCGATGCATTGTGTATCCTTGCCTTGCCTCCATTGTATTACCATTTTTAAAGTTTTGCTTTTACAAAGATTGGCGATCATAAAAAAACGATTACGTTCAGAATAGGTACAGTAAATCTGTTCTCGGAACGACAACGAAGCGCATAATTGTTTTATGCCATTACGATTTACTTAAAACGAAAATACAGCCAATTCAAGAACACATTAAATTCGTACAACTTTACGTGACTTTGGCATTCTAGATGCCGATTTAGTGACCCTTTGACCGTTATGGATCAGCGGACAAGTCTATTGTTTATTCTGTGCTCATTCACGCCAACGTGTTATGCCTAAAATAGCCTAAAGCAGTGATTTTTCGAATAAAATAGCAACTTTGTTTTTTTTTTGTAGCATTGATGCACAACCAACAAATTGCAATGAATTGCAACCAAGTGCAATTCAGTACATGCAATTTATTAGCTTTTTTTAATGCTTGATTCAGATCTCTTTTCGGACCGATGTTCCCTGGAAACTTTATTTCAATAGGATGCTTGCGTGCAAATAAAGTTTGATATACATACTTGTAAAACTTTTGTGAACATTATTATTGTAATATAGTGCTTTTCTGCTATTTAAGAGTATAATTCAGTACACTTTCATCATCGCACAGCGTTACCTTGAGCCGTAAATCGGTATTAATTGCATTAGTACGCTAGAAAGCAGAACTTATGGTAGTTTCAGAATATAAATAGGCAGTACGATAATGTCTGTGGGCTCAACATAAACCCCATCCGCACTAGACTAAAGTGGAGGGAAGGAGCATGCGAGGAAAATATGGAATCTTCAGTATTCCTCTTAAATGCTCATTATTACTGTCACCCGATTATATGTAGTTACCTCTTTGTAGTTGCTAGTGCTGGCCGGTGTTGTATTCGAAATTTTTATTAGCCCGATTTATATTCGAATAGATTTTCATCGCGTAAGATCCTTTGGCCACGCAATTCGGACTACAGTTGGATGTTAATACATAGTGAACACCCGATTGCCAAAATATTCGTGACGTAAACGGTTTTTCAAGGGCGCTTAAGGGCCATTTGTTTTTTGCGTGTACCGGATCAAGATGCGTTGCACGTGACGTGACCGAACAAGTTGTTCTAGGAATTGGCCTTATATCTGCAGATGTCCTATATATATGCCCACATAACGCTCTTTTTGTTAAACTTAAATGCGGGCATCGATGCGATGTCTCCTACTGAATACATTCTACACCGGTATACTAAATACAAAACACTTTTTTACACTTAGGTACACCAAAATAACGACAATATACCGAAAAAGTATATAATAGTAAAGTAAGAGTGTATTTGTAATATATAACTTGAGGCTCGAGGCGAATTTAAGCAATAAAAAAAAGCAATAAACAAAAAAGAATGGCAGTATTCACGTTGTGGCGTCTATGGGTATCTGTAACCACTTAACACCAGGTGGGCTGTGACCCGTCTGCGAAATGAATAAAAAGCCATAGACGTTTCAAAATTTATAAAATATGTATTCGCGGCATGTGAACAAAAATGACTATTATCTTCTATTTGATGCGAGGATATAAGAAATGATAAATGATTTAAAATAAGAAAATTAAACTCAAAACTAAAGTACAATGGGTAGACTTATCGCTGTACCCAATTTCTTCAAGTCAACCTTTGCTTGGAGATGATGCACAAACTTAAAAAAATATTTTTCATATAATTCTAACAAATAAATTTTCGAAAAGAAGTTCAAAATCAAAGGAATATATACTTAAAAAGAAAACAACTGTCATTTCAATAAAACGAATGAAACACATTTAATATGTAACATTACAAATCGACACACAATTAGGTACAAGTAATATCAAAGCCAGTTACGAATATCGCTACAATTTTCAAGTACAAGTCATGACTTCGGTTATATTACGAACGACCGCAAGATCGTTTGCTAAATGTCAACTGTCATTACAGAATACCGGTGGCGCAGGTGCGATGCGGTGCGCAACTTCGAGACCAATTTGTTATATTGAGGAAACAATAGACCGACATAGCATATTGATTGATATCATAAAGTTTACGAAAATGAAAATATATGTTATATCGAGAGGTGGTTTAAGAGACATTTTAGAACCGTACAGGAGAGCCATTTAAAGCTTAAAATTTGGAAATAATATCTTGATACTAATACCAAATGAAGTGGACTTTTTAATTACAAAGATGAATTTCGCGTTTTAAACGAAATGTCGCTTAAGCCAAATAGCCTTTCGCCGATCGATATATTATTATGTACAAGCCTCGGTACAAAGATACGACGTATCGCACGTGCTTTGGACTAATAACTTTTGCAACTATTAAGAAGGTACAAGAAAGAGAAACAATCTAAATATTTTAACGATTCTTAATATTCTTATAATGAATTTCACACGCTTGAATTACTGATTGATTAACGAAGTTTAAAATAAATATCACCCCGAATTCGCTCTTTAATTCGGCCTTGATAGTTTTATGCCCGAACCATCCTCTTAGAATTTCCTGGTTGATGGCGAAAAATAGTTTAAAAATTACAAAGTAAAACACGCAGACGTAATTTGTTACTTTCGAACTGTGTGTGTAATATAGCAATAATTAATTAAATTCTCATCGATTAAAGGGTAATTTCCTGCATTGAAATAACTTGAAACGGAAGTGTAAGTAGTGTGCCAAGAGACATGCGCAAACACCATGTATTCGGTTTCATACGGCACTTGCGCAAACTTAATTACGGCACGTGTGAGGATAATTTTATTAGTTCCGTTACTATTCATATTTCTTTTTCATTGTTAAGAAACATCTGTTACATCTTCAAGACAATATTTACTTTCTGTGGCGAATTGTTCTCGTTAACTTTTGTTTTCAACTTTTTAATTTTTATTTCTTCTTAAATTACAACGCGTACGTCTTAATTTAAATTTCAATTAATACGATTAAAATGATAAATACGTGAAACAACAAAAATAACCTGAATCTAGAGCATATGCCTATCATAGTAGAATGTTTGTTATTTTTACAAACCTGGATGAAATTAACAATGAAATATGGATTTACGAAGAATAATGTTAATAGCCTGTGAAACTTTTCATTCTTGAAAAATATACACAAGCAATTTTTCTGAATTAAATAATCAGTGAATAACCAATTTAATGTTAATCCATCATATAAATTTTATATAAATGCACTATATGATACGTAATAAATGAAGAGATACCTATATGTTATAATTAAAAATTACTTACATATGTGCTCAAAATGAGTTCTAGAAGTCTTTTTGGGTCCGGGCACACATTACACGTGCATGCCGGTCCGGTAAGTTTTTTTGTCTCTCTTAAATACAAGCGTTAGAACGGGACGAACATTTCTTAAAGTTTCCCAAGATTTCGGGATTTAGCAACAAATGTGGAATATATTTTGTAGTTTTATTAAATACAAGCTGTATCCGTCCGCTTCGCTGGGCATTTAAAATTAACAGTATTATTTCTCACCTCCACAAAGATTCTCATCATTAACGCCCCCGCAGCTGGTGTAGGGAGTCCAACACTCATATAAATATTAGCCTATCCATTAAGAACATGTATTTCGTACATAAATACCAAGTTTCAAGGCAATTGGATGCAAGATTCAGTAGTTATAGCGGAACATCCGTAAAAACCACTGTAGATTTATATATTAGTATAGATAATAAGCAAATTTAAATTATGCCGGCTATTTTGATAGAATTGCGAACTTTTTTAATTGCCATCTACAGGCAGACGAATTAACGGCTCAGCTAATAGTGAGTGGACAACTTCACTCTTGGACGTCGGCAATACCAGGAGCACAGCAAAACCGGTTTTTGCTGCTGAAAATTTGTATGGAAAAAACATGTAGGACTGTCCACTTAAGTTTAGCCGATTTAACGGCACTAACGATATCCATATATGTGAAACAAAAATATTCAATTCTCGATAAACAAATATTATTATATGAGATAGTGACAACTATTTCACTATATTTTCGAACATAATTCTCTTGTTTACATTGTAAAGTGTTGATGTTAAAGTCACATAGAATTACCGCACTGTTATCAATGCACTTAACTCATATCGCTTTAACACTGAATATGTAGTAAAACATACAACCAGTTTCCGTATATAAGTAGTGATACTTACAATTCAAAAACCATTTTAAACAATGGCTCTGTCATCTACGTCAACGTCGCTTGCGTTATCTTGCCATAAGCGACCACCAAAGTCGAAATTCTTTAATAATTTTAAACTAAATCCCCTGTAACTTAAGCATAATGGTCTGACATTTTGAATCCTTGAATCAAAAAAACGTACAATAAAAGAAGGATCATAGTTAAGAGATTGGGAATTTATGTTAATGTCACGTATAAAATATGTCGTGTAGATTATTAATGCAGGTAAAATAAATAGCCAAGCGCTTAAGTCTTAAATCTTGCAAACTTAAGGTCATCTCCTCCATTGTTGTGTCATGCTGCAATAAAAGATAATCATTTCGTGTATTTTGGAGCAATTTACTGGAGACCGCCCACGAACGGACACGTATAAGTGAGGACATTCCATGTGTACAATACCGTGGCCAGTCTAGTAAAAAATTCTTGCACGAAACGACATGTTTTAGTGTGCTTCCCATAAACAACAGAAATTTGTATCGTGCCTGCATTAGTATTCTGTATTACACGTCTAGATATCCCAAACGACATTGTAATTCAAGGATTCTACGACCCGCCTGACTTCTAAATGACAGTCTATATGTTTTCTTTCCGAATGCAATTCAAAATTCATCACTAATAATTATATCGTCAGACTGATAGATGAAAAAATTGATATTGAAATCAATCTTGTGTCTTTTAACAGGTTAACTTAAAAAAACTAACGGTAACCATTTTAACGTTTATATTAGTGGCGTAATAATAATTCTAGTTGCCTTCAACGAAATTGAAGAACGTCGAAAACAACCTGAGCGATCGCCTTCTTCGATACCGGATTTTTTCTATTAACCAGCCGGAATAGTCGACGTTAGCCTTGAACACTTTGCTAAACACATTTGGGTCATTAACCCTTGCCAAATCTGGTTGTGATTCACGCCGTGATCAAAATAATAATAAAGCGTTGAACAGTTTTTGCGACCGTTGCTTTAGAGGCGACGCGACGTATTAGATCTACGGCTTTTTATACAGAATCGACTTTGAAAAACCTACGGAAGGTTGAGTAATTACATTTAGTAGGCGTCACGGGCGTAGGAAGGCGGGCAGGTACCTACTTTAAATTGGACATTTTCAGCTCATGGTTAAGTAACTACGTGTCTGTGGACAACAAAGGTCGAGCGTGTGAACATTTCCGTTCAGGTTTTCACAACCTTTCTTCAATGTTAACTGTAATATCTTATTTTACGGCAACAGTGTTCTGTAATAATCTAAATAAATTCAGCGATTGTCGAATTCCAAAAGTCGAAATGTGCGAAATTCGCCACATATGGTTCGAACGTTCTTCACATACGGTCGCAGCACGTATGTTAAATGTTTTCTTAAACAAAAAATGTCCTTGAAAGCGATGACCTTTAACCGATTCCGTAGTGCGAGTGAGACGAGCTCCCATGTATCGTGTGCTATCGGTACTTACGGAAAAGGCCTCAACTGAATTTTATGTACGAAGCGGTTCTTCGTAGTCTTAATTTTAAAATGCGTTAAATGCTAACGGCGTCCGATAACCCCGGCCGCAAGGACACGTCGGCCCGCCCCGTTGCCTCGCTAGTTTTTATTGATGCCCCAAGCCAGTTTTACTGCGGGCTTATTAAGCATATGATATAATTTGTAAGCGTTAGCTTGACTTTCCTTCCAAATTCGTTAAGGCTGTAGTTGAAGATAAATGGCTTTTTGAAGAAAAAAAACAATGCTTCGAGATAAAATCGCGACTTGTTCTGATATTTTATGGTATCAACTATATAATTTAAGGTAATAAAAATTTCAATTCTATTAAAAATATATCAATCAATATCGAGTAGTACCTAATGCAAACTAAATTAGAAGCAGAGAAACAAACCGCCGAAACATCAATATATTGTATATCATGTATGTACAATAGATATAGAATTGAGAGCGAAAATCGGAAAGATCAGTCTCAATTGCTTTAAACATTAACGTACACTGTTTAATAAAAACGATACCTCTAGCATATTGTATTATACAATATCATGTTTATTGAATTTTACTGATAATTCAATCTAAGTCTGCTCGATCGCGAATCAAACGTTATATGTAATAAAAAAAAACAAAACGGTCGGCACCACTCTAATTGTTACAAAAACTCATCTGGCTCAGAATCGCTAATTATTGCCGAAAACCGATGCGAAGAAGGCTGCCGTTAATGGCCAAATAATGAGTGTTCGCTGCCAAGGTTGCGTTTGTTTCTCGACAGGAAACGGCAACTAACCGAATAGATATGGACATAGTAATTACGGGGCCTTGACTTACCGTTTTAGAATGAAAACCGCACTATTTAAATGTAGCTCGTATATATAATAAGTGGTACAATTCTTGTTTTACATAAGCGTTATGCTAGTCGAGTGTTCATTGTAACATTTTCATTTTGTTGGTTATTTTATTATAATATTTTTCTAGACTACATTTGTACTTGTAGAAATACGATTTGGAAGCAAATATTTATCTGTTTCTTCCAAAATCATGACCATGAATAAATAAGGTTTATTAATACTGTTTTTGAACCATTGTATTGAGACAAACTTGTAACTATACTTGAGCACTTAGAACTTATATCTCAAGGTGGGTGGCGCATTTACGTTGTAGATGTGTATGGGCTCCAGTAACCACTTAACACCCGGTGGGCTGTGAGCTCGTCCACTCATCTAAGCAATAAAATAAAATAAAACAAAAATACATTTTTACTTCCCCTATTCTACACAGTGATATGAGACTACAACATTGTATCCATGACAATTTAAAAACCAGTCTGCACGTAATTGAAATAGCCCCTTAGGATACCAACAATTTGTTAGGCAAAGAAATAAAAAATAATTAATAAGGACCGATCGTTGTGGCTAGCCTTGGGGGAGGCATATATCCAGCAGTGGACGTCTGTGGGCTGAGAGAATAGTTAAAGATTTAGATTTTAGATCAACCAATTTGTATAGAAACTGGTAAAAGATTGAATAGCATAATAGGTTAAAATTATTATAACAGGGAAATGACAGATAAGTGGTAGTAGCTACAGGACGTATTACGTAAAATCTTCTAATGATCTCCAAAATTAGCATCGGCACACACTTATATGGAGGTAAATTATTATAGACTAGGTAAGAAATCACGATCGCATCTGTGTTGTAATAAAGTTAATTACTGATTAACAGTATGATGTATGTGGATATCATAATAGATGTGACGCAAGGCTACCGCTAACAATGTTCATCGACGTCGAGTGAGACAACGTGGATGCATCACGGTCACTGGGTCGAAGTCGTCTAACGAAGTAACCTTTTCCTGTTCTTTCACAATACTACTTAATTTTGAATATGTTATTGATCATAACAATTATAGTAAACGTTAAATATTGATTCGTAAATCTTAATATATATAAATCACGTGTCACGTTGTTTGTCCGCGATGGACTCCTAAACTACTTAACCGATTTTTAATTAAATTTGCACACCATGTGCAGTTTGATCCAACTTGAAAGATAGGATGGTTTTTATTTCGATTAATGGTCGCAATATTTATTAATTAACAATAAAATGATTTCTTATGTTGATTTTTAAAACAGATGGCGCCTTAAATCAGTTTTTACAGACAATTGTAATACTGTCTGACATTAGTATCTCATAGATGGCGCTGTGTTAAAATACCAACGTTTCACATAAGCTACAATTTAATGGCATAAACACCACGTGTTGCTGAGGCTAAAGTATAAGTGAAAATATATTTCGTAGTAAACGCAATACAGTGAAATCCAATTGTTCTTACTTTGTAAATTTTTGGTATTAGCATAGCCGGCCGCGTATTATATAGAAACAAAAACCTTAGCCACAGCAACGTGTAGTCGGGTCTGCTAGTATAGATATATTTTTATAGAGATACCTAAATGTAAAATGTTACATATTATTTTATGTAATTACCATAATATATTATTATCCCACATTAAACATTATGCACCAAAGTTATTATTTTTTAGAGACAATTATTTTTATTATCGAATTTACCTGAATTATGAATACATTAAAATTTGTAAACTTTCTAACTTCCTTTCTAAAATATGAACAAAAAAAATCATCATGAGATAGAGATAAAACTACTATGCCAAATGGGTAATGACTAGAGCTTCTAAGAAACTCTGCTACAGACAAAAAGCAAACATAAAATATTTACGTTCCCATTTACGACACTTAAGTATGGCTATAAACCTCACCGACGAAGGATGTATGCTTGCCGTTTCAAAAAATATCCGTACAACTAAATCCGTGTTCTATGGACGGAGAGATTCCAAATTAGTCTGCGTAGAGTCACGCCCGGCTGCTTCGGCGCGAACAATTACAGGTCCCTGCATAAAAAAAGGTTCCACACAATGCCAGGCAACGTCCTTGAGTCCCCAACAAAGCTAAGAAAGGGCAAGGGAACTTGTTTGTAGCTTTGTAACTTTCACTGATTTTCTACGAATAATTTGCGAATTTAAATTTTAATGTGGCGGCTTGATTGTGCTCTTGGCTTTACCAACGTTCATGAACGGTAAGACACATTAAGATCAATTGTAGATTTGTCGTATAACAAATTTACTAATAAAATTACAAATGAGAAAAAAAAAATACATGTGCAATGTTAAAAGCTCCCAATGGTCTTATGTATATTTCACCTGTGAGATCCAAGAATGAAGCTAAATGCTGCTTGGCACTAGATTCTGGACTGATTTTCGCAGCTAAGTGACCATGTTTCTTGGTGAGAATTTCACTCGTGTTACCTCCGTTCTTCAAATTCAATAGTTCAAATAGTTGATATTGTCCAAGACCTCGGAGAATGATCTCAAGTATTTTTAAGATATTTCGTCCGATATTCTGCAACTCCGTTGAATTCAAGTGGAACGTGGACTGTGCTACCTTATCTGCCGCTATGCATACTTGACAAATATACAGGTTTATTAGTAACACCTGTCTATAATGTTATATTTAAATTCCTGTTAAAAGGAACATGGCCGGCTAGACTACACTAAACCATTCGTATGTGTACCTATTTTAGAATTTGTTAAGCATCGAATATGTTTTTGGTCGGTCTCTGGTAGGGTTACCTCTGTATAAGGAAATGAAAAGGACTGAAATTACAGACGTTATTGACTGTTTTCCAGCTAAACTATTAAAAAAACTGCAAGCAGCAAAAAAACGCAGTTTTTTATCAGATTCGTATTTATTGAAGAACTTGGACATGCAGTATTGATACTGAGTATTTACTTAGGCCAAGATAAAATCTCGTTATACGGCTACACTAGTTACAACAACGCCCCAAACGTACACATGATGTGTGGGTGTTTGCATACGGAGGCGAGTATTACCGTTATGGAGGCATACCTATCAATGACGTCAATGAGCCTCAGCCAGCATTAAAATAACTCGTTAGCGATTTCGCGACGACGGTTCAATTCGTTCTAATCACGTAGGCACATAACCTCACCTATCTATTATATATTTTCCTTAAGTCGTATTAGAACTAAAAAAAATCTTTATTTTCAGATGGTGACGTATTTGGAGAAAACAAAGGCACTCATGAAAATCGCACAAAAGAAACTAGACGATTTATATCATCGATTCTTGGAGGCGATATTCCCTACGGTCATCGCTCACACGTTCTTACTCAAGCTGAAAGAAAACAGTACTTACCCGTTTTGGTAGAGGAGATAAAACAGGAGGACAAACCTTTAGTAAAAGAAGAGAAAAAGTTAATAGACAGTGATCCTGTGGTACTTCCTCCGAGAAATAGCCCATCTCCAGAATCAAAACCTTCACCTGGTATTGACAACAATGTTACATGTCAGAAAGTGTCTGTTATTCAAAGAACACCTTCCCAGTCGCAGTTTCGTGATAACAAAAAGGAAGATGTCACAATTCCAACAACACTACCACCTCCAGAAACAGAACAAGATCAGCCTATTGATTATGTTATTGCCAAAAAACGTGGCGAGACTGAAGACGAAGAAACAGAAAAGAAAATAAGAGAGCAAAGAAGAACTAGCAGTTCTAAAATTGCAAACGGAATTTTAGCACGACCTGTTTTAGTGCTCAGAAATTGCCCTGCTACCAAAGTCCCAGGAATGTTAAATGCCGCTGCCGGTCATGGACGATCGACAGGAAGCAGTAGTTCTGGTAGCGGTTCACAAAGCGGCACAGGATCAGGCAGTTTTAGCTCGGGTAGTGGAGGTGCAGCTCCGTCTTCAGGAGGCGGTGGCGCTATTGGAGGTGGATCAGGAAGCGGTGGTAATGGACGAGATGGGCGATCTAATTATGGACCTAACAGTCCACCTACTGGTAGCCTCCCACCTTTTTACGAAACACTCGGTCCATCAACCAAAAACGGTCAAAATTCATTTAATGCAAACAGCAACTTCTCTAATGAATTCAATATGATTAACGGATTCAACATGGACTGTGAAAATAACGAAAATACAACAAATTTTACGGAACAAAGCAAACAGTACTCGTTGATGCAAAACGCTCCTTATGGACTAGCACTAAAAGATGAAGAAGTAGACTATGAGAATAAGTTAGAAAATTTAGGTGCTATTGGTAATTACAGCAGTAATTTCGACGATCCGATGGTTGTCGAAGACGTTATTGACAATTATCAATTTAACGCAACACTGACCTTCCCTGGGTCAAATGAAGGCATCTTAGGAAATTTGTCGGATTCCACTGAGGATTTTGCCGATCTGTTAAACAATCCTGTAGAATCCTTAACAGATTCAGAAGTACGAGAATCATCATCCATATCTCCGGACTCCGTTCATAACGCTGTAGACATAGAAGCATTGGCTGAACAAGTACATTTAAGTAGACAGTATTATGAAAAGGCTAACTATCTAGCATTTGCCAACCAAGAACAGAGTCCTTCCTATAACTTTGCTAAAGAACGTCCTGATTTATTAATGCAATTAAATCCTGCTCTTCTTCAACACAATGAAGGACAAATGCAACAGCTTCAAATTCATGTTCAGCTTCAACAAAGGCAACAGATTCTGTCACCGGGCTTCCCCTTCTCTAGTCACCCACTGGACCTAGATTCACCGACAGGAGTATCACTTCCATCGCCCGGTGGAAACAACTCGTTAGATGGCAACAGTCATATGGAGAATACTCCCATCAGTCCTGCAGCTGCTGTAAGTCTGAAGAAAGGCTCTGTCACCGATACAAAAATTCAAATTTTACAACAGAGGGTAAGCATTATTTGATTTTAAGGCGAAGCTTTGTTTCTTGTTAATATGTCGTTCAATTTCACAATTTTATTTTTGTTACAATAACATCAGAAACAAAGTTGTATATAATACGAGCCTGAATCAACTTATGCTTTAACTTAGTGGTCAAGTTTTATTGTTCATGTTTAAATACTAAGCTCTGCCTTATAATTCAATAATGAAAATAAAACTTACCCATCAGTTGTTTTTAATTTGATGAAATAGTATCAATATTGTACAGTGAATGTTACTTTAAATAACGATCCATTATTTTTTTACAGTTAGGACTACCAGCAGAGCTTCCTCTCGAATTCATCAATGGCGGACATGGTGTGAAAAATCCTTTGGCGACTGAAGCTAACGCAAGACAAAGGGAAGAAGAAAAAAACAAACAAGTATTAGTCAGTGAAGACGACCCAACAAAGTTTGTTTGCAGAGTTTGCTCGAAAAATTTCAGCTTACAGAGGCTCTTAAACCGACATATGAAATGCCACTCTGATGTAAAACGATACTTGTGCACATTTTGCGGCAAAGGATTTAATGACACATTCGACCTTAAAAGACACACAAGAACGCACACCGGAGTCAGACCGTATAAATGTAATCTGTGCGAAAAATCATTTACCCAAAGATGCTCACTGGAATCACATTGCTTAAAAGTGCACGGAGTCCAGCACACGTATGCCTACAAAGAAAGAAGGACTAAGGTGATTTGAATATGATTAATTATTTATTTTTGTAATGATACTTAATGTTTTTACTTCGTTTTATATCTAGCGCTTCTTAGCGATTACTGTATTTGAAAATTTAATTCCAGATGTATGTTTGTGAAGAATGTGGACACACAACATCGGAGCCTGAAGAGCACTATATGCACCTGAAGAAGCAACATCCCTACTCTCCAGCACTGCTCAAATTTTATGACAAAAGACACTTCAAGTTCACGAATGCTGCATTCGCAAATCAACTCCTGGGTCAGCTGCCCATGCCAGTACACAATTAAAGTATTTTAATTATTTGAATCAGGAGTCACATGACTTTATTCACCATGGTATAAAATTAACTAAAACGTGATAAATCAAGAAAATCAGAGAGCCTGTCTCAATAATTAGCTAGCTTTGGTGAATATTGAAAATGTGATTAGATCATCAATGTAGCTGATTCCAGTTAAACGAATAAAAGTACATATTTGAAGTCAAATCTATACATTCCGTCCACTTTTTTCTTTAAATTCCATGTACCATCCACTGTGATACTAAATTCCCAGTGTTTAATCAAATGAAATTGTTACAAGTGGAAACTTATGTGAAATTTTATAGAATCAAAAAAGTCTTCCAATCTGAATTTATGTAGTTACATTCCGTAAACAAAGACTTAACAAATTATATTGACAATAGAATTTGTCATAAATAAAATACCTTAATTTTTTAATAGTCAGCGTAATATTTCACTGGCCTAAAATGTAGGCATGACTGCAAATTAAAAAATCAAAGTATCGGGTATTATGTGCAATCTTTGGTGATGGTGCGGGGTTTATACTAAGCTAATAATTAAGTTAGACTAGTTTAATGTAAACATAGCTCATGTCTCATAAAAATGTAAATGTAAGTTTCATTTCAAAACGGCAATGTGAATTGTAGAGATTGTTATTTCTTAAGCGGTAAATAAAAAAGAGCGGTGCTAAATATCGTTGTGGATGCTGATTTGAAATGAAACGTTTTTTATGGATCGGATGACATCTCTTGTCCGATTCATGAAGGATAATTTCATCGAAGACTTTGATGGTATTCGTTCTACGATAAAGAATCTCTTTCCTCGTATTAGTGATATTAGCTCCTAATTTCTGAAATGTTAACACAAATCATGTCACAAGTTTTCTATTTTGTACCTACCCGTAAAATGTTATGTTTGTTTTTGTTTGTAAGTATTAATTATAATTGATATCAAAATTTTTTTTAAAGTGAGAACCGATAACGGCTCCGCGTAATGTCGTACCAAGTCTTAATGCATTTCTAGATTATATATTATTTAAAGTAAACTATTGATTGGACTGTGCTGTGAGTGTATGAGTATGATAGAGATGTGTATAAATGTGTTATTTAATGTATCGATTGTTAAATTAATTATTGTAATGCATCGAGTGAATTTTTAATGGAGAGCTTCCAAATTAATGAAGGGTTAAGCTAATGCTCAATTGTATTTGCGCTTTCACAGCGAAGCTTGTGTTTAAAATTGTCGTGTACTTAAATTTGTAAATATGTCTAAATTTAGAATAAAGTAGGAAAATTTTAAAGATTAAAAACCTAATGTTACTTTTAGATGTACCTTTCCAGGAGATATGAGATTGTTTTATGTAAAAGTACGTAATATATAATTATATTGTACAATTCGCTAAGATATTAAATAATAAATCGGAAATTTTCAATCGGCTTAACGTTGGTGAGCTTGGAGACTAGGTATTATTGTGATAGCGCAATGCCTCGTAATAATAAACTTGTATGTTGCATTTAATAGCATTTCGATCCATTTCCAAACTGTAGTTTCGTATTTTAGAAACAAACATTTTGTTATTTGTATTGATAAGCAATATATCACAATTAAAAAAAATGTTTTTGTTGTTTTAATGTTTCGTTGTTATCTTTATTCGTATGTCATTTGCATACAGTTCGTGTAATGCTATTCGAAACAAATTAAAATGAATAGAAAGAGTTTATTATAAAGATAATATAACAGGAAGATTAATATTATGACTCGCACGTGTAGTTGCCACCACTATCCATATTTCCTGCCACGAAGTTATGATGTGTTCCAATTCGAAGGATGGCATACACCTTACAATACGATCCCGATTTTAACCTCAAAGTTGATGGCGTTCATGATTTGATGTCCGAGTTCCAGCAACTACTTAACACTAGGTGGGCCGTAAATTCTTACGCTCATCTACAACAATGTAATACAATTATAAATCAAATTTTACGAGGTTCGTACCGCATTACGTATAAACTTTTCTGATCTTAAATAATGAGATCACTTATGGTTAATTCATTTAATTCGCTTAATAATAGTTTATTGATAGTTTTGACAACATATCAAATATTACTACTAGCTTTACGATTCGATCTCGCTTTTATTATTTTCTTCATTAATATCCACAATTTTGAACACCTATAGCTTTCGGTTAATAAGCATAGGACTGTTGACCCTCATGAGATGGGTCTGTGGTAGTATATTTCGACACGTAGTAAATATTTAGCAAAATCTTAAATTGCGTTAAAAAAAATGCCAGGAAAACTCGTATTTAAACCATGAATTAATTAATTATTAACTAGAAGCGACAGGCAGTCGCCAAAAATATTTGAACCTTCGTGGTCCTGCTCTACAGAGCGAAGACACCAACCCGCATAGTGGAAAACTTTATACCTTTAAAAACAAAAAACAAAACCGATTCCTAATCATACTCTGTCTTTGAAAACAATAAAAACAATGAGTTCTATAAATTATTTCAGCCAGCCCACACTATCCGCATCCTGGAAAAGAAAAGAGTATTTACTTTCACGATGCGCCTGAAAATCCAAGTATGTATATACATACTCTTATCTATATAGACTGATTATAATTATGTGTCAGCCTGTAAGACTATATGTTATTGATTACGTCCAGGTAAGCAAAAAGCCTTCTCCAATAAGCTAATGCACGTGATTATAATTAACTAGCGACCCGCCCTCGCTTCGCTTCGGAAACATTAAAACACACATGAAACCAAAAAAATAAAATAAAAAAAATTAAAAAAAAGTAGCCTATGTTCATCAGGGACAATGTCGGCTTCTAATGGAAAAAGAATTTTTCAAATCGGTACAGTAGTTTCGGAGCCTATTCGAAACAAACAAACAAACAAATCTTTCCTCTTTATAATATCAATTAATATACAACGCGAATATCAAGCAGGTTGTTTTCATTTTTGTAAAGTTTTCGATTTCGATCAATAAATTGCTATCAAATTATAAAAGGCGTTGAATATTGTAGTATTCGAATTAAAAGGCAATTCAATTCCGATTTGATGATATTATGCCGGATAATACGTAAATTATACTCAAGGGTCACATTATACTCTAAACCCTTCCCTTAATGCGTAATTTTCCTTAACACATGTTTACAATTGATTTTCAATTGTTGTGTAGTAATCGTTCGTGAAGGTTCATTCAATTGATACCTTCTAAATATGAATAATTCAGAAAAAACGAATATTACGAAGGAATATATACAAAGATATTATGAAAGTATTATGTTTTTACCAATTAAACTTACTGGATTTCGAAGATTTGATGTCCATGATGGACAAATACATCCACTCATGAATAGAACTTTAATACACAATGCGTTTATTCTGATCTTGGCAAACTTTGGTGTTTATTATTTGACAACCGCCGAAGACTATCTCAAACTTCCAGAAGTAATAGCCATAGGACATTTTGCTACATTTGCTAATTTGATCCTTATAAATTTATCATTTGGAAATCGACGTAGCGGCGCGCAAATAATCAAGAATTGCATTGAAATTGATTTATATTTGGGCGTCAAAGAAACCAGTTTCATGAGAGAAATAGCAATAAGATACTTCGTTGTACTATGCGTGCTGGTGATATTTTTCGCTTTTTTTGTGGTTTCGTACATGTACAGTGTGTTTAAAGTGTCTTTGCTGGTTCACGTTGTGGGATCGTTATATTTTAGTTGGCTGTTTTGCATTTATGACGACTACAGTTTTTTCATGACATTGTATACGTTTCTTTCGTTGAGAATTCGGTACCTTAATGTGGCTTTAATGAAATACTCCAACATGAATCTCGATTATGTGCCGGATTTATTATTTTTCAATGGATTATTCTGGAAAAGAAGGTTCGACAAATTAGTCACTTTTCACAAAAGAGCAGGCAAACTCGAGTTCGCTAAAGCTTTCAGAAGAATTTTTCATCAATTCGATTGCATTAATCAAGGCTATAGATTTGCCGTAAGTAATTTCTTACAAAATTTTAAGATTTGACATTTCATAGTGTTTGATTTAAAAAAAAAACTTGTTTCAGTTAATGTTAGGAGTTTGGACGATCGTAGTTGGCACATTTGTGTCCGTTCAATCTTTCATAATATACATAAAGAATTCGGTAAGTCAGAAAGCTATAGTTTGTTTACTTTTAAACTAGTAACAACGTGGAGCTGAGTGTAACATAAATTTGGTGTAAGTGGCTACCGGAGCCAATAACAGACACCGCTACGTCAATGCCGCCGATCTTAAAAAACGAAGGCGAACCCACAAATGAACTGGGGCCAAGGGCTCAAGCGTTTCCTTTAAACAAACCCCGGTTTGGCGTCATTGCTTCGCGACTAAAGCGCATAAGACATTAGATATGTAAGGGAAACATACACTACCCGTCTTATCCTAAAAATCAGATGTCGAGTGTACTCGTATCGAGCGATGCGACTATGTCGGCAAGATAATCAAATTTAGAATATTATTATCTTTTGTTTTATCGTATCAAGAATTATGTACCTACATGTATCTTATTTTAATACACCCTGTATATGTTATGGCTTGTATTCGATTACGAAACCAAATTAACTAATTATTTTCTGTGGCTTCAGGACACAGACGTTGTGCGATCAAACGTCGTCACAGGATGGGCAGTAGGGAATTGGGTTTATATGTTGACCATAAGTTTACAGACGGACGTTTTTCGACAACAAATTGAACAAACAAACCTTATATGTGCTTACGTACTACTCAAACCTACCAGTCCGCGTAAGTACGTAATGTACAACACATAACATAATTTATAATATAATTGCGTTCAAATACATAAGTCAGTTGTGCAAAGACCTGATTGTCAGCGTTGTATTCAATGCGAAATACTCCGTGTCTTATGTAAATATCTGTGAACGACTTAAAATTTGGAATTATAACATTTATTATTATGTCCGAGTTCCTCTCGTTAAAAAACAATTTAAGTATTTAATTTTGTATTAGTTAGTATCAGCGTCACCCAATTTTTTTTTTTTTTCCCGACCTATGCTGATAGCCCTAGGGGCTATGTCAGCGTAACCCTAACTTTAGTAGGTGAGCTCACGGGGCTCAAACCTGATGACGTTGCTAACACGAGCCCTAGCAAGAGCCGTGCTTCGCAGAATCTACCACCGGATCGGAAACGCGACCCACTGAGAAGATCCGGCGAGAAACTCAGTGGGCTGTGTCTGAGAGTTAATTTACTCGTCGAGCCTTTCGTCGCAAGCGACGGGTTCGACAAGAACGGTGACCGGTGCTTGAAGTACCTAAAAGCACCGTTAGTGGATCGGGAGGATCCGAGATGACGTGTTTTGGGCGACGTCGACTGCTTTCCATTCTGTCCGCAGGATCGGGAATGTAGTTACCGGCGGCCACGATGAGAGGGTTCTCGTGTCGTGCCGCTTTATCGAAGTGGCGCAT